>WBNM01016464.1:0-36136 GCA_013399055.1 Ramphastos sulfuratus | reverse complement strand
TTCACTCTGTCGGCTCTTTAAAGCCATGACAAGCTCTTACTAGGTTAAAATGCATGCCTTGGAGCCCATATGTATTATTTACATACATGGTGCAGATTCTAAGAATAAAATAGCAATTGCTGTCAATGCCCACAGTGTATGTACGCACTCAGGATCATACCTGCATCCTGAGCAGAAGACAGAACAGTAAGGAAAATAAATTTGTTCAAAACCAAAGATTTTATCATCTTTCATCCATCAGTCTAGTGCAATGTTACGAATTATAATACCTGACAAACATATTTGCTTTCTGATCCACTTGAAAACACATATTTTTGCCTTAAGTTGTAATTAAATATTAACATTTTTCAAACCCAAATATCATTAGAAGCAGAGGATCTGCAATATATAAATGAAAATCAAAGAGGCTGGCAGAGTAGGACAAGAGGAAAAGTTGCAGTGTGGGAAAAAGGGGTGACTTTTTCAATAAAACAACATTCTCATCTGAGATTTTTCTGTGACTCGTTTATTTGGAGACATAACAAGGTAGGACAACAGGATGCTGAGATGTTAATCAGAAATAGAGACTGCTCTTACCTCCATTCTGTAATGTCACTGCAATTCTCTTATCTCTGAAATTCAATCCTCAAAACATGCATTCATTTGGGTGGTATTAAAAAATAAGTCATAAATTACAGCATTTGCCATGGTAATTGTCTTCTTTCTCTTCCTAAGTTTTATAGCTTGATGCACTTCTTCCCTTTGTGTATGTCACTGTCTTTGTTCTCTCTGTGACACTGGAGGCATCGTTATCCTCAAATAAGGGACCAGTCAAATGGTCTGAGTTATCTCAGCCTTTTTTATTTATTTTTCAGGCCTCTTATTCTCAGACCTAATAATATCTCTTCAATCACTGCTCTAGTATGATGGGATGTGACCCAGGAACAATATTTTATCTGCTGTCTTGGAACTGAGAAAGTGTTAACTAATATCTCAGAGGCTTTATAATGCCCAAATACATCAAGTTTTTCCTATCGTATTTATAGGAATTTTGGTACCAGCATTTCTAATATCTCTTTATTCATTATTTTTCAATTTAGTTTTAAATATTTTGCTCTAAGAGGTGCATTAAATGTTGCTTATCTTGCCTTCCATCTTATAGTTTTATGTCACAGGTAATTTTTTGCATTACAGTCTTTACTTGAATGAATTATGGGAATTTAAGTAACAAACACACAAGGTACTCTTTCAATGGTTGTAGCCAGAATTCTTGAGTGGTAACAGACATAAAATAATATACAATAAAGGACCAAAGGAAAATGAGATGTAGAATGAAATGAGCAGAATTTGTATGTCCACACAAACAGTTTCTTATATCAGCTGCATGCCTGGCAGGTTTAGGTGCCTGTATATAGAAAAATCAGACTGAGGAGGTGTCAGAAATCACACAATTTTTTCCCCCCCTGATTTTAAAGTTGATCTAATGGAGATTTCTTTGAAACAGCTTAGATGCAGTACTTGCTTTCCCATATTGTATCAGCAGGTGTGTAGAGGATCTGCTTCACGTTGACCTGCGAGAAATGCAAACACAGCAACTAGTGGAGAAACAAGCCAGAGCATTTCCACAAAATTTGGCATATGTACTACTTAACTACCAATCAAATGTTTGTCCAATACAATAACAAAAAGAGGCTTGGAAGAAGACTGGGATGCTGCTGTGCTCCACACTCCCAATTATTTTACTAAATGCTGCAGCTTTATTTTAGGAAAGAGAACTATACATTTGAGGAAAAACAAGAAATTAGCCATGACTTTGATCATAACTATTTGGTGCTGGACTCACTCTATTTTCTATAACAGGTTTATTCTTTTGGGCTGGAGTTTATCTGGACTTTCCCAATATCTCAGCTATAGCGTTTTTCCCTGAGATTTGTATGTCTCACTGCTTCTTGTACCCCAGGGCAGCAGCTAAAACACACCACTGTATCTCATCACAACACCATGACTAAGAATGAAGGCAGCAATGAAGCTATGAAGCAGGGGAAATAACTCCCTCTGAAACCTGTGCAAGTTTTGTAGCTTGTCTTTAACAACCTACAGTTGCCATTTGGAGGAGTGAATGAACAGAGAGGCAGGAGGGGTGAAGCTGTTATTAGTGTGAAGGACACTGCAGCTGTTCTGTACTCAAGACATGTCGTTGTATCCCTGTTGATCATTTAAGTAGGGGCAATAAGTTAGTTGGTGGTCTCCTAAAAACTTCCTTCATCATGGTACCTTTAGTTTTCAGCATGATCAAAGGTGTGCTATAGGATTCTGCAGCTGAGACTTGTTACACAGCCACACGGTGCGTAGCATTGGCCACTGTGGGAGCAGGTCCTTGAGGTGATAATGGAGGTAACATCTTTCATTTGTAATGTGATGGCTTTTGGCAGACCTCGCAGTGTCAATTACAGGGCTCTCTCAGACCAAGAACCACAATTAAAATTTCTGGATGCAATAACATCTCCGCTACCATCTCTAGGATAATTTCTCAGATGATATTTTCAGAATGGTTTTTAACATGCATTAGGAAATCATCTCAGTGGGAAAATATGTTTCCTGGATGTGGAGAAAGATACTGAACAACACCAATTTTTTCCCACTGCTAATGCAGAGCTTCTTTATTGCTTGCATTATTTGGATTGTAGGCAGTTAACCTACCCACTGCATAACAGATGGGAGGTTGGAGACAGTTAGCACTGATTCTTTCATAGCATAACTCTAGTAAATAGTACATTTTGTATTTTATATTGTATTTTTTATCAGCTGTAAATAATACTATTTTTCTTTTTTTTTTCTTTTATCAAGGAAAAAATCTCACTGAAAAAAATATTAGCAAATTCTCAAAGAGTTCTAGGTATATGGCATTTCACATATTAGTCAGGTGAGAGGAAGTGCTTATATGAAATAAAGTTAAAACAGACACAAGTCTAAACATTGCTATTATAAATTACACAATAAATAATTACTACGTTGTCATATTTGCTGTCAAACTTTTTCTATCAATATTTTTCTTCTTTTTAACAGAAATTTTTGACAAAGTAAAGCATTTTATGGAATACTTCATCGAAAAATATGGACATGTCATTAGGAGACCAAACCATTCCAAATGAAAAACTTCTTGGATCAGAAAGGAAATTCTCACAGCTTTCATTTTGTGACAAATAAACAATAGGGAAAAGAATAAGCCTTTCTTTCTAGACTAGCCAAAATAGACTTTTATTATGCCTCTGTCATTTGGGAAAATAGTCTGTCCAAATGTAGTCTGGAAATCCTATTTTCAAAAGTGTCATAAGAATACATTTGATTTGCAGATATCAAAGTTTGCAATCAGTAGAACCCACACAAAATCTTTTCTCCTACTTCTTCCACCAAAATAATGAGGGTAATCTAGAAAATCCACCTTCATTCTCAGGATATGCCTACACATTTTCCAGTTTAAAATATTCTATTTGCATTTCTAGCAAGGAAATTTTTCTTTTTGTTTTACTGTCTTCAGGAGAAAAGTAGTAGCTGTAAGGTTAAAGAAAATTCAGTGTTAAACAGGCCATCACAGAAAAGATGTAATATAAGGAATGAGAGTTTCTGTGCATTTGATAAAATCATTGTGTAACTGTGTATGCTCCGTGTAGCAACAACAATTACTTCTGTTTCTCAGAAGCAAAAATGTATCCATGCAATAAATAACTGCGAAGATTAAGCCTCAGGTGTGAAAATTTAGAAGCCGTTTGCTTCATTGAAATCCTTATCACAATTTTTAGTGTTTAGGGGTTTTGTTTTGCTTTGTAATTTCTGTGCATTTAAACATAGTTTAGTGTATAAGTACATGCATAATGAGGCTGAGACAAAATTACTCTCCTTTTGTAACTGTTTCAAGTTGTCTTGAAGACAATAGCTATAAAATTATTCAGCCAAAATGTTGTGTCTTGGTTTTGTTTGGTTTGTTGGGTTTTTTGTTTAGTTTTTTGGGTTTTTTTTTTCATTTTCCAAAAGTTGCTAAACTAAATTTAAAATAAAATGAATAAATTTTATTTACTTTATGTCTTTCACAAGTGTAGCACTGTACTGGTGTTGCACTAGCATTGCAAGATACTGCTACATCTGACAAGGTCATTTATCTTTCTCTTCCATAACTTACAGATTTGATGTTTCTTCTGAGCTGGCCCATCTGTTCTGCAAAGTGAAAGCTAGGAAGTTGAATCCTAAATTTTATGAACTCTCTCTGCAGTTACTGAGTTACAGTTCCCCTGGAATCCATATTTTATCCATGAAAAACCTAGAATGGAAACAACCTTCACTTTGGTTTAGGTTTACTCTCTTCTTTCCTCACATGGCTCAGAGTTTTTCATAGACACTGAGTCAGGACTACTCCTTGGGTCAACTTGTATTGATGTGGGTTTGGGATTTACCCGCCCCCCCACACTTTGTAAAATGACCCAGGTTAAAACTCAGTCGGTTGGAAGTTTAGATGAAGCTCTATTTACAGCTCAGCACAATATACAAGCAGATATATACACTATATACAGGAATATTTACAGAAATATACAAGGTAAAGGTAATACAGAAACACAACACCCCTCCCAGAAATCAGAGACCCCAGGAGGGGCTCCCAACCACCCTTCCACCTTCTCCCCACCCCTATACCTTACCCCAAGGTTTTGAGGATCGGCCAGAGGAGGAGTTAGAAGAAAAGTGATTAGTGAAATTAATTTGTCGGAGAGAAGAAGCCAGAAGTTGCAGGACAGCCCCAGACACTGTGCCCCAGAGAGTGCCCCAAGCTCGACTGTCTTATCTAATGTTTATGTTCTTAGTTTTATTCGTGTCAGCAAGCCTATGAGTGAAGTAGACATCATCATTGTTTCCTTTTCACAGCCTATAATATAATTTTCTCTATTAAAATATTCCAATTAGCCTTAAACCAGCACATGTATAAGGCTAGCTTCACAGAAACAGGTTGTGGTCCAGGCTGCTCCTTCATGCACAAGGTACAGCAGCCCTGCCAATCTTCCTTTACCACTTTGCCTGTGCAGCTGCATCAAGCTCTTTGAATTTTGCTTTGTTTTTAACATCAGTTCCAACATTAAATGGTGCAAAGTTAAAACAAGTTAGTAGTGTCTGTGCTTGCCAGTGCTAAGCCTGAAAATTATGATGGTTGCAAGGCAAAATTAACCCAGTTAACAAACAGTGCATCAGGCTTTTGCAGGTTTGTAGCTGTTGGAAGTCTAAATCCAAAATGAATATTGACCTATCTGTTCATTATAAGGATTGAATATAGAGTCAGTGAAATTTCAGCAGAGTTAAAAAATGTAAGACAGTGTTTTATAAAGAAAATATCTGACCATAAAAATTACCAAACTCAAATATTTTCATTACAAAAAGACAAAGAAATCACCATTCTGGTCAGCTTAATTATGTCAATGCTGTGAGCACAGTCATCCTATTCCTATACATTTTTCTCACACATTATCAACATGAGCCTGCAGTGTGCGCATGCAGCCCAGCCAGNTGCTCCCTCCCTGGAGGTGTTCAAGGCCAGGATGGACGAGGTCTTGAGTAACCTGTGCTAGTGGGATGTGTCCCTGCCTGTGGCAGGGGGTTGGAACTAGATGATCCCTGAGGTCTCCTTCCAACCTTACCATTCTATGATTCTATGATTCTATGATTATATTTACTATTGATTTCTAATTAAAGTGGAGTTTGTTTAAAATGTGACTCTGGCTTTGAAACTTGACATTCAGTTGCCTTAGAATTTTTGCAAAGCACCATTGCTTTGCACCTTGAAAGCTAAAAAAAAAAAAAAAAAAAAAAAATCAATGCCTGAAAAGGAATAAAGCTTTCTGGAAAATGGCTTTTAGTTGTCTGTCCTGAGTACTTCAAAATGGGTCATGGATTCTTCTAAAAAATCCTTGGGTATCTATTCTGTGAAAATCATGAAGCCATCCTTGATGTGTTGTCTGTGCTCTGTTGTGATTCCTGCTGTCTGGAGTTTCCTTTCTAGATGTCAGAAGTTGATTGACATCTTGGAAATGTATATGGCTGAAGACCTCTTGGAAATGTATATACTAATAAGGCTGGTTTAATAGTATCACGATGATAGGAGCTCTTTTGACTGGAAGTATGTTGGTCAAAAGTTTGGGGATTTTTTGTAAATGTTCAGATATAACTGAGTCATTTCTTCAGCCAGTAGGAGTTGCACAGTTTTAGACTACCTAACATAATGGAGGAGTTGAATCATGACATCTTACATGTAGACACATTGAAATAAAGACATCTGTTCAGAAAACTCAAAATATTGCAAGACAAGAAAGATAAGATAGACTACTGATTTGTTTAGGGCAGTACCACTAAAGTGAGACCTGAAATATCACTGAGCACAGTTCAGCTACAGAGATGTTGGAAATAGCCTGAGTTGTAGATGTTATATAGAAGATAAATCTCAGGACATTTGTAGTTGCATAATAGGAGACTCATAGGGATGATGGGAGGGATTAGAATCATAGGATTGCTGAGGTTGGAAGAGACCTTTGAGATCATCAAGTCCAACCACTTGCCTAGAGTTCACAATCCCACCACTACTTCTAAATACTACCACTAAACCACGTCCCTAAGCTCCACATCCTTTTAAATACCTCTATGGATGGTGATTCCACCACCTTCCTAGGCAATCCATTCCAATCCCTGATAACCCTTCCTGTGAAGGAATTTTTTCTTAATATCCAACCTGACCCTTTATTGGCACAACTTGTGCGCATTTCCTCCTATCCTATCACTTGTGGGATATGAGAAGAGGTCAATCCCCATCTCACTCCAAAGTCCTTCAAGGTAGCTGTAGAGGGATACTATCTCACCTCAGCCTTATGTTCAGAAGACCAGACAACCCCAGTTTCCTCAGCTATGCTCAAGCCCTTTGCCAGCTTAGTAGTTGCTCTTTGGACACGCTCCAGCACCTCAATGTCTTTCTTGTAGTGAAGGGCCCAAAACCGAACACAGTATTCAAGGTGTGGACTCACCAGTGCCAAGTAGAGGAGGACTATCACATCCCTACACCTGCTGGCTACACTCTTTCTGATGCAAGTCAGGATGCCATTAGCCTTTTTGGCCACCTGCACATACTGCTGGCTTATATTTATCTGGCTGTCAATCAACAATCCCAGGTCTTTCTCTACCAAGCAGCTCTCCAGCTACTCTTCCCCAAGCCTGTCACATTGTATGGGGTTGTGGCCCAGCTGCAGCACTTGACACAACCTTATTGGATCTCATACCGCTGGCATCATCTCATCTCTATCCAGTCTGTCTAGATCTCTCTGCAGAGCCTTCCTACCCTCCAGCGTATTGACACACCCACTCAACTTGGTGTCATATGCAAACTTAATTTTGTTACATGATGTTTTGAAGACAAAACGCTACGAAAAAAATATACACTGAACAGGGCACAAACTCTTAAAATTTTTATGAATCACACATTTAAAATAACCATGCAAATGGATTTGGGACTATAAAGTGTTTTCACTGGTCGCAGACTACCAATGGAAATTTTGTACCTTCAACTGATTATCTGTTTCTTGTGTGTCTGAGTGGCTGCAGTTCACAGACTGCAATAAGCATTTATTGTTTTCTACACACATTTGACTTTTTGCCCTTTCTGATTAAAAAAGTTAATGAATATCAAAATAATCCACAACTGATGAGAATTTATAGATTCATAGAATACCAGATTGGAAGGGACCTGAAGGATCATCTAGTCCAACCTTTCAGAGTAAGAATATGGTTCAAATGAAACAGCCCAGCACTCTCTCAAGCTGGGCCTTGAAACTGTCTAATTCAGGGGAATCCACCTGGGAGTTCATTCCAATGTCTAATGGTTTAAATGGTGAAAATTTTTTTCTGACATTCAACCTGGATCTCCTCCGTAGTGACTTGTACCCATTACCCCTTGTCTTTACCATGTGACTCTTTGTAAAAACAGAGGCTCCCTCCTCATGACAGCCACCCTTTGTGTAGTTGTACGTGGTTATGAGGGCTCCCCTAAGCCTTCTCTTCTCGGGGCTGAACAAACCCAGTTCTCCCAGCGTTCCTGCATATGGCAGGTCTTCCAGTCCTCTGATCATTCTTGCGGCCCTTCTCTGGGCCCTTTCCAGCCTGTCCACATCCTTCTGGTATAGCAGGGAACAAAGGTGAACACAGCGTTCAAGTTGCAGCCTAACCAGCACTGAGTAGAGTGGGAGAATGGCATCTTTATCCCTGCTTGTGATACCCTTATAAATGCAACTCAGCATCCTGTGGCTATCTTTGTCACTGCAACACACCGTTCATTCACATTGAGCCTTTTGTCCCCCAAGACCCCCAGGACCCTCTCAGTACTGCTCTCAAGCTAGGAACCTCCCAATCTGAGATGCAGTCCTGGGTTATGTGTTCCCAAGTGCAAGACCCTACACTTGGGGTCCTTCTTGCCCACTTGACGAGCCTGTCAAGTTCTTCCTGGAGGGTGGCTCTCCCTTCTGGGTTGTCACCTTCCCCACTTATTTTTCTGTCATCTGCAAACTTCATCAGAGTGCTCTTAATTGCAGTATCTAAATCATTAATGAGGATATTAAACAGCAAGTATCAATAATATATGCATCTATGCATCTGCATTGTGCATATCCAAACTAAGGGAGGGTCTCAACCTTTTTCAAATTGTTATATGGCAGATTTTACGGAATTTGATACTCTTATGAACACACCTGAATGTGTTGCAGGTGCTGAGCAGGGCACTGAGGAGCTGTCTCCAGATGCCTTGTAGAGGGACTACTAACATAGATGAATGCCCATTGTATAGCTTGTGTGTCAATGTAAGACATTGCTCTACTCTTCCTCTACGGGCAGAAATCACAATACAAGTACTATGTGATTTCACCATCATATGCTATGTTGAAATAAGCTGATGCTCTTAACTGTATTATATATAAGAGATGACATGTCCTTTGACCAAGAAACAGAGATAGTGAAAGTATCCCGCATACTTGTTCTATCATCCCAAAGCTCCTTAGGGACTCTTAATGATTTACTAGGGCACATGGTATTAAATTTAAACGAGTTAAACCAGAGTCTTTCATGTCCCTTCACACAACTCAATCTAATTATATTCTGGGATTTTCTAACATCTTTATTGCAAACTCAGAAGGGGTAATTAATTACTGTGAGATGATATTTTAAAAATATTAATATCTAGTTTATTAATATTAAATATTCAGAACTTGCACCACCCCAACCACCATTTAACAATAATAACAGGCTCTTTACAACATTGTGGAAATTATATACAGGTTCTAATAGGATCTGGAAATAACTATTAAATATATACATTAACTGAACTCGATTTAAACTGGAAGAGAAGGCTTTGCGGTCAGTATACCGCTTNCCACAGACCCCAGACATAGTGGTGCCAGGTTCTTTGTCCCTTTTCCCGTGGTTGCTCTCCCCAAAACAGAAGGAGGGAGAGCAGAAAAACATGCCTGGGTAAGCCAGGGCATGTACAAGCCTAATTTGGCCTGTTTAGGCCTACCACGACAATTAATTACATTTATTTTTACTTTTCATCTGCATAGTTATATGGAGAAGTTTAAAGTGAAGTAGTGCTGTGAGCTAGGTTAGAAATTTATTTTCATACAGTTCCTGGAACTAGACTGAAAAAATGCTCAGCACCTCCACAACCAAGTTTTTGAAACTTTAAGGAATCAAAATAACTTGCTGCTATTGTTGTGTCCAACCCCTGTACTGTTACAAACAGTTGTAGTACATGCAGCCTTTTTTCCTGCTTAGCTAAAACAGCCAGACATATTTTCAATCTATTCAGCACAGGTTTGGCTCTGATAGAAGAGGAATCAGTGACCCCAGGTTTTTAACTGCATAAGCCAGAAAACAATCACCAATATTTAGAGAACGTGGAATGAGAACCAGGTCTTTCAGGCAAATGCAGAAATCAGGATGGTGGTTGGAGCTGGAAATGACAAAGAATTTTTTAAAATTTAGTTTTTACGCAGAATCACTGAAACTCAATTTATTGTTCTTTGCTTTTTGTGCAGCTTAAAGTTCCTGCAAACTTAAGCCAGTAAATTGCACTTTTCAGTAGACACTGCATTCATTAATGACCAACTGTCAAGTGAAACAGCAGCAGCTCTGGACATGTAATTGAGTAGGACTCCAGGCAGCTGTTGTGCAAATTATGATGAAGAGTCTTTACTAGGACTGAAATGAGAGTGTTGGTTTTGTTATACATGTCCAATTATCCCCGCATCAAATACTTCTAGTGAATATTATAATCCCTTATTTTAACCCTGATCTTAAGTCAAAATATATAAATCAATGAAGGGATACTTTTCCATTCTTTTTGAATTGAAATTCCCTTCTAATTTACTTAACTATCTGGTAGAAATACATCTCTTTTGCAGTTGATGTAGAGAAGTTACATGTCTGAAAGTGACTCGAATTTGAAATCCTGATAGTTGCAGAGGTGGGAGGGGGTGTCTAACATAATATTTTTGCCTTGCTCTAGAGCTTTCAGTGAAAGCAGTGAAAAAT
The DNA here is from genome assembly GCA_013399055.1 of Ramphastos sulfuratus. NCBI lineage: Eukaryota > Metazoa > Chordata > Aves > Piciformes > Ramphastidae > Ramphastos > Ramphastos sulfuratus. The sequence goes on along the minus strand of WBNM01016464.1, from coordinate 25,558 downwards.
GACTTTACTAGGAAAGAGAGCTTAATATTTCAAATTATTGATTTATATAATTGACTACCTTCACATAAATCAATGTGTAGTTTCAAAAACCTGAGTATTTCTTATATCAGATACCTGCAGTGAAAGCCATCAGGAAGTCAAATATGCAACATTCACAGTATTTTTCAAAGCAAGTTGTGGAAGGAATTGAAGCAATCCATGACACTATTTTTCATCAAAGGTAAAGTTAGATTACCTGCTTACAGAAGGCAGACAAGATGAAAACAGAGTTAAAACTCCAGGAAGGAAGTCATTGCTCCAGTGACAGGGAAATTTTGAAAACCCTGGTAAGACACAAATGTGAAAACCTCAATGTCCCAGATGTATCAAATTTAGTTGCCTTATGGATTGAGTTCACTACAGCCTGGATTTTATAGAGGTGTGAAAAAGTGTGGCAAATTGGTTGGATCAAAAGCACTGATAAAGGTTCTATCACCACAGCCAAAAACATCCCCCATGTCAGAATAAGTGCCATGTGCAATAAGTGGGAAATTTTACATCCAAGTTAAATGCATGAGTTCAATCAGCTGAATTTCATGTATGTCCCATCAGAGCAAGGTAAAAATTGGTCTTATCTCAGTAGAAAAGTGCCCTTCTAGACTCTTCTTTTACAGTGAGCCTCGAGCTGTTTTCTAAGGAAGATTAAATGATGGCTTTAATTGAAGAGCTGCACAGTGAAAACCTTAAGTGTGAGTGAGCTGTTCAAGTAGAAAATAATGTGAAGAAAGGTCCAAATAGAAAATAATGTGAAGAAAGGTTGTATCTAAACCTCTCAAAGGGAAGCCCATCTAGATAAATTAGAGAGGAGAACATCCAATACGTAAATAACATCATGGGGAAAAGCACAAAGAGGTTTATAAAGGAGAGGGGAATGGACTGAAGGACAATGTTGCTGGCATGGAATTAATGACTTTTCGACTCTATAGAGAAATGCAAAGTTTGACTCCTATGTGTAGCAATCCATGAACCGTGAGTGAAGAAAGTGTCACTGTTCTCACCTAAGTCATGGGCTCTAGGCTTGCATACATTAGAAAGTCTCAAAATATGAGGTATATTTTCAGTTCTGTGTACCTGTTGGCTTTAGGGTACAGAAACAGCACAGAGCCTGGGAGCTCAGTTTCCCTCCCTTATAGAGCCTGTAAGACTCCAGCTGGGACACAAAGTTTCTGCTGTCTGCACTGAGTGTCCGAGTATTGTCTATCACATAGGACAAAGCAGAACTGGCTGCACAAAATTATTTTCCAGTGGGAGAAGTCTGCAAAATGACGGTGCAGAAAACAAAGCAGCATCTCTGAGCATAACCATCCAAGCATAGAACCCTAGATATAAATTACCAGTTTCTCCCTGGATAAATTAGCATTCATGTCTATCTAATTGATGAAATTTGGTTGTAAGCCAGCCTGAAATCTATGTTGAGCTCTGAAGATTACTTGATTCAGTTCATATGAGCAAGCAAATGATGGCACGGAATTTTGGGTTTTTTTAAGAGTTTATAAATAACATGGTGGCAAACAAACCAGGAGTCAGAATCCATCCTCCTGATGTTGGAAGTTACATGTATGGAATTAGGCCCAAATGTGTCCACATAGGACAAATTGCTGCAAAAATTTTACCAACTACCTCTATGTACAGAAAGAAAAAAACAAATATTGCTTGTTATATTTCAATACATTAACTATCTATGTTTCAGATTTGTGTCTACGAATCAAATGGTGAGACAAAGTTGAAAGTATGGTAGGAGTACATAGCAAAGTGCCTCTGTAGTCTTGGGATTTGTCCACGAGAACACCTTCTCTTATAGTACAATCCCTGAAGGGAAAAGACAAGGAGAGAAGGGTGAGCAACAATTGTTTCATTTATCAATTCAAAACAACGTATGACTTTTGACATATTTCAGGGTTTTCTTAATGTGACATTTATGCAGCATATAATTATTAATATTTTAATATTTATTATGTCTTCTTCATCAAAAGAAATTACAAAGGGTATTTTTATGTGATCATGATCTCTTCCTGGTTCCTGTCCTGTACTTGGATGAACATTTTCATTTCGCAGTGGAAGTAGCCGGAAGAATGGAGACATGAAAGTGTGAGTATAAAAGACTAGGAATCTTTAAAAGAAGGGAAGTAGCAAATTATTAGGACCCAGAAGCTGAAACTAGGAATGCCTGCAACTGATTTTAGGAAAAGTAACTCCAAAGAATTTTAAATAAACTAGATGGAAGAAGATCTCCATGTAATTCCTGCTGAACTGCTGATACTGAATTGTACAGCTGAAACAACCTTTATATTTGCTACCAAAGTTTATTTATTCTGTAGCTTAACTATATTTATTTGCTTTATTTACTTAATTGCTTTCCTGCTCAGAGTGGGAGCAATATAATATTTACACCCCTCTACATTCGTTTTATAGTATATCTTTATAGGATATCTCCTCTAACTCATTTTCTTTCTAAATGAAACAATATTGCAATTTCCTTTCACAGAGTAGCCTTTCTGTAATTCTAATAATGCTGCTTGTCTGTTTGTGGACCTCTTTTATTGCAGCCATATCCTTTTCTGAGATAGAATGATAAGAAGAGAGCCAAATATTCCAAAGAAGAGCCTATAATTGATCCCTGTAATGAAAATATAATAAATTGTGTGTTGTTTTCTAGCTCATTTTTCACACCTTATTTGTTCCAGAAATGCTCTGGATTTGAACAACTATTACAGCAGAAAACATGAGCAGCTCAAATATTCCTTCCATAGTACAACAGCTTAATTTTTTTCTATGTTTCAATAACAGTTGTATTCCTTTCCTCCAAGCATTCTGAACTCTTGGAAGGTGCTCAGAGCTTTCTCTAGCAGTTTATGGCTCAGGTGTTTGTTCCTCAAATATCCATGCTGAAGTTGTCCATTCTGTATCACAAGATGTAGGTGAATCTTCTCTTTCATAGCAGCTTACATACAGTCTATCATTTTGCATAATCTTCCAAGAAAAATTAAAAACAAACCCAAAAATTGAGAACAAAAATAAGGGCTTGTGCAATCTCAAGTTGACTTTCCTTTGTAATTCTCCAAGGGGCTGCAAAAGGATCTGATGAACTTTTCTACACTAACTCCTTTCACTGGCTGTAAGGTGACATCAAATGTTCTGAAAGACTTGAAATATTGTTTATACAAACAAAATATTTTTGGAAACATGTTCAAAAGGCAAAGATTAATTTTGAAAGCAATCCTCATCTCTAAGATGGAAGTCAATATCCAGAGACTGACAGTATCTACTGCAAGAGACAACCTTGTGCCTGCCTCATGCATGCCTTCCCACATCCTAGCCACTGACATTTCCCTGGCACCTAACCAAGTCCTCTCTTTAGGTGTCAGTGCTTCTATACTGTGATACTGACTCTGTCTTTTCTCTCTTACTTCCCTTATAATTTCTGCACTCTTTCTCCTTCAGCAACCTTGTTCCAATCTCCCATCACAGGTTGTCTGCTCTCTCATACAGCAAGATGCATCTTGCCCCTGGAGACTGAGGAGGAAGTGTCTGGGGAAGGCAATCCTGCCTGCACTCTGTCCCCTCCATCACTCCAGATAATTTTGGCACAGACTGCGTCCTGATCTTGGCATAAGCCCACCTGCAGATGTCCTCCACAGAGGAGTTCAGCCTTTCATTCGTTCAGTCTCTCTAGCCTTTTTTTTTCCTCTAAGACTTTCTCATCTGGAGAGTGCACACGGCTAACACAATTAGCAATGCTTTTGCAATTCATTGCATTTACTGACTTTTCAAAAGTCTCATGGTATAATACTCTTCTTGCTTCAGGTATGATTTTTACAATTCTCTTAAAAGCAATCAGGACAAATGTATGATGCTTACTGTTATAATTTTATGTATATATTTAGGGGCTTTTGTCTTGACATTTTCAGAGTGGAATTTCATAGGTACATGAGTATACTAAAAAAATATTTGTTGTAAAATGTCTATTGAATTTCCTCACATGCTAGTGTACTTCTCTATTAAATGATTCACAGATCAATGACTCAAAGGCTCTTTATATGCAGATATATTCTATGTTTATCCTGCAGACCAACCGCTGCCAGCAAATACAATTATAATTTTATAATTGAAGAAAAGCTGGAGGGATACAGGAGTGTACGTGCACATGCACATGCATGTGTGTGTGTCTCGCTATATATATATCTATGTCTGCATATGTGCATGTATCTGTATGTATAAAATGCACATGTGCATACTGATTGAAGGTGAAAAAAGTAAGGAAATTGCTTTTTAAGGTAAAGTGGTAAAAGCAAGGAAAGTGAATCAAAATGTATTGGGTGATATGATAGCAGTATATTAAAAATGCAGCATATTACCACCAAGCATGTTCCAAATTACTGCAAAGATCTGCTTTAAGTGGAAGGTTAATGGTTTTCCAAACCTCCTGCCCAGCCTGGCTTTGGTAGAGCATTTAAAACACAACAGTCAAGGAATGGAGGAAGGCTAGTGCAATTGTTCTTCCTCCCCCACAAACACACCTTTCTGTCACTTCATATCTATTATGCAGTTAGGATTAATTAAGAAAATAATTGCAGGAGATTAAATAATTATATTTTTCAGGAATGCATTTTATCCAGGTTCTTAGAGGAAATACAATCCAAGAGCAGCAAAACCTGGAAATAATAGTTTTGAAAGTAGAAGACACCTTGCTGTGATGTGATGTGTAGCAACAGCTATGACACAGTAATGACAACTAAGTGTTTGCAGTGCTAATAGGTGTTTAGTCCCATACAGAGAGGGTTGGAATTTTTTCATCACAATATATTTTGAATTACTCATGCTGGTTTTTTTCTGAATTCTCTTTTTTTTTTTTTTTTTTTTTTTTTTTTAATTAATATGGCATAACTTCTCTGTTCTTTGTGAAAGTTCACAATAACTTATTGGTCAAAATACTCTTCTGTCGTGGTGCCATTTTTTTTAAAATACAAAAGTAATTCTTATTTTCATTGCAATTAAAGCTGAATGCTGGATTATATAAGACAATAAAAGGTTGTTTTGTTTGAAAAATAAGACAAAAACTTTCAGTGAGGTAGTAGCTCTTGTTAGTTATGTTAAGAATAAAATCAAAGTAAGATGTCTCAACAGCATTCACATGCACTAGTGCTGTGCTAGTGATTGCCTTTTCTGACAGTAGACAACGATTAAATAAGAGATGTAACTGAAGCCTTGGAATAATTTTTCCAAACCACTCCAAATCCAAATGTTAGATGATTCTATAAAATAATGCTTTTGTAGTGCTAGAAGGGTAAAGATATTTGAAGGGAGTGGAAAACTACAATTATTAGTTTCACTCTTTATTTTACACATATTTTTAGGCAGACATTATACAATAAAGACCAACGTATTGCATAAAGCAGGTAACTGCAGTTCCCATGTGAGCCGAAAAAAATGGAACACAGGCTTCAGAGCAAAACTATCACCGGGAAGAGGAGTGGATTGCATGAATCTGGGCCACAGAAAACAGTTTTAACAATCAAGATATCAAGTGCCTGGGCAAAGCAGAGCAGGAAGCCCCACAGCTCTTTCCTTCCACAGGGAAAGCACAGATGCATGTGTAAAATTCTGGCCAGGGAGTATAGCACCAGGGGTGTGAGAAGTGTAGTAAAGCAGCAAGTTAATGTGTGAGACGTCGCAGCTCTGAAAATGTAAATCTTGGTGTCATGCATGCAAGTGTGCATATATATGTCTGCCTCCCTCTTTTATAGTAGGATTTTTCAGTGACCTTTCAAAAACTGTTAGCAAGCCAGAGGCATTTTAGTCAACCAATTGGTAGTCATGACAAATAAGTCTACTCTGTAGCTGCTTCCATGTGTACTTCAGGACATATATTAAAGTTGTTAGGTTTAGACAGTAATTTTTTTTAATCCACCTATCCTGCAGTCATCTCACCAAATTATTCCAGTGTCAGTCCTATGTGGCTTTTGAGGCAGAAATCTAGCAAGTCTTTTGAATCTAAGAACTGTAGGCAATGACTTTTTTGAGGTTTCAGTTCAAGTAATTTCAACAATTGTTTTCTCTTTTTTCTAACAAATCACTTTTAAAATCTTTTTTAAGAGATCTGCTCTGGTCTCATGTGATGCCGTTATCTGTGAGGGGACACCACGTCCTGCAGATGCCCACATCAGTGAAGGGCCTCATTTGGAGTTTGGGTCTGGAACCTTCGTCTACTTCTCACAGGCCTTTCCATTTTCATACTTCTGAAAATAATTTATATTCATGAAGACTACTGTCTTAATTTCATGAAAGCCAGAATAACTATCCAATATTGATATTTCAGGCAAATGAAATTAAAGAAACTTTCCAAAGTACTTAATATCATTTGAACTTACATATTTAGTGAAAAAAAAACAACACCCTTTCTGTAAACAGATGTTAACATGGAAGTTCTAGTGCCTGTCAAATTCCAAGAGCTCCTTTTTTCCCCTTTTTAAAATAAATATAGAATGCCACTTATTCATTTGAATCCATTATGTTAGTGCCTGGAGAAGGTGAGATGTAGTGATTCCAATGAAATCCTGTGTGTTGTGTCAAATCTACTGCCTGCTGCTGCTCAGCAGACATAGCATTCATTTCACATCTTATACATCATGTAAAGAGAAAAGGCAAATATTTTCTTTCCTGTTCTCCCAATTGCCAGTGCAACACTGCACACTCTCAGAGTATGACATGACCCCTCTTCAGCACAGGTACTGAAGTGATTTTCATGAATTTAAATCTGAATACCTCAATACTAAGTCAAGCATGTCGGCTATTTTCCAACATTATTTAGCATATTACAAGGGTCCTACCAACAGGGTGTTCAAAATATAAATGAGAGTCTTGAATTGAGAGAATTCTTGGGGATAAGCAATTTAAAACCTGCAGTCTTTATAAAAGAAAATAACACCTTTTGTAAAAGGAAACACCTTATAAAAGGAAATAAAGGTGTCGGTAGCAAATCCTCCTCCCTGCTATGTTGAATTTGTGTGTTTCGGTCTCAGACTGCATGGATTACAGACAGGGATGTAAGCAGAAGTAATTTTTCATGCTTATCTTGCAAGTCCTGGCTGTGACCATGGGTGCCCATTAATGTAGGTCACTGGAAACCACTTATTTACATAGACATCGCTTCTGATAAGCTCTCTCCATCTTTTTTCACCTTTGTTGCATCACATTGAGGCAAAACACTGGAAAGTCTAAATAGAATTAGTTGATGCCTTCCAAAGAGTTTTCTTGCACTCCTAACTAGTTTCATCTAAATTTAAATTTGGTTCTGCAAGCAAAACATTACAGACTATATTTAGTCAGTCTCCTGAAACATCTAGCCCTGTTCAAGAACTTCGTTCACACGGAGTTATTAGAACATGGTGGGGAGTAAAAATCTCCACTTCCTACATGACAGCCCACACCATGAGGTTACCAAGTAATTTTCCTAATGTCTTCCCTCCACATAGAGCCATCTTTTACTTCAGCAAGGGCTTCACCCAGAATAATCCATAACTCAAAAAAGCTGATGGCTGCTGCTTGCCTTGGTGCAAGAAAAGATCATAATTTTCCAGACTAAAGATAAACAGCAAAGCTTGTAGGGAAGGTGAATCAAGCAGCATTTTCCTCCTCTTAAATGATTTTTCTTTTGAGCTTAGCTGTGATGCAGGCCCACAGCCAGGTTCTTCACCTTCATCAGCCTTAAACATTTTCCTCTCTCTTGCTCTGATGTCCTGATCAAGATTCCAATGAAGAAAACAGATACATTAGCTTAATTAAATATTGGGATTTGCCTATCTCCTTTCTGATTTGTGCTCTTTCCCTCAGTCACAAGGTATAGGCAGTCTTGTCCTGGAAACACACATCAAAACAAAATTTTTACTGATTAACTTGTTGGGCTGTTTTACAGTGAGGTACAGGAAGAAAATAAGCTTTCAATTGCTTCAATTTCTTTTGACTTTCTGGGAAATTTATGTTTCCACATTCTTGACCTGCAGCTTTCCCACACCTGCAAGAGCTTCCCCCAACACATTCCTGCATGGACTCATAGACCAGTTTGGGTTTCAAGGGANTTCCCCACTGGAATGGGCTGCCCAGGGAGGTGGTGGAGTCACCGTTCCTGGAGGTGTTCAAGGCACGTTTGGACGTGGCACTTGGTGCCATGGTCTAGTCTCGAGGTCTGTGGTAATGGGTTGGACCTGATGATCTTTGAGGTCTCTTCCAACCTTGGTGATACTGTGATTTAAAGGTCATGTAGTCCTCTAGTCCTCATTTCTTCCCCACCCAGGCTGATTTGTTATACAGCATTGTGTTTGATTGTGTTTGCTTTCAAATTTGCAATTTGCATCCTCCAGTTAAGGTTTAGATCCACTGATGGGTTAGAACAACTCTAATTAAAGCTTTTATCCTGCCTTCTTTGTAGATAATTAGCAATGACAATAATTCAGGAACATTAATAAAAATCAGATAATGATGGATATGATGGTTCTAAGTGCTTCTTAAAACAGCTACATTTTAAGCTAAAAACACTAACCAAATCTTTATTTATGTCATTAAGCAGTCTTGAACTGACCCCAAGATGAAATGCACTTTTCATTCTGGATGTATAGTTTCTTCCAATGCATTAGAGCTTTTGGCTGGCTAACCACTGAATTCCTCTTACCAAATTATTAATTATGCAATCTATCAATGCAAGTAGTTGGGTAGATGGCTTGCCCTGCCTTTGCCTTTTAGCTGTCTCAAATAATTTTCCCACTCCCATGGAAGTATGAACACCACAATATATCTTCCTTCACCCTAAATCTCAAAGAATTCAGGTTTGATGTTCATAACTGAAGGCGGAAGAAGAGAGATCATAAGGATGACAAGAGGAGCATTGCTCTCCCCTGCAGTCCTGGATGACTCTGCAGCCTTTACATGGAAAGGTGATGCAGACTACAGCTCCATTAACTATCTTAAATTTACATTTTCTAATAGGAGCAACACCTGTAAGGATTTTGGGAGGACAACATACTCAGTTGCAATTTTTTCTGTACCGTTGTGATACTCACTTAGCTAACATTGCAAACTCATTGACATCACAGTTTAAAAAAAAAATAAAAAAGAAACTTCTGTTCTAATTCAACAGTCAAAAAAACATCCTTCTAAAACATAGGGATCTAGTATCTGGTAATTCATATTTCATATTTCTTCCTCCAATATCACAGTCTTGGTCCCCAGGACTCTGCAGAACTCCTTCCAGTTCCTGTTACTTATAATGCCCTTCTAGAATAAATTCTGTCTCAAATTCTTCTGCTATTTGTTTAAAATCATGCAACCATACATAACTCAAAGGTAAGTGTAAATCTTGGCCACAAGCCTCCCAACCTGATAAACTTGCACAAAGAAAACAAATAATTATTAATTTTATTTGCTATTCTTATTTTCAGTACTGTCAGAAAGCCAACAACAACAAAATCCAGGAAATAATTTCATTCCATTATTTCTGCAGAAATTCAATTCCTAATAGTTCCTTCTGAGCCAAGAAATGAGTTTACTTTTGCTACACCTCTTCTTTCTCAAGAACGTATTTTGGAAATTGTAAGATATAGCCTCTTGTATTTTCAGAGTCCCAGATTGCATTGGGTTGACCCTCAAAGGTCATCTTGTCCAAACCCCCTGCAGTCAGAATAGACACCTCCAACTAGATCAGGCTGCCCAGGGCCACATCAAGTCTCATCTTGAATGTCTGCAAGGATGGGGCCTCAACCACATCCTTGGGCAGCCCGTTCTAGTATTTCACTACTTTCATTGTAAAGAACTTCCATTTTATGCCTAACCTAAATCAACCCTGCTCCAATCTAAAGCCATTGCCCCCTCCTCCTATTGCTACAAGTCCTTCTAAACAGTCCTTCCCCAGCCTTCCTGTAAGTCCCCTTTCTGATACTGAAACATAGTTACAAGGTCTCCCCAGAGCCTTCTCTTCTTTGGGATGAACAGCCCAAATTCTTTCTGTCTTTGTAGGAGAGGTGCTCCAGCCCTCTGATCATCTTGGTGATTTTCCTCTGGACCCTGTCAAACAGGTCCATGTTTCTCTTCTGCTGGGGGCCCATGAGCTGGCCCTTACTAATCTCCCCATCCCACCAACCATGGAGTGTTACTTCATAGCCTGTCATGGTCTACCACAACATCCTCCTTTCCAAGATGGAGAGAGGTGGGTTTGATGGGTGGACTGTGCAGTGGATAAGGAATTGCCTGGATGATCACATCTAGTGGATAGTGTTCAATGGCTCGAAGTGCAGATGGTGAACAGTGAAAAAGTGGTATCCCTCAGGGGTCCATACCAGGAACTGTACTGTTTAGCATTTCTATCAATAATATAGAGAGTGGGATTGAGTGCACCATCAGCAGGTTTGAAAACAACACAAAGCTGAGTGGTGTTGTCAATATGCCAGAGGGATGAGATGTTATCCAGAGGGACCTGGACAGGCTGGATGTAGGCCCAGGTGGTTCAACAAGAGCAATTGTAGGGTTCTGCACCTGACCCAGAAAAATCCTCACTGTTAATACAGGCTGGGGGTAGGGAGGTGACAGAAAGCAGCTCTGAGAAAAAGGACTTGAGGGGTGCTGGTCGATGAGAAATTGGACAATGTGTGCTTGCAGCCCAGAAGGTCAATCACATCCTGGGCTGCATCAAAAGAAGCATGGCCAGCAAATCCAGAGAGGTATTTCTGCCACTTTGCTCTGGTGAGACCTCACCTGAAGTACTGTCAACATCTGGAGCCCTCAAAACAGGAAGGACATGGACCTGATGGGGCAGGTCCACGAAAATGATCAGGAAGTTGCAGCACCTCTGCTTCGAGGACAGGCTGAGGGAGCTAGGGCTGTTCAGCCTGGAGAAAAGAAGTCTATAGGGAGACCTAATTGCCTCCTTCTAGTACCTGAAGGGGGCCTGCAAGAAGGCTGGAGAGAAACTATTTACAAAGGCCTGTAGGGATAGGATGAGGGGCAATGGTTTGAAATTAGAGAAGAGTAGATTTACATTGGATGTTAGGAAAAAGTTCTCTACAATGAGGGTGGTTGAGCACTAGAACAGGTTGTCCAGAAAGGTAGTTGAGGCCCCATGCCTGGAGATATTCAAGATGACACTTGACAGGGCTCTGGGTGACCTGATCTAGTTGAGGATGTCCCTGCTTATTGCAGGGGAATTGGACTATACAACCTTTAGAGGTCCCTTAGAACCCAGGGTGATTCTATGATCTGGCATTGTCACTTCAAATTTCAGAAGCAATAAAGGGAAGCACTTGCTGCGTCTCCAAAAGCTGCAATGAGATGTGATAATGATGTTTCTACATAATAGCTGATGACTTTCTCCTGCTGCAGTGAAATCTGTGATAATGTATGAAATCATCTAATTTAGCCTCCCTGCCATGGGCTGGGACGCTTCTAGGCTAGGTTAATCAAGGACACATCCAAACTGGCCTTGAACATCTCTAGGGTGGAGGATGAGGAGATGGAGTTGGCCACACTCAAACCATTGTCCCTGAAGGCTCACGTGATGGCTCATTAGCCAAAGAAGAAAGGGCTAATTCTAGACTTGGTGACAATTAAAAAGCATTGTCTGTGCCAAAACACCTGTCAAAATCTTTGGGTAAAACAGCAGTTATACAAGGGGCTGATGGAGAGATACAAGCAGGCAAGATGACAGCATTATTATACTGGGTCAGGAAGAGCCTGGAGGGTGTTAGAATAACTCTTACAGACTGTTCAGGGATACAAGGGTTTTGATATTATGCAACATTTCTTGACGACCAAGAATTTGCAAAAGATTTTAAAAAATAATTCATATGGCTGTATCAATTGAATGAGATGATACAGACACCTTATATGGCTTATGTTTTATTTGTATATCTTTGTGATCACTTAACCCTGCATTAGGGCCACATTTTTGTGTACTGATGACATTCAAAAGAGAAAGCTTCTTGGGAACAAATTTAGGTTTCAAAGCCTTGAAAAGTTCTGTAAAGATGTCTTCACATTGAATGAAGTAGTATTTCAGTCACAATCCACTCATCAGTGTTTTCTACTAGGTAACGGAAACTGTTCAAAATGCAAACTGGTATCAATCTTTCTGCTGCATAGAGGATCACTGTGCCTTTTCTAGAGATGCAGTAGGTCTAATATAAGAGAACTGTGCAGTTCTGGCCACAGACACCTAAATGTAAGTATGATGACAATTACTATACATTTCCAGATAAGCACTACTCAAGGCTGCATAGACTTTTCTGAGTTATTTTAACAGGGAAATGTCAGCTTTCAAGTGGAAGAGTTATAGTCTGTACATATGCTTTCTGGTTTTGGAGAACGTGTGTGCATTCAGAGCCGGTGCGGGGGGGGCAAGTATGCTCACCTTTTTTTTTTTTTTTTTTTTTTTTTTTGCCAGGATAATTTAATCCATCCCAACATGACATTTTTACTTTCAGTTTAGAGTATATTATTTTGACAAAGATACTGCATATGTAGGGCAAAAGTGATAATAACATGATACTACCCATAAGACTGAAATGTTGGAAGTGATGCATTCTGAGTTTGAAACCACAATAACTTTAAGTAAAGCTGAGAACTCTGATGATCTCTCTGGTCAGGTGACTCAATTTATTGCCTTATTGGGTTTTTTTGCTATTAGAAGACAAGGAAGTTGTTATAATCATAGAATGGTAAGGTTGGAAGGAGACCTCAAGGATCACCTAGTTCCAACCCCCTGCCATAGGCAGGGACACCTCCCACTAGCACAGGTCACTCAAGGCCTCATCCAACCTGGCCTTGAACACCTCCAGGGAGGAAGCATCCACAACCTCCCTGGGCAACCTGTTCCAGTGCCTCACCACCCTCACTGTAAAGAACTTCCTCCTAACATGTAGTCTAATCATTTGTTCAATTTAGGTATGCTTTCAAATATATTGGTAGCATTCAAGTGTTGTCCTTAAACAAATAAGCTGCTTCAAATTTGAGCTAATTTCAATTTAAAAAAAAAAATCTGTACTCCTTATTACTAATTTTAACATTTTCTTGCTCCTGCTGGAAGAACTGACTGCTTTTTGCATTTTTTTGTTTGGTTGGGGTTTTTTTGTTTGTTTTGATTTTGTTGTTGATGTTGTTAAATATTGATTTGGTTTCTTCCAGTACAAGACCTTTAGAAATGTTTTTCAGTATTGCCCATTGGAAATGGAGTGGTGGCAGGTTTTGCTTGATTTTGAGGGGAATACAATAGGATTAGAAACAGATCAAGATTTTAATTCTTTTTGTTCATTTGTAATCTTCATATTCATGTAGAATTCTCTAGAGAGCCTGGACTCGGGTCTTCCTTATTGAACCAGTGTTTGTAAGGGGCTGAGTTTGACATGCAGCTGAAGCAAGCAAGGGACCCTCAGGTAGAGATGCAGAGACCTGACAGTGTTTTTTAAAGAGCTTAAGGTGAAAATAGATGTCCCTGAGTAGATAGTTTGTGGCATAGATTTCTTTTCACTTAAACTCGTAAGTCTCATCTAGATATTACAATTGTGCCATTTCTCCATAATATACCACAGCTCCAGCAACAGGCCGCAGCTATTAAATCATAAGGCAAAATGAGACAGAGAGCAGCCCACCCAGTCCTGTTTGGTTCAGTTTAAATACTTCACAGAGCTCACTTTCCATGAAGGTTAGAAAGCAAGCCAGCAGATCTCTGATGCAGCAAGCAGATAAAAAATTGAGAGAAGTAAGGACCTGTTCACTAAGGGTCTATTTCCCCTTACCCTGAGCTGCCAGGATCTGACATACTGGGATTGGCATCTGGTTTCACAGAAAATCCTGAGAAGATGGGGTACAGCAAAGACCTCTCCAATGCCCCCATATTTTGCATTTTCAATGGTTTTGCTCTCTGTGGAAACAGAACTACATTGCTCTACTGAAAAAGTAGCTTTTAATTCCTTTGCTTCATGAGTTTTTGAGATCTGCTTTCATTGTGCTCACTTCTGTGTGCTTGTTTGAGAAAGATACTGGCCAACTGGGAAAAATGAAAGCATGGAGTGAAACCAATGTCCTAATTGTATATGCCTTGATTAACAGATGGCTGAGGAGAGTGGGATGGCAAAAGCGTGATGGTCTACAAATAGTTGGAGGATGTAGTTAAAAGACGGAAGACATCTTTTATGAAACATCAAGATTTAATCACAAAATTATCAAGATATGTTATATAAATGTTGAAAAAGCATGGTCTATTAGAAGACTTTCTCTCATCTTTTATCTTCCATATTTCCAAAATGCCACAAAATGAGTATGCTGTCCTTCTCTGTGGATGATGCTAAAGCAGGATTTGAAAATATTGCAGTTAATATCCAATTAGGTTGCTCTTAAACAAAAAAATGTGTCCAGATAATGAAGGTGATCAGGATTAGAAATATTGTAGTCCAAGTCATGATCAGTCATGAAGCCACTTTGTGATAACAATGTATCTTAAAAACACCCCAAACAACTAAACAAGCAACAAAACCAGAAAATGGTACATGTAAGAGTTAAATATCTCCATTTTATTCCCTTGTTTTGCTTCTTTTGGAGGTATGTCTAATTAAACTTTGAGGCACATCAGAACAAATTCTTTTTTTCCCACAATAAATGATTTTGGTTTACCTGTTTTAGGGAAAATGGTCAAAACACCACCATAGCTTCATTTACAAAAGATTGTGCAGATCAGACTCTTTAAATGTTAAACCCCATGTGGGATGCTAGGCCTAGAACAAACGGCAATAGCCCGCTCTGTTAAGGAAAGATAATGAAATATGTTGCAGATTTGCTGTGTGCCCTTTTTCTTTTCTCTTTTCTTTTTCTTTGCTTTCTGTTTTGTGTCTTAAATCCTTTTGGTGCCGTATGACTGACCATCATTTGTTGCAAACTGATGTCCCCTCAAAATTTTTCTGAAAGCTCACTGTGGCCAAATTCAGAAGCATAAATTCAAAACCGCAGTCTGAACTAATATACTATTATTTTAAAAACATTTATTTACATTTGTCACATGAACAAAAGAACTAAGTATCTCACCTTCTACTCCTCTGAACACCTGCTGCAATTTGAACACCTCAGTGACCAGCTTCTAGCTAACACTTGGACCAATTTAGAAGCAAATCTGTCTATACTCAAGGCATATTGATATTCACATACTAGTTCAGAAATAGAAAAGTGAATTTCTGGATTATCTCCATCTACTGAGGTTTGGCCTGCCACGATGCAGCATTCTCACAGTGTGGTGGTTTTTATGGATGAAATCTGAAGATGTGCCCACTAGTGGGCTTTCATCTCATACTCTCATAAAATATAGACAGAGCTTCTATTAGTGGTTATAAAATTAGTGAGGACATAGATTAAATACCTTTCTCAACAAGGCATGAGACATGATCATTACTCTTCCTGGAAGGGATGGGTCAAGAGAGAACATGGATCTGTGAATTCACATCTAGGGGTTGTGCTCCTTGGAAGAACTTCACCGAAGTTAGGTACTAGTTTTGAAATACTTTCTGGAGAGGAAAAGAGGGAAAAAAAAAAAAAAAAAATCTTGGCAGCTACTCCCAGAACTACCTCTGACCTGCAACCAATGCAACCAAGCCTATCAGCTGGGCTTGCACAGCCCTATTCCTTCTCATGGTCTTGGGTTTTAGTGCTATGAACCTTTCATTGTTTTCTGCATCTTTCATCTCTTTCTACACAGTGTCATAGTCTCAGCAGGAGGAACTGATAAGAACCACCACAAAGCCTGTGACTTGGATTGAGAGCCTGGTAGTGATTATAGCACAGTTGATAAACCATTTGAAGATGTTCTCTGGCTTAGTTTTGCCCAGAAGGACATGAGTTTGTGTGCTCCCAGGCTGTTCTACATTGCAAGTGGTGATGAGAACACTTACTTTGAAGGTACACTCTTGACTCAAAAGAAGCCTTTAACACAGATGCACCCTTGTAGAAATTCTCTTAAAAATGGGATATGTTGCTTAGGGACCTAAAGAATGAAAACTATCAAACTTCAATCCCTAGCATCCTGTGCAAATGCTTTAGTAATTTATGTGTTTTGGCATAAAATAATCAATTTTCCGCCAGTGGCAGGTTTTAGGGTCACTGTTCCATCCACTGAGACAGCAGATCTCAGGGCAGGAATTCTTGCTGAGGCTCAAGGTCTGTTGGAAGTAGTGCCTCTATAAATCCATGAGCCAGGGGGCTTTAACATCCTTTCTGGGTAGCTCTGCATGTTGTCTTAAAGGAAGACATTTTCTGGATCAGAGTTTGACATTCCCTCCAGAGACCAAGAATCTGCTTTGGAGATTTGGTGTCTGTAAGTTGAGCACTATAGCATCCAAGAAATAAAGAAATTAAAAGAGGGGGGTTGGGGAGAAAAAAAAGAAAGAAACATGAGGACTGCCTCCTACAAAACAGAATTTAATAGACACTATAGATTCAGAATACACAGATTTCAAATTCTGAAATACACAGGCAGTGCATTCTTAAATCAAATTTTCATGATAGTTCTTGCTGATCTACTGGGCATCGCTGACTCCTGTCTGCTGGTGGCAGTGCTCAGTTGACTACTTCTGCCTGTTCCTGCTTTCCTTCTGTCAGGCAAACAGAGCAATATTCTAGCAGTAGCCTTCACAGATACTTCCAAATGCTTATTCTTTTGTCTGAGAGCAAATGAAACTCCTTCATTCACTTCTCTACAGTTTAGCAAGCTGCTGTATTACATAAAAAAAGACACCAGAGAAATCCAAGTACCAAAAATTACATTCCTGAAATAAATAATTACAATGCACTCAACTTTGCCAAAATAAATAAAACAAGAATAGCTCACCGTATGGGGCTCTGTCAAGCTCTCTGGCAGTGGGTGTAGGCCAATCACAAAACACTTCTTTGCATCCAAATGTTTTATTTTAAAAATATATAAAGACAAAATGACAATAATAATAATAAAAGGATGATCTCAGCATTTTTCACACTTAGTGCTTCCGATGCAGCAGATATATATGAATCCAGAGTAATACAGGGAAGAGTGCACGCACCTTCTTTCAGTCCACCCTCATATACAGTAGCGACTATAACCCAAATGGCAAGATGAATTTAAAAAGATTTTTCTCCCAGCTTTCATGATTTTTACGGCAAAACAGCATCTAGTCTGAATAAAGAGAGTCAGAGAAGATCCTTGATAACTTACATATGTGGACCACAACTTCTGTTAAAGCTGCAGCATATCTTTAAGGCAGACTACTTTTTGTAGCTTTAAAGGTTGGAAAATCCTTCATTTTTCTAGGAAAATTGGTACAGTGTTTTTTACTTTTGCTACTAAATTGCATATAATTGCTACTCTGAATTCATCTAAACTCAATTTCCAGGCATTGGATTTCATTATCCTTATTTTACTAAATTAAAGAAGTCATTATAGGAAGTCTTCTCTCCACAGAGGTACTTCTGAAGGCCATGATCACATCACGTTAGACTAATTAACTACCTTGAGTCTCTTAATTCTCTCTAGACCTCAAATCAAGCTTGCAGCCCTTTTCTGAAGTTTTCTAAACTTCCAACATCCTTTTCCAAAGTGTGAGTAGAACCAGACATCCCCTGCCCCATAGGAATCTCATTTCAATGACACAAGCCTGGCACGTCTTTATCCCTTCCTGGCAGTCCTCAGCTCAAACGCTCAAGGACCATGTTCACATTTATGACTTTGAACACTGCATTGGGAACTCATATGCAAGTTATTTGGCTCCTAGATGTCTGACTTTTTATTTAGGTATGCCAAAAGGCATGTGTCTTTGATAAACACATGTAATTGCTTTGTCCTCAGCAACATACAGCATTTTATCAGACTTCACATAACCCAATTTTTTTTTTTTTCTCATAAGGGCATTTTGCATTTTCTCCAGATCGTGCCTAGGGTTACTCAAAAGCACTAATCCAAGGAGATCAAGAAATATATATGCATAACAGGATTACACTATTTGAATATGATGAACTAAAGTTGTGCAATGAAGTCTGACAGCTTATTTGCTTTGTGAAACAAAATAATAAACAAAACCAAACTCTTTGAAGATGTCTAGAGTTGGTAAGATACACTGTTAATAAAGAAACTTCTACTTTTAATTGGAAACAGAGTAAGTTCCCCACTTAAACCCTTGAGAATTTGCCTGAGTTATACTTCCACCCTTTGAGTTCCCTCAAAGAACACTCCTACATAGCACATATACAGCTCAGCTTGCACACCATGTCACATAGTCAAGTCTGAGTACTTACTACTCCTTACTGCCAAATTTCTATCGTTTTCCTGCACATCTTTCTTCACCAGTGAGCTTGAAATGTTTAAACACTTCCAGTTCCTGGCCTGTGTCTGGATTTTACTTACAATGTTTATTTCACTTCTGTATTTTAACATCCTGTACCTTTAAAAAGAGGTATCCTGCAAACTTTATCAGGAAATCTAACTCCTGAACAAACAGCAAATGCAAAGCTTACAACAGCACCCACTTTGCACTGATTTTGACTCACTTTTACAGTCCTAACTATATTAATGATCATTTCAAAATATTACCTATATGGATTATTAGTCATTATTTTAAAAATTGAAAATCTCTGTATTTTTTTTTTTATTTCTGCTCAGAAGACCTAATCCCTAAAAGCAGTCAATTAAATATCAGATATCTAACAGAGTGGGGTTTAATTCTCATTTTGGAATAGCAATATACTAAAAGCACCTGCAAACATATTGGAGGCTGGGCTGCATACCATCAGTTCATCTTCCAGGATCTTGTGTCACAGCTAGAAATCAGGGAGCCATAAAGAGTCCAGTCTGATTTGAGTATTCATCTGGGGATTGTTGAACATTAAATTTCAAAAGGAATTATTTTGTTCATGCAAACAAAACATTAATTTTATCTGCAAATCTCAGAGATCTGCAATATCACTCCCAGTTATTTCTTGGAATACAGTTGTGCTTTAAGGGCAACTAAGAGAGCACCTTGAATGCTAATTTGAGGATTCAACATAGTTAATTCAACTATACAGAATTTGAAAAAATGTGTGACAGATTTTCTGTAGGTTAATCAATATATTCACAAAGAGTAAATTCACTTAATCTGGAGAAAGAGCAATTTATATCTAAATAAAGCTCTGATAAGGATACATATCCATGAACCCACAGCTTTCTCTTCATATTTTGGGAGAGAAAGTTTCCTTCTATTCAAAGTTCTTTGAGTTTTTGTTTTTCCTTCACACAGTAGCAGACTGATAAATAATATTACAGAGGAATTTTAAGACTGTCAGGATGACAGACTTCCTCCTTCACTACACTGACCTAAATTCATTCCTGGATGAGAAAGAAGCACTTTCAAAAACATCTAACAATTTTCTGTGAGAGGGAAGGTAGAGCTGCTTTATCCAATGCAATAAAAGTTAAACTGGGTTCTGGTCTCAGCTCATTAAGGTTGTATAAACTAATGAAGCAGTTGAATGTTTTGTCAGGGCAAATAGATTATTTTCTTATATCCACAGTACATAACTAGAGGGACAATATGGTTGGATCATACTCTGTACACACACATAGCCCAGATTTCAGGGGTGTTCTTTCTAATAGGAAAATGCTATTGCTTCTTGATTCCTGACAAATAAAGGGTCAGGCTGAAAAATCTTTCAGGTAAAACCTTTTAACAATTAAAAATTTCTTCTCAGGTAGACTAGAACAGGTCGTGAGATTTGAGATTGAGAAATTTGAAAATTTCTTAGGCTAGGGATGCAGCATCCTTTACTAAGCCTTATTAGAAATATAAGTTATCATTTTCTCCTGCCTTAATGAAAGCAGCGTAGTTAAATCCAGACTAATGATTATGTGAGACAGAGCTACATCTCTCTGGCATACTTTGCATACTAATCAGCCGAAGCAAATTCTCAGTAATGTCAGGGCTGCAGAACATACCAAAGCCATAGCAGATAGTTGGTATGCTTCTGTGTTACATGTTTATCTAACTTAACTGGCTCAATCTTTTTCATCAAAGACATCTGAAACAGAGAAAAGTCACTTGAGATTTAGAAAATAGTTATTCTTACAGCTGTTACTCTAAGTACTGTTTGACTAATAATGTATCAATACAATATGATAAATATGAACTTAATCCTGCAACAGTTATCAGGAAAGTGCTCCTTATTTACTCAGCTGCAAAAATAAATTCAGATATTCCCTTGATAATTGTTACAAATACATAGATATGTTAATGACATCTATTGAGGATAAGCTACAAAAATGAAGTTTACTTGGGAATATTTCCAGCAACATATAAATAATTGCATATTTGAAAGAACATTTCCTTTGAACAACATGCACTACTTCTATGATGCTATCATCAGACTTGTGCATAATTTGCCTTTTAATAGCCCCTTTATAAAAAACTGATAGGTCTAATCAAAGCTTGCACAATTTCTGTTTATCATTTAGGGAAGTTAGCAAGTCTTCATCTAAGTAAAACATACCCACCAAATAGTACACCTCAGCTCATTATGGAAAGATGAGGGTTGGTTCTCTTATGCAATTACTAGCAATATTAATGGCAACTAGAAAGTTACTCAAAGTGTAAAATTATTAAAATACTTCTAGATTTACCTGACAAGTAGATTTGAAACAAACATCCAGATCCCTGGAAGAAGACGCTTTAAAAACACAAATCCAGATAAGCTATCCCCAGCCCTAAACACTGTCTAGACATTGTGCAGAATTCTCTCTAACTCAAACTCAACTCGCCATACCTTTGACACTGGACTTGTACCACCACCTTATCTGTAACTTTTTCTAGGTTTATTTCGCTGCTTCCAACTGTTATTTCTTTTCAAGAGGCAGATATGACTCCTGCAATGCATTATTACTATAAACCATGAACTGATTATTTCAAAATGTAGTTTTTAAACAGATTTTTTAAATTTATTAAGAGCAATGAAAGTTGGAGTTTTGTATGTTACTTCTATGTTCTAAAAACACATGCAAAAGACAAGGAAATCATTGTCTTTTTGTCAGTTTAAAATGCAATCTTCTAATATTGTATAATCTGGAATTTATTCACTATTATAATTCTATGACTTCTATTATTTAAAAAAACAAATCACTTCTCAGATACTTCAGGATAAATTAAGTAGTGTCCTTGGGAATACAAAGTATATATTTGAATGTCAATAACTCCTAGTCAGAATAGGATTACCAAAAACTCCCCATAAGAGATAAATAGATCAGCAAAGAGAGATTTGCATCTTGAAGATAGAAAAAACAGATGCTCATGGTGACATATGTAGCTCATACTCAAAAGATACATAACCTCAAGGCTTCCAATACAACATCCTGTATGGCTAAACTTGCTTATAGGGACTTGAAAAAAGATGGTCAGCCCTGGATTGACAGAATCCTTTACAACACCCTACTTAATTTTCCTGTGTATGTGGCTTAATGATCAAGATCTAAGCCAGACAAACAACTGCTTAATTTTGTGATGTGGCTGCACTGCTTGAACTTTAGCTTTTGTACTGACAGCTTTTGCACCATAGATAAGCAACACAGAACAAGCATCATAAGCTGTCATAGGGGAGAATCCCCAGAGCTTCCCAGATGAGGTTGCAAGGCCTCACAGTTTCCAAGAAAAAAAATTCTACTTTGGTTCCTATTCTTTTTTAACTCAGATCAAAAAATTAATAGCAACGAAGAAGTAAGGAGCTGGCTTCTTCATTTAGCACTGTCTTACTCAGCAATTGTTAGAAGCTTTACTGAAATAGGAAGGATACAAAATAGTCACTAGTTGAAAATAGTATTTTCCTTCCATTGTGATCAGATGGGCAGATTGGGCAGTGTACTAATCCTGGGCAGTGGTCTGGCTTTCCCTATGTCACCATCCTGGCACCTGTATTTCAGAGAACTCTGGAAGACTGGGATAATTTCCCTATAAACCCTTTGAAGGGCTTATAGTCTTGGAAAAATGCAGTTACAGCACTGGTATATTGTAACTTCATATATGATCTGCATATAATTTGTACAATATACATGCATACATGTATCTTTCTGAACATGTTTGTGTGTGCACCTGTGAAGATAAATACTGTATATAACTGTACTATGCACCCTAGCACAAATTGTGATAAATATCTGTTCAGCTGTGTCTGTCTGCGCAACAGACACTGTCTGAACAGTGACACTCTTTAAGCATGATTTAAGTTACCTTCAGTATGAAAATCACTTTATTGATCCTATCTCTAATAGATTTCCTTTTCAGTCAGTTTTTACCACTGTTAGCAAACTATTGAGCTTTAAGGGGTAAATTCAATAACTACTCTTCCTATTTGTTATTGTTATCTGGAAGACCTAGGGCTTTAAAAGCCCTATTCCACATTAGACGGAAAAACAAAGAAACAAACAAAAAACAGAGGGAAAGCCAAAAGTTGTAGCTTGCTTCTGAGCCAAATCAGAGAAACTAATTTCAATATCATCCCAATTCTCCACCATCAGGCTGTAAGACATTTGCTTCCCACACCATAAATAAAAGGACCTGGTTAAGTATCTGGACAAAACACAAAATCAGGTAAAATCTCAGAAATATTTGCAGTTGCAGTTCTTCGATATGGGTAGCTACTACTTGCATTTTTCTGTGGAAGAAGTATTCTTCAAAAGAACACGTTCATCAAACAAGCAATGTCCTCATTTATTGTGACAATCTCTTTATGTTTTTGTTACACCAGGAAGAGTCCTGCCTTTCTGTTTGCTTTTAAAATAAAGCCAGTACACCTTTGAAAGCTTTTGTGTCACCCTAGCAAGGCATATTAGCTGGGGTTTGGCAGGAGAGCCTCATTTTTCTGTATACAACTTCCTTTTTCCTCCTCTTCTTCAAGTCCAGGTATATTTTTCAGCATTGCTTAGGTTTGTTTTCTGTTCTTTCTTGATTTTTATTCTAACACGGGCAAGTCGGTTAGAATTGCTAATCTTTATCTACCACGTGTGACAGGTTAGATCTGGGCCCTGGTTTTGCAATTGGATCTGATAGTGTGCGATAGCATGCACACCTCTCTGCAGGGACACGTTTTGGCAAGGTGCTAGAGATCTTGAGCTATTCACACTGCCTGCTATATTACGCATGATTAACCACTTGGTCTCTCTGTGTGGCTTTCTTTGTTTTCATGCCAGTAATACAAACAATAATAACTTTCTTTTCCTTCTTTATTGCTTTCTTGTATTATTGATGCCTTAGTGATATTAGGTGAGTGATACTGGTGGCTGTCTTCCCAAAAATGCTGAAACACAAATTTCTTGCTGCCATAGGAAAGTGCAGTGTTCAGATTCTGAGGGCTCATCACTCTTACACCAAATACAAGAATGTCTTTTAAGATTAATACAACATATTAATAAAAAACATAATAAATGGTACTAAGTGCATATTTAGCACTATATAACCATACAGAGATATGCAGAGGTTTTGTGATCTCAAGTACTCAGATACATTCAACCTAATATTTACAATGAATTATTCTTCCACAATAGCAGTATTACAAGGAAGTTTATTTTGTCATGCTCAGATTTCATAAAATAACAGCTTCAAGTATAACTTCCCTATCCTCAGTAAAACAAGCAAGCTTTTGTGTGTTCTAGTACTAGCACAGAATGCAGATCCTGAAGAGCCTCTTAAATATACTGAGAGGAGTAAGTGATTGTATGATTTTAACACAGGATACAGCAAAAGATATAAGGCAATATTTCCCAGAATTTCTTCAAAGTTAGGGTGGCCAGAGAAGACACTGTGAAAATCATGCTATAGCCTTTGGCAAATGGTGAAGATTAATTACATGAGTTAACAAAAAACTGGGAACATAGTATGTTTGATGGAATCAGAACAGGGCTTGAAGTCAAAGAACGACACATATAAGAAAAGATATTAGAGTACCTTGAAATAAAAAATTTGTATTTAAAAGAACAGACTGATAGGTAGGAATTTTATTCCTAGTTTGTCCCTTGACTTGCAACATGACCTTGAAGTAGCCTATTGACTGTCAGGCTTGGCATAACGGCACACCCATAGGTGATGTTAAAATGATCATCAACCCTTTCCCTACCTACCCGGGGGCCCCCCAGGCCCCCCGGCCTTTAGTCGCCTTCACCATTCACCCAGTGAGCACCATGCAGGACTCACCAGTGACGAACAGGAGAAGGATCCCTCTGCCCAGTTGGGCAAGTTTGGGGCTTCTGCCTTTTCTGGGGCTGATTAAAAAGGTGAGTGGGCAGGGAGGGCAAAGTGGTCACACCTCAGGTGGGAGGAGACTCCAACAGAACCCAGGTGCTCTGGATTTGGGGAGAAAAGGTGGAAATGCACTGTAGGGTGGGAAAGGGGTGGTTGTGTTGAAAGGAAGAAGATGGAGAGGAAAAGGATAGAGGTGGAGATCAAGAGAGGAAGGTGGGGGAAAAGGAAGAGAGATGGAGAGGAAAAGAGGAAGATGGGGGAAAACAGGAGATGGAGAAGAAAGGAGAGAGATGGAGAAGGGAGATAAAAAAAATAATAAAAATGAAACTACTGCTAGTGGGAGGTGTCCCTGCCTATGGCAGGAGGTTGGAACTAGATGATCTTTGAGGTCCCTTCCAACCTTACCATTCTATGATTCTATGATTCCTGTTTTCTTGCAGAAAATGACTATTAAAAAAAAAAAAAAAAGGGGATTCCTTTGATTGTGACTGGAAACAAATACTGAAAAAAAAAAGGGGGGGATTCCTTTGATTGTGATTGGAAACAAATACTGAAATACCAGACATTTCAAGTAATAAAAAAACCAAAACTAAACCAGGTAAAAAATCCAAATGGAATTCTTCATTTGTATTTCACATCAAAGATTTTCAAGGAATATTTTCCAGGAATACAAGGACTTTGTGTAAAAATGCTTACCACAGAACACATTTTCCCATCAAAATTAAGCTTTGGTAGACAAACACAGATAAAATTTGGTCAATCAACATCATTGCATGCTTACTCATCTATAAATCATGAAACAAGAGTTTTCACTGCCCAGATGGATCTGGCTTTCAGCTGACCAGGTGGGCTGAATGACACGCACCTAGCAGTTTTTGAAGTATGTGACATGCTTCTTATTAAGTTGCCTCCATCTCTCTGCCATCTCTGCAGCATGGAATACCCTCAGGCACATCCTTGGCATACCTTCTAAGCAAATGTAGTCTTAAAACAATTTCCTCTTAGCAATAAATATGCTCATGATTCCTTCAATAACATTTGTTCATCTGAACACCTTTGCTTTTCATTAGTCCAAATGGTTGTTCATTGCTCTCTCACAGAGCTCCTACTACTTCATGTATTAACTAGCAAGGTAATGACAGAAGCTGACAAGAAGATGTAATTCATTCAGACTGTAGCACCTATAATGACATACATCTAATAGTGATGTGTTGAACACTTCACAGTATTCATAGGGTTAATTGGCATGGATAGGAACATGTGCTGGTTTAAGGGTA
>WBNM01016463.1:0-14546 GCA_013399055.1 Ramphastos sulfuratus | reverse complement strand
GAGGAATCTCCTGGACTGTGGCTATCTGTCCAGTAAATATCTGGATAGTTAAAATCTCCCATGAGAACCAGGGCCTGTGATTGCGAGGCTACTGTTAGCTGCCTGTAGAAGGCCTTATTGACTTCCTGATCCTGATCAGGTGGTCTGTAATAGACACCCACAGCTGTATCACCCATGCTAGCCTGTCCCTTAATTTGCACCCACAAGCTCTTAACTCGCCCCTGATCCACCCTTGGACAGATCTCAAGACATTCTAGTTGCTCCCTCACGCAAAGAGCAACTCCGGCACCTCGCCTTGCTGATCTGCCTTTCCTAAAACGGACACAGCCACCCATGACCACATGAGCTGTCCCACCACGTCTCTCTAATCACTACCATGTCTGCACATGGGTTTCTAACTCCTCCTGTTCATTCCCCATGCTGCATGCATGGGTTCACACACTAGGAGATCCGGCTGTCCTTCAGAGGGACAGCAACAGAAATAGGCTGATGAATCTCAAGAAAAATCAACAACAGACAATGCAAAATACTGTACTGGGACAGAATAGCCCCATGCAACAGTCCACTGTGGGAGCTAACTGATCAGAAATTAGCTTTGCACAATAGCATATGCAGGGTCTGGGGGACAATTAGGAAAGTAAGTCAGAAATGCACCTTTGCAGAGTATGAATACTAAGGCCATATTAGACAGCATCAGCTACAGCAGAACCAACACATAGAGGGAAATTATAACTCTATTCCACATCTGCCAGACCATATCTTGAGTACTGTATTCTATTTTATGCTGCCCAGTACAAGACATTGGTACAGTCGAGAGCCAACAAGATTGTCTGGGGCTAAAGCATGGGATATGTATGGAGTAGCTGAAAAAAATGGGTCTGTTCAGTCTCTAAAACAGAAAGTTAAAGGGAGACCACATTGCTATATTAACTATGAAAAAGAGAGCCAGGCTTCTGGAAAAGACACAGCAAAAAGATGAGAAGCAATGGGTGTAAACAGTAGCAAGAGGAAAACAGATTAGATAACAGGAAAATACTGGTGATAATGAGAGTCATTAAAAACTGAAACAGCATGTTGTGAAAGACTGGGGATTCTTCACTCTTGAAAATATACAGAATAAGTGAACAACATCCAGAGCAGACCACATTCAGGCAGGCAGACAGAACACAACTATTTCACATAGTAAAGAAACAGCACAGAATAAGGGGTGGAGAATGTCCTGGGTCTGGCTGCAATGGAGTTAACTTTCTTCAGAGCAATCCTTATGGTGCTGTGCCTTTTGTCTATGGCTACAACGGTGATAACACACCAATGTTTTAACTATTGCTAAACTGTGGTAGCACAGCATCAAGCCAGTAGGCTGGGACTGGGAGTGGGCACTGGGAGGGGGCACAACCAAAACAACTGGTCCATATCAATCATACCCTGTGATGGCATGCTTAGAAATAAAAGTTCAGGGAAAGGAGAATAAAAGGTTCACAGTTACGATGCTCACTAAGAGTGTGGAGATCCTGCCTTCCAGGAAGTGATTGGACATGTGCCCAAGTATGGAAATTAGTTATTTTCTTTTTTTTTTCCAATTAAACTATCATTATATCTATCCATGTGTACGCTCGCACAGAGCACCAAAGTTTTGGTTTCGGTTTGGTTCACTGGCTTCGTCTCCTGATTGGTTTTGCTTTTCCTTTTTTTCTTTTTCCTCTCTCTGTGTAACCTGGGATCCCTGCAATGGAATTGTAAATTCTCCTTATCTCCACTGACATTTCCTCTTTCCCAACTCCTCTACCCTTCAGCCGCCAAAGGGGAGGAGGGGGGAAAAGCAGAAAACCCCTCTGTTGTACCTGGATTCCTGCAACTCCGTGCACCAAAACAAGCGCCCAACGTGGGGCTCGAACCCACGACCCTGAGATTAAGAGTCTCATGCTCTACCGACTGAGCTAGCCGGGCTCTCCTGAGCAAGGCAGGCTGCTTAGGCAGGAAATGAAAAGATTGAGATGAGTGGCAAGACAGCATTCTATTAATGCTTGAGATTTTTAAGAGTTTTATACATGTTTTGGATTGGGGGAGGGGGTTCCGTTTGCTTGTTTGTTTGTTTTTTACCCTGGTATGTTTGCTGTGTTGATGTATTTGCTCTCAGGGGCAGCTGGGGCTAATGTGCTAGGGGGTCCTGTATATGCTTTCTTTGGTGCTGAGTGTCACCTCAGGGGAATGGCTTAGAGCTGTGCTGTTGCTGGGCTGGTTACTGGCAGGACAGGTTGTTTTGTCCTGAATGATGCAGGTCTTTCCTAAGAATACCACCTTGAGATCTGACCCGAGACTGGATAATTATGGTGTGTGGGAGAGTATGAAGAAGAGGCACAGAAAACCCACTCCAGTCCTAGCTGCAAAAGTCTGTGAATTACAAGGAAACTCTCCCTAGAAGAACACTGCCCCAGTTTCCAGTAGACAATCACTCAAAAATTGATGACAAGCTGACACTGCTTCTGATCCTCCTGAAGGGACTCCCAAAGCATCTTCACAACACCTCAGTGATTCCAGTTTGAATTAGAGGGGCCCTGACTTCAAGCAGATGGAGGAGAGGCACAACTGGGTTTATTTGGCTGTACAAATCAGATGGTCTGGCATGCCAAACCCACAAGAATATAAGGCTTTTGTAGATACAGGCAAAGAGGGTACTCCGATGCCATCAAATTATGAGGGGTGGAACCCATTTTTATCTCTGGTGTTGCAGGGGGATCCCCACAGCTGAGTGCGTTAGAAGCAGAGATGAAACTAACAGGAAATGAATGGCACAAAAATCCCACTGTTACCAGCCCAGGGGTCCCATACATCTTTGGTATAGAGGATATTTCAAGATCCAAAAGGATACCAGTGGACATTTGGTATAGACACCTTAGGAACAGAAGAAAGAAAACAGCTTGACCACTTTGTTCAGTCTCTCAGAGGACCCTTTCATGGCAGGGCTGCTAAACATTAAAGATCAGCAACTGACAGCTGCTACTACAATAGTGTAGTGGTAGCAATATCGCGACAGTCAGGATTCCCTGAACCCTATTTATAAACTAGTTCAACAACTGGTGGAACAAGAAGTGATCAGTAAAACTTGTTAACCCTTCAACAGTCCCCTATGGCCAGTGCATAAAACCACAGGTGAATGGAGACAGACAACAGCCAAGTGGTATGCCACAACTGACACTTGCTAATGCATTTTTCTCCATTCCCATAGCACTGGAATGCAGGCCGTAATTTGCTTTTACCTGGAGGGGTGTCTGGTACACCTGTAATTGACTGTCCAGGGGTGGAAATGGAGCCTCACCATTTGCCATGGCCTGATCCAGACGGTACTGGAACAAAGCGTAGCTCCAGAACACTGCACTGAGAAGTCTTCTGTGTATCACAAAGAATTCTCATTTTGAGTGAGAATGGAGAGTGAATGATGATGATATGTGTTGTTTGATGTTAACTGCTGCTGGGCATGACATAGATGATATAGAACAAGGGGTGGAGAATGCCACAGGGGGAGTTGAATCTGCTGCTGACATTCAATATCATGCTGCCATCATGACAGCTTCAAAATGGAAGTGTTGGCTGAAGCAAAGTCTCATGGGGCTTGAAGTTCAGATTGCAACATAAAAGGCTTCCTGTTCCACTTGTTGCTTCCAGTTTCTGGGTTTGAGGTGTTGGTCATTTCCACTGGGCAGGCTACAGGTCAGGGGGCGTGGACTTCTGCTTTTGTACTTTTGCTGTGCTTTTCTGCAAATAGGCTAAGGTCATTGTACACTGTATTATTTCCAGTAGAATTATTTATCTCAACACAGAGGAGGTTTTTGAGTTACTTTCCCTCCTGTCTGTGTGAGGAGAAAGGGGGGGCTTGTGGGAGCAGGCTGCGTTAATCCAGGACAGGTGACTTGAGGTCAACCCATCATAGGCATCCTCCAATGTGAATGACTATGATTCTATGATATTTTTTCATATGTGTTTCTCACATATTCTATAGGCTTCAAAAAGTACTTTACAATACCGCAAGGAAGAAGTTACTAATGTTTGGAAAAGTTCAAATTTTTCATTCTCAAGTTTGGAGTTTTGGGGGGGTTTTTTGTGCTTGGGTCTTGGTTTTTGCTTTTGTTTGTTTTTTGTTGTTGGGGTGGTTTTTAATGTGAAAGCATGACAAATTCTGTATTGGCCAGTAAGCCAGGAGGCTCACAGATCAACTTCTACCACAAACCAAGAATCTATACATTTATCTTCCTATCTCTTCCATCAATACTCACTGAAAAGTACAAATCTCAAGGAAGCTGGAGCAAAACTGAGAATAATGATTAGATGACACACCATACTTTAAGTTTCTGTGTGGGTATGTGTGAATCCTTACATATTTTTAAAATGTAAAGCATTTTTACTGTTGTGGGTGTACACATAAGATAGCTGAGCAACCATCGTAATTTGACAGCCAAACAAAAAATGTTACCAGATGCATTGCATTTGCACTCCTATGGAGGGAAAAAACAAAAAAACAAAAACAAACAAAAAAAAAAAACCCTCAAAAAAACAACCACAAAGCCAAAAAACAGCTGAAGGCAAATTAATTGAAGAATAAGCCAGTAGGGCAAATATGTTTGGTGGCCGAATTTTCTGTTTGTTTATCTTCAGATGGGAGCACTGAGGGTTGGGGGTTTTCCCTCCCTTTTTCTTATTTATAAGCCACAACCTATTTCATCTAATGCACAGATGAAAGCAATGCTGAGGTAAGCAGCTGCATGGGTTCTGAAAAGTCAAATATGCTCCTACAAATGCCTCAGCCAGTTTTCTCAGACCTAGAATAGGATGTATGAAGACTAGAAAATACTTTTAACAAGCATGTTTATTTTATACCGTTTGCCAGACATGCTGCATTTACCTTGGTGACATAAAGATTTGAAAGTACAGGCAAGCAACGGACAACACAAGTACTCTTACTTAATTTGAAACATTCTCCTGACAGGCTTTTGGGGACTTCTGGATTATAAAACTTCTCTTTCCAATAGATCACCACATGCTATTAGTATCAGGATTTAATTTTATAGATGGAAAATGCTACTTATTCATACCTCATGGCCATGCTCGCAAATACCTATAGAAAATTAAATCCTTGGAAGTTTATGTTGCCATATATATTGTCTACTTTATAGACAAACTACAAATACTCTTGTTTTCACAGAAAATGGAAGTTTGTTTTGTATTACCTAAGCAACCATGCCAGATCGTATGGCTTGAGTACACGCAAAGAATGCATAATTTGCTAAATCTGAGATTAATTAACAAGAAAAAAACTTCATATAAGAGTACATTAGATGTTACAGAAATACTTGTGATGCAAGAATGAAAATAAGAATTGAGAGTGGAGATTGAAAGCCAAATTAAAAATCAATTGGTATATCAAGCAGCTTGATAAAACGTTTACTTACAGTGATTTCAAATAACATAACACATACCTAACTTGAATTCAGAACAAAAAATATACCTGCATCAATAAAATGGGGGGGGGGACGGACGGGACGGGACATGACGTTTGTGTGGGTTTTGTTGGTTTTTTTTTACTATTCCTGTTTGTATCACTATTATTATATTTGCTTTTCCTAGACAAAACAATCAACAAGACAGGGTAAATTTTGTTTGTTTCATATAGAAGGGTGAACCACAAACTAAGAATCCTAAATTCCATGCATGATGTCATTTACTGAGATCCAGCTAACAGATGCCAAGGTATGTTAGCAAAAAATGAATGTGATAGATGAGTTATATTGCAATGAATTACATATAGTATCCAGCTTTACAATTTAAGTGAACTCTGACGCCATCATGTTATTTTTATAAAGGGCAGTAGGAGTAGGTTATATTCCTGATCAAGAAATCTAAAATAAGCAAAGTAAGAAAGAGCCACCTTATGAATCAAAATCTTTAAATAGTAATATAATGACAGGAAAACTCATGTGATATTGGTTCACATTCTCCCTTTCTTTAGCATTTTGATCTGGTTATCTTGAGATTATACACTGATATAGATTAAACTCAATATAAGGTAGCAGCTACCTCATAATTTAAAATTAATCATGACAATAAAGAGCAGAATTTGCAATAATCTCTCAGGGGTGTATTTCTTCTGGTTTGTGATGGGGAATTTTGCTTTGACTGCAGTGCAGAACTCAGGTACATTCGCAACTCTTTTCAGGTCACACAGAATAGCTCAAGTTTCTTGCTTTACTTAAAAAGAAAATAAGACAACAAGACTTGATTTCATTAGTAATCAGTTCTAACAATGGTCATAGAGATCTAAGCAAATTCTCACTGAATTATGTGACTTGAACCAGTCAGAATTCTAAATTCCTTCAGTAAATACTGTGATCCACTTTAACAATATTGAGCTTTTTTAATGAACAATGTAACAGATATGCTCTGCGCTTGCACCATCCAGATGTGATTTGAGTACTATACATTAGAGTAGTCATAAAGGAAAAAAAAAAAAAAACACCAAAAAAGGGGGCTTTACCCTAAAATAATAAAAATAACAACAACAATAGTAATAAAATAAAACCATATAAATACAACAGAAACAAGGTGTCAAGGAGATTTCATGGTGGGAGACAAGTCTCATATGATGCCATGCAGCTAAAAGAGCTCTAACAAAAGCTCCTGAGCTGACTTCACTTTGGATGACAAGTTCTAAGTGATGAAACTTTAAGAGCAGACCAGGCAGCAGGTCTGTTGGATTATCAAAACAAAGTTCATCCTACAATTTATATAATCTTGGTCATCACTGATAAAAAATGAAGTATGACATAAGCCAATAAAGAAAACAAAGCTGCACCAGATGATTCTTCAAAAGACCCACACCATGCTGTTGTGTCAATTGTTTTGTTTTTTTTTTATACACACACACAACTACATCACTCCACCAAACTGATGTCATGTCTCTTCCTGCTAATTGGTATTTACAGGTCAAGAACCAACCTCCTCCATGACAAATGGGAAATCACTGGAAACCAGATGGGTTCATTGTCAGGCACTTATGAGCACCGCAACAGGGCAATTCTTAAGACAGCAATGAAGTGATGGAGGGGAGATGCTTCTCATTACATGAAGAAAATTAGGAACTAGAAAGGAAAGGTACTATAAAGCATTTTGAGAAAGAATTAGAGGAGACTAGGTTATCTAGTTCTCTCCTTTGCAGGCAGCTGTAAACAGAGTCAGAATCAAGGCTTGCATAATAAAAAAAATCCAAGAATATCCAATCACCTACAAGCATTCAACATGCTTTTTTGGAAGAAAGAAGTTTCATGCCACCAGACAAGTAAAGAGCATTATTTCTTCATTGTGCCAATAATAAAATAGTCATAACACAGTGTTTCAGAGCTCCATATTTCAGTGTTCATAATGATTTAACTGATATTTTATGCGAACGCAAAGTCACATTAAAAAAAAAAAATTAAAATACTTATAATTGATATATAAAGAACCACTGGACTCTGTAATAAAGGAGAAAGAAAACCACTTCACATGATAGATTTTGATAGTGAGAGAGCAAGAACATGCCAATGAATGAAATCACATTGTAGACAATGTTTTTTTCAACACTTACAGAAAACAATTATACGTATTCTCACATTTTGCCTAAGGAATGCAATCACAGCCACAAGAGCACAGGTATAACTGCTTTCTGGCATCATGCATAAAACATCTCCAAATATGTAGCATCTGAAGTCTGATGTTTTTACTCTCTTTCCTGGACAGAATATTTTTGCTACCATCAAGGAAATACTATGCAATTTTAAGTGGAGGATAATAATAATGGAAGTGGAGGTAAACAATAATGGGAAGAAAATAAATCTATAGATAATCCCCATCTCTATTGCTACAAACAAAATTTCTTTCAACTATCTGTCCCTCTTTAGGTAAAAAAAAGCTTCTAAGAGAGATTAGGATGTTAAACAGTCATCCTGTAGAAAAGTTTCCTATTGCTAAGAAACACAAAGGAAAATAATATATCCAAGGTCAGCTGTTACTGAAGTGATTCAAGATGATAACAAATTTTGACCTAATTTTATATATATTTCATTAAGGAGTTAAACACAATGTTTGTTTAGGCTGGACTGTTTCCATGAGCCATACTAAGCTTAGAAGTTTTATATTTACATGGAGACTATGAATAAAAGGAAATTTGAGTTCAGTGGTTACAGAAATGTCACCCTGCTTAGGCAAATCAATAGGGAATTACAGTACTTTGAGAAATCCTTCTTGAGGTAATTTTCTAAATTTTCTAAGACCTTTCATTTCTGTCAGCTTTTTCATTAGACAGATTTTAGTTCCAGGTTTAAGTCAAAGGTCAATGCTTCTAACACACCACTTCTTTCATCAGGCAAGGTAACGACAACTGTTTCACCTGAGACATCCCACTTCTGCAAACATGAATTAAGGCACTATTTTTTTGCTCCTTCCAGTACATTGATTCTTTCGCACTCAAACTCAGCAATTAGAAAATTCAAAGCATCTCTATACAAAATGAAATACAAATGAGGTAATAATACAGTGAAATTAGTACACTGTCTTCCACAAGTGCAAGTTCATAAAGAACACACAACACAGAAAAACCCACAGGTTTGCTGCATAAACATTTAGGAAAAGACATCATAAAAACAAAAAGAAATTAATTATGTCAGCAACACAGTATCATTATCCATTAAGTTTAATGAATTATGAATTACATTTTTCCCCAAAAAGCCACAACAAAACAAAAACTCAGAATTATCTTAAAGGCTTCCAGTAAAGATCAGAGAAAAGACACAGAAAGTTTTGAGGTTTGTTTGAAAAGTGTTCCTCAATTTAACAACATAATTTCTTCCCCAGCCAAGCTGTAGGGACAGACGGAAGTAATCAGGTACTTCACTATTTTTCCTTCTACTCTTCCTACAGCTCTGCCTAAGCTCTTACAGAAGTAGTACTAAGAATTTCCCCCTTTTACTCCTGGGAGTTAATTATACTACATATGAGGTCCTGGAAAACAACAGATTCCAGGCACAAAAACCCACCATGTTCCAGTTTAGTAAACATTAAACAAGCACACAAAACAAACAACGTGTCACTTGCAAACCACTTTACAGATTATAAATAACCTAAACAAAAACGGTTGAAGACTAAGTCTAATTAGTCTCTCACACAGTCTTTCCCACTGGTTGGTTGCACAGGCTTGAACGTATACTGAACACATGCTCAAGTACCTAAGTACAAATCTTTATCTCAATGCTTACATTTTTTAAGTCTCAAAAGACAGTTCACAAAGATTCAACATGTGCCATATGGCTACTCTTCTGACATGCAAAATGTCTCTTGTTCATCACGCTTGTTCCTGGCATAACTGTCTGGACTCCATAAAAATAGTTTATTTTTTCTTTCACCCTACTTGTTCTCTGTATTCCCTGTTTATTATCTAACCTGAAGGTAACATCAGTGATAGCACAACTTTTGAGAAAGGAGGAAACCTGACAGTCATAAAGCCACATTTTGGTGCAGAAACGACCAAGAGGACACAGCAGCCATTGTGGGGTTGTCCTCCACATCAGAACCCTAGACCTCAGACTCCATAAATCTTAGGCCAGGCTGTTTCTTGGGCCAGGCTGCTTCCTACTCTGTTTTTCTTCATTTGGAATACATGTAGTCTACAGGCTTTTTTTCTTTTGGGTAAGCAGGAAAAGAAATAGTACACGTGACAACTTCTGTTGACAAGTAATCTGCTCTTTTAGAGTGCAAGCATTCTGGTCTTGATATAAATTTAACACAGTGCTCAAGCCTACCACTGGGAATAGTATCCTGGGAGCTACATTCTTGGAGAGTGGTTCTTTATTATCAATACAGGCCTTTCTTCTACATCTTCCACTGCTGCCTCTTCAAGTTAATCACACTTTTCCATTCCTCCATCATTCACAGCATATCTCTACAAAGGGCTTAGCAAAACTAAGCTGAGCCTCAAAAACAGCACAAATTGCCATTCCTGAAAATCTCAGCAAAGAATCCAAAAGCTAATGATCATCAAAACCTAATCTCTCAATCCAAGCAGCTAGTCCTATAAGAAGTGAGATGTCTAATGGTCCTCATACAAACTTGTAGTTTTGTTGCTGTGCTCTACAGCAACTAAAGAGCTTGGTTTCTAGCTCTATATACTCCTTTCCCCATGGACTGAAATATTTTTTTTCCAAATCAAATATGGGTTAATTCAACTGAAAGTGGAGACTGTCAAATTTTGCATAAATTGTAAAATGCAGTGTCCAATGGAAATTAACAAAAGGACTTTAAAATCCCATGAAGCACTTTTCCTTTTAGTGAAAAATGTTAACTATGTCACTAAATAGTATTAAAGATGCATTTCAGAATTGTGGNTTCTAGTCTGGGTCATTTTACAAAGGCCGGGGGGGGGGGGCACACACCATCCCAAACCATCACAAAAGTACAAAACAGCACAACAGGAATCTAGTCAACTCATTTTCTCTTAATAAAGCAGAAAGGAACTTTACAGCTAAAACTGCTAAAAGCGTGACACCTACAAATGGAAATGCGTGAAGACAGAAGTAAGGTATGCTCTAGAGATGTGCTCAGCCCCACCCTCCACGGCCTGCTGACCTGGGCCCTCCCTATCTGTAAAGCTTCCATGCCATCACACACTCAGCTGCATTCTTACTGAAATACTGATCTACAGCCAACTTCAAGATCTGAAAACTGGACATCCCCTGTGTTTATTTTAATTCTATTTTCTTAATGTCCATCTGTAAGTACAGTTCTCCATTATCCCATAAAACTCAGGCTTTATTCTTTCTTATGACAAAGTATCATGTAAGAACATTTCCCGGGGATAATTAAATACTAACACACAGCATCTTTAAGCACAGTAGCTGACATTTTTTCATATAAAAAACAATTTTACTTCCTGCCTTTACACCATTTTTCTCCTCTGTCCTGATTTGTGCCATGAACCAGAGAGCATGCTATGCACTCAAGACTTCCCACAACACCAACACTAATCCTTTTCCCTAAAGCAAAGATGTTTAACAATTATCAACGACACATACTTCCAAAAATCTAACAAGCCACAAATTTAATCCTCTCCACCAGCTGAGAACTCATGTTCTCAACAAATAAATCCATTATTCTGTACTACTACACAGTATATAAACTAAGAAAATTAGAAAAGAGAACTTAGCCTGAAGGAAGAACATGAGGAAGACAAAATAGAGAATCAAGGCAAAAATAGGTAGCTTATACTGAACATGAAATTGATTGTCAAATCCTCCAGTAAATAAACACTGATGTCCAGAAATGTGACTAGACAGCCAAACAGCTCCAGTTCAAACTTCAAAATTAACCATTTGCTAGAGCTTTCTTTACAAGGTATTGTGTCAATCAAACAATTTCCAACCTAGATACTCAGGGCATTCTTGTTACAGAAAATTCTTTAATTGGATACTAGCAATGTTTCCTGGCAGAAATGTCCACAATTGTCAAATGTTTCACTAGCTGAAAAGGCCTCTAGTTGTTAGTTTGGAGTTCTTGCAGTACCTGCCAGTTCTTCCATCCTTACAACATTTGTTCCATGATAAAACATAAAGCCTAATCTTAAAATGCTGACTGAAAGTGAAAGTTATTTTATTTCAAACATTTTGAATCCCATGCCAAAAATAAGAAGTTAGTTCAGCTCAGCTCAAACACTGTCAAAACCAAGTCTTGCTTGACACTGTAGTAAAAAGAGTTGTGCCAAAATACTTATCAGCATCATAAAGTCAAAGATTAAATATTAAATATTAAAATCATGTGCTTGGTCAGAATGCTACAACTGTCCACCAAAAGGAGGAGTAGCCATTTATAGCACTGAGATTTGTACGCTCCTGCAGAGTATGACAGATATTCTTTAACCAGTGGTTACTACTGTCATATAGTTACTACTGTTTGTGATACTAACATAATAGCTATACAGTAGTAAGGGTAACATTGAAATGGGAAAGCACATCCCTTGTTGTTTCATCATTTTAAAAGTAAATAAATAAAGTTAAATAAACAAACAAATAAATAAATCTAGAATACTCTGCATTCTTTACCTATTTAAAAAAATTTTTAAAAAATTAAAAATCAACCTTCTCGGGCCCAGTTGAGAAAAAAAATTCCCTTCATTTTGCAGAGTAAAAAACCCAACAACAACAAAACAACATTTTATCTTTTCATGTTCACCACAGAAGTGCCTACTAGGAATTAGGATAAGATTTTATAAGTCTGTTTGTAATCTCACACCTACTGCTTAACAGTTAATTTGTCAAGGGTGTATATCTGGATATTTAATTCTTTGGGGTCTTTCCAACCTACATGACTACTCAGATTTTGAATCTCCTCAACAGTTTTCTCCTCACTCCATGTCTGAGTAGTTGACTGTATAAAGAAATGGGTGTCTTGCATGAAAGCAGTTGAAACAGCATTAGTTTATAACTCCACAGATGCCATATCATTCTAGACACAAGCACAAAGGACGGGCCATGCCATTTTCAGAGACTGAACAAACTTCAAAACAATTTTATGAGCAAAAATAGAAGTGTAGTAACTGTGTTTGACAAGACACCTTCACCCTTGCAAGAAAAAACATACTGCACTCACTTAATCACTGTCTGATGTTATACTTGAAAGATATATCTATTTCTTTCAGATAAAGTTCTTGCTGGAACAAATACAGTGAAAAAATATTTTTTATATGCTTGTCTACTCCTAGATTTCTATAGTTGGAAGGAAAATGCCAGCAGTTAAGATGGTGATATTTCTCATCATGCAATGGCTGAAGTTTACTTCAGTTTAGCACATCTCTCTCCAATACACAGATAAGATACCAACATGGACAAGTATACACAATCTGCTCCATGACCAGCGCTAGTTATGTTTTCCCTCATCAGACTTCTGAGAGGCAGCAAGTTGGATAACAGTCACAGTAACAGCATTATGTCACTTCTGGACTGAAGATAGAGAACAGACAGCTCTGAGTATGGGGAGAAAAAAGACCAACCAAACAAATAAAATCACAGTGTTAACCTAGTCAATTAGTAGAATAAAGTAGAGATGCAAAAGATTTAACCTTGAGTTTCCTATGTTAAGAGAGAACATCCTTGGATGCTACTCTGAGCTGCTTCTCTTAACCACTTTCTCCTCTTCTTCCTTCTATCCAAAACCATCCTTATTTTTCCTTTGGAAACTATACAATTTCTCAAGTTTTGGTGTTTTTTTTAAAGTTAAAAAGAATTAATGGGATGATAAAACAGTTTTCTGGGACCTCTTCCCAGGACGTTTCCTTGGCCATGGTTAACTACACTAGTTTTGAAAGCAACATTGCTCTATTTCGGTTGCTGAGCAGGTGGTCTGTTAAATCTTCAAAGTTATGTCTTTTAGTTAAGTGTTCATAT
This sequence comes from Ramphastos sulfuratus, assembly GCA_013399055.1. Lineage (NCBI taxonomy): Eukaryota > Metazoa > Chordata > Aves > Piciformes > Ramphastidae > Ramphastos > Ramphastos sulfuratus. Next base: position 1,089 of record WBNM01016463.1, on the reverse strand, counting down.
AAATATTTCATTAAGCTTCCTAGCTTACAATAAGCATTGCTTAGCAATGTTTTATGCAACGCAGGCTACAAAAAATATTTTACCAAGAAAAAAGATAATTTGATAACTGTAATTCAATTTTGTTTCTAATATCAAAGAGAAAAAAACATCGTGAATTCTAAGTTAAATGTGCTTGTTTGGGGAAGATAGATCTTGTTTGATGTCATCTTATAGTCTAGCCAAATAGGCACAAGTTATCTTTTTGTTCTCTTATTATCTTCTTTTTTTTTTTCTTAAAAAACTACTTCATAAATAATTTAAGAAAGTATAAGACACATTCTTCTACAATACCTTGCCCAAATTAATTTACTTCTACAACAGATTTTGTCATGGCAAAACTCTAGCAATCTCTTTGTGTTCCAAAACAATAAAGATAAAAGGTCTTAATCATGAGCAGCTTTTAGGCTGTTTAGATGTTAACAGTCACTCCATTTACGTTTGTATAAAGTTGTGGGATCTTGTTAGGTTACTCTCCCAGTCAATTAAACATTACCACAAGTTGCCTGGTTTCTCTGTCAATTTTTCAAACCACCATCTGTTTTAATTCCTGACATTTCCTTCCTTTGCAAGTGACTTAAATCATCCTAAGATGTCATATAATGCACAGGATAATAATTATACTTTAAAGAGCATTTTTATTACTTTGGATTGACTTTGTTTATAATATTGAGAAAGGAAACCTTTCCTCAGAGAATTTCATTTATCATGTTCTCAGATGCCAAACAAAGAAATTCCTATTATTAGCCCCAAAAAGCAAAACTGTCACAACTCTTACTAGTTTGTCAGCATAGAAGAGTGTAATTTATTGATCCTTAAGTCTTCTGCACTTCAGGAGAATTACTGTAGAGATGGTGAGGCATAAAATTATAATTGAGAGATCCAAAAACAGGCTCAAACTCTTATTTAACATAAGGCAAAACAAAAAATATTTTTTTGGGAAAAAAAAATAGATAAGACTAGTTTGTTGTCTATTTTCAGTAAAGCACCTGCATTCTCCCTGCATGTTTAAGGAATGCATTGAGACCTATGATGACAAGTGGTGTCCCTCAG
>WBNM01016461.1:116223-175371 GCA_013399055.1 Ramphastos sulfuratus | reverse complement strand
CCACCCTAACCTGGTACAACAGGTCTTTGTGTGAGGTCTCTGAATCTCTTATTTCTGTGGATTTCAGAGGGAAATTCTGCTTTGGGAAAAAAGGGCAGGAGAGGCAGAGAGCACTTACAATTGCTACATGTGGAAATGTGCTGCACTGACAAGTCTCCTGTGTTACCCCCAGGCTATGTATATGTACCCAAGATTGCCTTTAGCACAAGGTGATAGCTGTCCCCACAGACAGAGGGATTTGAGATGAAGAGACAGGCAGAGACTTCCTGAAAACTCTGGAGCACTCTGCAATGGGGTTGATAGGGTCAGGAGACAGCAAGAAATGGAAGAGGAGTCTTGAAGAAAGGTATTACCTCTACAGAGAGGACGCTACTCAGTTGTAGGTTTGCCACAAGCCCTGCAGGAGAGACCTCCAGGCAGAGCAGATCACAGAATCATAGAATAGTAAGGTTGGAAGGGACCTCAAGGATCATCTAGTTCCAACCCACTGCCATAGGCAGGGACACCTCCCACTAGAACAGGTCACTCAGGGCCTTGTCCAACCTGGCCTTGAACCCCTCCAGGGAGGGAGCAGCCACAACCTCCCTGGGCAACCTGTTCCAGTGCCTCACCACCCTGACTGGAAAGAACTTCCTCCTAACATCCAGTCTAAATCTCCCCTCTGCCAGTTTAAACCCATTGCCCCTAGTCCTGTCATCACAGAGCATATCAAAGAAGCCGTTAGGCGGCTCTGTGCTCCAGGCTTTCTACACCACCGTTTTAGATCCGTTGTAGTTAAATATTCTCAGTTCCTTTAGTTCGTTTCCTTCCGCAGCCTACAAGAGAACTTTCCAAACAGACATTTAAGAGTCAGCTCCTTTACAATTTTAATGGAGAAGGAAGTTTTCCCATTATCTCAGCTTTTTCCCAACTCTGCTGGGACCAGAGTTTGGCAAAGCTGTCATGACAGAAAGGAATAACGATGAGTGTTTTGTATCAGGTGTGGGCAGTGCTGTGTTGGCAGTGAACAATAGGGACAATAGGCACGCATACTGCTGCCCTAAAGTGCTGCTTAGGAAATAATGTAAGAGGTCAAAACCACATCTTCACTTCTACACATTTGTCAGCCGTTGTCTCAAATAATTATCTAGAGCCAGTGCTTCATTAGAACAAAAGGTGGCCAACACCAGGCTGGAAAGGGGAGATAGTCAGTACTACTCCTCTAGTAGATTTCTCCTTGGTCTCAGAATTGAGAAACCTGAGGCTGCTTAGTCTTGAGAAGGCTGAGAGGGAATCTTATCAACATCTATAAATATCTGAGGGGTGGGTGTCAAGATGAAGGTGCCAGTCTCTTTTCAGTGGTGCCCAGTGATAGGATAAGGAATAATGGGTACAAGCTAGAACACGGGAGGTTCCACCGCAACACCAGGAGGCACATCCACACAGTGAGAGTGACGGAGCACTGGAACAGGTTGCTCAGAGAGGCTGTGAAGCCTCCTTCTCAGGAGACTTTCAAAACCCGCCTGGATGTGTTCCTGTGTGGCCTGCCTTAGGTGATCCTGCTTTGGCAGGGGGTAGGACTCAATGATCTCCCTTCCAACACTTACCACTCTGTGATTGTTGCTTGGTGATATTACCTGGTCACTGATGTGGAGAACTGAGCACAGCAGTCTAAAATGAGCCCTCAAAAGCCATCTGTTGTCTGATCAGCAAATGGGGTGAAATGGTAGAGCCCGAGGGATCCTACTGCAGCTCATGCATTTCCTCCTTCACAGGAAACATCTATCAAATGCCTCAAAGGTATTAGGGTGTGTTCCTGTACAAAGGTGACATGGTCAATAGTACAACTTATATACCTCTGTACCAATGCACACAGAATGGGTAATAAATAGGAGGAGTTGGAAGCCACTGTGCAGCTAGCACACTGTGATCTAATCCTTGTCACTGAAAGACAGTGGAAAGAATTGCACAACTGAATCACTGCAGTTGATGGCTACAAAAAGATTAGAAAGGTTCAGCAAGGAAGAGGGGTGAGAGGGTTGCCTGCTGTGTAAAAAAATGGTTTGACTTCATGGAGCTGATTTTACAAAGCAATGGTAAGTCATCATGGAGAAGGTAGAGATACTCCACAAATTTCCTGCCTCAGTTTTCATGGGTACTCTCTCTTCCCACATTTCTCAAGGCAGGAACTGGGGGAATGAAGTCTCTTACCTTGAAAGTGAAGATCAAGTTTCTGACCACCTCAAGAACTTGAATATACATGTCCGTGGGGTCCAACAAAATACAGGCCAAGGTCCTGAGGGAATTGGTTGATGTAGTGGTCAAGCCATTTGAAAAGTCATAGCAATCAGATGAAGTCCTCAGTGACAGGAGAATGAGAAGTGTCACAGTAATCTTTTAAAGGTAAAAAAAAAGGACCCTAGGAACTGGCAATCAGTCAGCCTCACCTCAGTGCTCAGAAAGATCACAGAATGGATTCTCCTGGAAGATATGTCAAAATGTAGGGAAGACTGCTAGGTGAACAGACAGCCAATGTGGCTTCACCCAAGGCAAATCATGCCTGACTAATCTAGTGACCTCCTACGATGGAGTAGCTGCATCTGTGGACAAGGGTAGTGCCACAGATGCCATCTACCTGGACTTATGTAAGGCCTTTGACATCATCCCCCACAATATTCTTCCCCCTAAGTTGGCAAGATATGGGTTTGATGGATGGACTGTTAGATAAGGAATTGGCTGGATGGCTACATCCAATGAGTTGCAGCCAATGGCTCAACGTCTTAATAGAAATAATGAGTAGTGCCCCTGGGGGCCCATACTGGGACCAATACTATTTATATCTCCATCAATGACATGAATTATGAGACCCAAGTCACCTGCAGGAATGTTGCAGATGACACCAAGCTGTTGATTCACCAAAGGGAATGGAGGCCATCCGGAGGAACCTCGACAGGCTTGGAGAGTGCGCCCATGTCCAACAAGGTCAAGTGCAAGGTCCTGCACCTGGGTCAGGACGATTCCCAGTATTGGTATAGACTGGGATATGAATGTATTGAGAACAGCCTTGCAGAGAAGGACTTGGGTATAATGGTGGATGAAAACTTGGACAGCAGCTAGCAATGTGCACTTGCAGCCTAGAAAGCAAATTGTATCCTGGGCTGCATAAAAAGAAGTGTGGCCAGCAAGTTGAGGAAGGTGATTCTACCCTTCTGCTCCTCTCCTTGTGATCCTGCCTGGACTACTGCATCTGGTTGTGTGGTCTTGAGTACAAGAAAGACAAGGATCTGTTAGAATGGGTCCAGAAGAGTGCCACAAAACTGATCAGTGGGCTGGAACATGAAGAAAGGTGTGGCAGTTTGAGGGGTCCCAGGTCCCCCTTAAACAAAACTACAGGGACAGAGGCCCATGCCAGGAGGATGGACCTGCTTGTCCCAGGATATCATAATATTGTTACTCTATTCCCTTTCTGGTATCACAGCTTAAAAGATAGTGCCTGACTGCACTTCTACCCCTTCTCATTCCTGCCTGCCTTCCTCTCACTTCTCCAAGCAGCCACACTCTTATGGTTCATGGGGCAGTTGCCAGGCCACTGAGGCCTTGTAGGGCCAGCTGGGGTGGGGGGGGGCAGCTTCAGCCTAATTTACAGGCTGGCTGAGGGGTGGAAGGGATGGAGGATTCTGGAAGCCGAGTTTGGGCCTAGTAGATTTTATACTTATTCTACTTGATTGCCTTATATATATATATATATATATATATATGTTCTTATAAATAGAATTTCTCTCTAAACTTCCAATCAGCACACAGTATCCTCATTCTTACTCCTGCAAAGGGGTAAGAGTTGATTCTGTTCTCCAGAACTGGGCATGTTCGTGGCACAAACTGGAACAAAAGGATATTGGTTGCAGATTTGATCATTGCATTGCTGCAATAATAATTGAACTGGGAATGCTGAATACTCTTCCGGTTGTCTTTGCTGAAAAGCATGAAAGTGATAATACACCTGCCCTATGCAATGCTGGAAAAAAGACACCCTTAGTAAGTGTATATATGCAGCAGTTGGCAATTGCAGTTCTTTGGTATTTTGATAGGTCATGTGTTGTGTTTTAAGTGATGTTTGAATTGATTACACTGATACTTGAATGGTTCTTCAGAAGCTGCCACATCCACACAATGCACATCTTAATACCTGTGAGTAAATCATAGAAGGAAAACATAACAGTAGTACAAAAGTCACCAATAAGTTACAAGAATGCTTTTATTAAGACACCAAAATTTAGCTGTTTGACCTTAGACATCCACAGCAGCAGTTTCTGCTGAGCATGCAAGGTTTCAGATACAAGCTACTGTTTTGCATTTCATCTTGAAGACTAATGCTCAGCTTTTGTGAATGGTGTAACTCCACTGAAATCGATCAGCAAATCTCTGCTCCTGTTACATTCAAGCAGTTCAGGATTGTCAGTACTAAAAACTGGCAAAATATTTACAGTAAAATGGCTTAATTATTTCACTGTGTGCAGAAGGCAAACACATTACCTATCTGAAAGGAAACTGAGCAGAATTTGAGACTCCTACACATAAAAAGCTAATGGTTACATTCATCAGACTCTAAGATTGCAAAGGTAATTTGTAATTTCACCATTGAATTGCAATCAAATCTTTTATATCAGTACCGGGTAACAAACATTTCAGTAAGGAAAATCTAAGTTTTTTCACTCCTAATAGAGTGCCTTAAATCAAAAGCAGAATGCAGAAGGCTGTTCTGAAATTTACTGATGTACTTAAAAGGTGTGTGTGTAACCTCTAAGATCAATGTGACATTTTGCAAAATGTAGAAGTCTTTTATCCAGTAATGCTATTAACTAACAGCAATTGGACTAGAGGGATAGAAAAGCAGCATTCCAATGCTATTCTGTACCAACAAATCAGTACCTAAATGCTATGGCTAATGACAGCATTTATGAGTTCAGGTTAATGACCAGTTTCCACTAAGAGTTTCTTATAATGGTGTCCATTCAGCTCAAAGAGGAATTAGCCTGTTCACTGCAAATCCCTGAAGTGCAGGTCACACAGACACAGCTGGCCCTTACCTATCACTGGCGCAGGAGGAGTACATGCAGCAATCAGAACCAAAGGTTGGTGGGGACAAGGTACCACACTGCTTTACTCTGCGTCTTCAAAGACACTTCCTGAAGTTTGGGGCAGCAGAGCAAAAAAGAGCACACTGGGAAAGAGGGTGCTGCAGGAGATGCTTGCTCTGTGGAGACTTTAGTTAGTTTGCCCAGTTGAACAGGCTGTTGGATCCAATGGAGCATGTGAACATAGGCTGCTGCACAAATGGTAAGGTTCTTCAGCCAGGCAAAATTCAGCTCACATTTATAACTGTTCTGTTGCAAGTGGCCTGCTCTGGCTTAGGTGGGTAGCACACTCTGTGGCTTGACTGCACAATCATTTGGGGCTAATCAAACAGAATACATAGGCACCAGTTGACTTATCTGGACAAACATGGGCTGCCAGTAGCAAAAATAGTTTAATTTTTCTTTTTTTTTTTTTTCACAGTTCATTGAGTCCTTGTTGATTAAGGAATTTATAGTCAAATCTCAAAACTCATGCTGAAGAATATTCTGAGCAGATTCATGCTGCCTTTTCTTTATTTGGTGACAAATCCAACATGTGTTCTCCAGTTTCTGTATACTTAAGGTGTTGCACAATTAGGTCTTCAGTGTTGCTGTAGCACAAAGTTTCAACCTCACCTTAAGTAAATAGTGAATTACAAATTAAAAATGAGATCTCTCTGAGGGTTTTCTGGTTTACTTCCTGGAATACAGAAACATTCAGTTTCTCAATAAGTGACACTAAGATGGGCAGATAGCAGCATGGCATAGTGGGAGACTCAAATCTTGGAACTTAAATAGACAATGATGAAGTCTTTCCTCTTTTTCCCTTCTATTTTATCCAAGAGATAAAAACCTGCCAAAATTCACTTTAACCTGGAGCTGCAGTAACAAATACCATGGGAAAAACCAGACTGGAAGAAAAGATAATAAATAAAGGGGGTAGGGGGTAGATAGAAGCCTTTCATATGCAATATTCATTTGGAAGAGTCAGCTTTTCACCAGTCATGACCACCATTGTGAAGAGTAAGGAAAGTCAAATGCTGATTGAAGACAAACTTCAGTTCTCCATGTGGTGAGATATGATCCAACTGGAAAAAGAAACCAAACAAGGCAATCATGATTGAGAAAGGTAGTCAACTATCTTTCAAAGAAAGTAAATACACAGGAAAGAGCTGAGTAGTTCCAGCATCTAAAAGAAGCTGAGACTCCAAGGTGGTGTATAAGCATTATGTGCTTGACAATATCCTTTATGCTACAATCTCGTTGTACAGCTCCAGAATTGCCATTGCTATCAAGCACTGCAACCATCTATGACCATTCATGAGAAGAGAATGATGAATGAAAGCAAACCATTCTTCTCTCCGTGGAGAGACTCAGAGGCTTCATATAGAGGTTTCAGTTTAATGCCCTTTGTGCTGGACTATGGCTCCCTAGGGGCACCTGTATCACTGATGGAAGTGTACAGCTGCTGAAGCTGTATTAGGGAACCCTGGGTACCTTACCTTTAAGGTCCCAACAGGAAGCCCTGCCCAGTCTTTGAGAAGCAGTCAGAGCATTACTCTCACCTACAGCAATCTCCTAGTTGCTGTGCATGGATGACTACAGAGAGTGGTCTCCATACCATAGCAGTAAGGGAAATAGAGGTCATAGTGGTTTTCCAAGACTTTGCAAGCAGATAGCTGGGATGCCACCTTCCCTGTCCTTTCTCTGTGAGATGTATTAAGTGTTGTTGTACTTAGTGAAGCAAGCTAAATTATCTGCAAATGTTATCACAATGAGTCTGATGAATTTAAGAGATCATGGCAGGTGCATTGTCACGTATAAGGCCTCTACCAGGAACCAGTTACTGACAAAACTGCTAACAATGTCAAATAAGCCTGTTCCCAGAAGCAGAATTTAATCAGACCTGTGGTAAACATTGGAGTTGTGAAGCAATGCTACCAGCTAGCCAGCTTTCTCACCTCTCTTGTCTCCTCTTTAAGGGACAAACATATAGATAAGTGGTGAGCAGCCAGAGCATGTTTTGCAGCAAAAGTGCTGAGTCCTGTGGTATTCTGGGAAGTGTTGAATACCTAAGTTGCAGAGGCAGAACATGTGATAGTGGTGGACACTCCTCAGAGCTGTCTTTTCAGACTCTCTGAGGACACTTGTAAGCACGGCTTGTGCACTACCAGCATTTTGCACTCTTGAATAGAATTGAATCAAATTTGTTTGTCAGGATCCAAACTAAAGGCTGACAAAATGAGTAAGCCTCAAGCTCATGAAGAATGATGACTGCAGAATGAGGTTACTACACAGCCTAGATTCCAATATCCAATTGAAAAACAATCCCTCCAAAACCAAAATTAAATCCAGGCTTTTGCAGAAAGGAATAACTTCTGAAGCAAATTCTCTTCTGAAGTAAGTACACTTCTAAAGAGAGTGGTAAAGTTTCTCTCTTTTATTACAGTTCATGATCCGAATCCCAAAGTGATATTCTTTATGTGGAAATAGTTATTGGTGTTGTTCTAAAGTGGCGTGTCATTTATTGGCTGAGACCAAAGCCATGAAGGAAGATGAAGAAGAGGAGGCTGTGTTCCTCCTTGGTAATCTGCAACATTTTTAAATGGGCTTGCTTCTGTGAACTTCACCTATAGCAAACCAGACAGGAGATTCAAATACCTTTAAACAGAGGATACTCATCTGAAGTACTTATTTCATGAAGAGATAAGCAGCTAAAGAATATGATGGTAATTCAGTACTTACATCTGGTAACCTAGAAATCACTAATCATAGAACACTTGGTAGCTGAAGTTGTCAGACTTGATTCTGAAGTTGTATCTCCCCACCTTTCGGTGGTACAGGAAAATGAGAAGGCTCACAACTCCCAGCACAAAACCAAGCACAGCAAAGGTAATAAGAGTGATGTATCCAACTCCCATCCCAGCCTCCTTCTCTCTCTTCAAATCAGATGCTAAAAAAAAAGAAGAGGTGAAAGCAAAAATGCTTTGGAATGCTGAAATCTTTTCCTGGAGTAAAAAAGAAGCCTTGCCTACAAATTAGCCAAGGTGCAGGTTGAAGCACAAAGCTGTGATACAGAAGTGAATCAGCCTTTTGAGCAGGGTGATTCTCATGGAAAGGTCTGTGAGCTACAGTCCCAGACTTTTTTATGTGCAAGTGTAATCTCCCTACAGACATGAGTGTGATATGTCTTTGGAATTTAACTCTACAACTTTCTATTAAAATAAGAATTAAAGAATCAGCATGGGTGACTTTTTGAAATGCTGACATACTTCCAAAATGACCCCAGCAGTGAAGTGTTCTCCCATCTTAATCCTGCTCCCGTTCATCTATGATTATTAAGACATTTCATTTGCTCTTACCTCATATGTAACACTTCCTTAAACACTAAGTGTTTAGAAAAGGAGGGTTCTCCATGTGTGTTGGGTCTCTAAGTTCCCATTCTAGTCAGCAGAGATCTGGCTGGGGCAGTCTGTGGAGGCAGGTAAGTTGCACTGAAGTGACTACCACTGGCTCAACTCTGTAGTGTGTATGTATGCATCTAGTGCCACCTGAGAAGCTCAAGGGTCTCTGCAATGTCTTCACAGGTTTAGAAGGCATGGGCATGGGACCTGCAGGAGCTTGATGGGGCTCTCAGCAACCTGATTTAATAGGTGATGTCCCAGCTTACTGCAGGGGTGTTTGACTAAATTACCTTTAGAGACCCCTTCCAGCCCAGTACACTGTGACTCTGTAACAGATGAGACTGTGCCTGTACACAGTGCTGGTGTTTGCTCTCTACTAACCCACACTGTAACACTCCACCAGATTAAAGAAGGTTCTGTGCGTCAGCTGTGCTCTACCACTTTCAGTCATGGTAATAATGAAGTCAGTACCAGGGAGTCTAAGGAAACGGTACAATCTTTTATCTCCTCTGATCTCAGACTTCAGAGCTCAATATAACTGCAGTCTGACAACAGTGTAAACACTTGAAAAACTGATTGCAATCTGTAAGATTCAAGCTGCATTCACACTTTACAGTTGTAATAACTGTGTGATTTTGTGGCTGTTGTACCTTGACCGTTGTTCATTTGCTACTGGAATGGGCTGCCCAGGGAGGTGGTGGAGTCACCATCCCTGGAGGTGTTCAAGGTGGGTTTGGACGTGGCACTTGGTGCCATGGTCTTCTCTTGAGGTCTGTGGTAATGGGTTGGACTTGATGATCATTGAGGTCTCTTCCAACCTTGGTGATACTGTGATACTACCTTGCATGGATAGCTACACAAAGCACTTTATCCTCTCTCTTTCTACATTTCCTTGACAATCTGGCAGTCACTTCACCAAGGAGGGCACAAGGAGGGATTTGCACATATAACTTTGGTAAGATCACTTGCTCCTCAAAAATATGCAGTGTAGCACAAAAACCTCCTATCACAGGGCTTCAGGTTCCTTTGCCACCGAAAAAGAACCTTGAAATCATAGTTGCTCTGTGTTCTCTTTTTGTAAACAGCCATTCATAACTCACCAAGTGATTTACACAGAGGTCCCCAGGATGTTCTGTGCATAGCGATAGTTTCTCCAGTTCTCAGGGATCGAACTGCATGGCATCTCTGCAACAATCAATGGAAACTCCAACAAGTAATATGGCTTACTAATTAAAAACACAAAGCCTTCTGATGAGCATGTGAAAGCCCAGTGCTATTCCCAATCACTGGGCTTTTTATTTATTGCTTTGTTAAACTGAAATGAGCACCAAAAAGAAGTTTGAAGTAAATGGCATCAGGACAACATCAGTATAAAATCTGTAATTAGGCATACTGGAAAACACTGTTCTGAACAGTCATTTCACACAAACTCTTTGTGCTGGTTTGAGGCTAATTGGAATATTTTAGTGAAAAAAAAAATAGATTATAGGCTGTGAAAATAAAACAATGGTGATGTCTACTTCACTCATAGGACACAAGGACACAAATATAGGTAAGACAGAGAGTCTCCCTCTGGGAGCTGGTGTGTCTTCTCCTTTCTGCTGTGTAACCCAACTAATCACTGTGCTTCTAACCCCCCTTGCTGATCCTCCAAACTCACCTTGCATGTAAGCCAGACCCTGGAGTAAGGTAGAGGTGTGGGAAGAAGGTGGAAGGGTGGTTGGGAGCCCCTCCTGGGTACTCTGATTTCTGGGAGAAGTATTATGTTTCTGTATTACCTTTAACTTGTATATTTTTGTATATTTCTGTAAATATTCATGTATATTGTATATATATCTGCTTGTATATTGTGCTAAGCTGTAAATAGAGCTTCAGTCCTTAACTTCCAGCTGGCTAAGTCTAGTCTGGGTGACTTTTTGTAGTGGGGGTGGGGCGGGGAACTCCTGAACCATCACATTTCATTATCTTTCTGTTTGCTTTAGAGCAACTTTATGGAAGAACAAACTTCCCACTAAATGTGGGATTTGAATTTGGATGCCTCTACTGCCCATAGCAGGCAGAGCAGATAATACCACCAGCACCACCAAATGCAGCAACGACTTTCAGGTCCTGCCAAGCTGTGTGTCATTTCAAAACAACGCACAACTCTTCAGCCACGTGTGAACTACTAATCTGAGAATTACTGTTTTGAAAGCCCTGCCTGTGACATGCTGGGAATTAGCTGCTCTAGCTTTGTATGAGCTTGCAGAACACAGCACACCTCTTCTGCACACCTCCTCGGCAGCACCCTCAGTTTGTTTGCTAGATTTTTGTTGTAACAGGCAACCTAAAGGTCTCTGGTGGGAACTGTAGCCTGTCGACATTATTCAAGAGATGCTGTGGTTCTCCTGGAAGTGCACATAACACCAGAGAAACTGCAGTGTGGTGCTATACTGGGGTTGGATTAGATGATCTAGGGCTGGACTAGATGTATCTTTCAAGGTCCCTTCCAACCCCTAGCATTCTGTGATAATCAGCAAAAGGAAGCAGGGAAGTGCAAGGGAGTCTTACCAACTCGTCCACACAAGAATGTCTCGCCAGGGTTAACCTGCATGCTTACACTGTAAAACCTCTATGATCCACTGTCAGTAATAGTGTCTTTAACTGGCTCAGAAATAATACAAGAGGTAAGTCTCAATTTTGTGAGCAAAGAGATGAAGCAAGCCTGCCCTGAAGCAAGTAAGCACTCTCCAGAGTAGCAAACAGGTCAGAAGGTGAGATCCCAGACTCTGGGCACTTTCCCAGCCACCTCACGTTTTTTTCCAGATAAATCTGTTCTTGCTCTTTGATCTTTACACCTGCTGCAGCTCCCTCATCCTTCTTTGTAAAAGCCACTGTTATCCTCTGAATGTGCCTACCACTTGTCTTCTTCACATGACATTTTAATCTTAGTCTAAGATACCGAGTTCAGGAACCTTTCAAAGGGGGCAAATTTTGCATAGAAGAAAATAAAACACATCTCATATACATATACAAGTAGCATAGAAACTAATAATACAGAATATATGAAAGAAGAGAGCCTCTCTGATGTACCATGTTTACTACAGATCATATAATCATAGAATGATAAGGTTGGAAGGAGACCTCAAGGATCATCTAGTTCCAACCCCCTGCCATAGGCAGGGACACCTCCCACTACTACAGGTCACTCAAGGCCTCGTCCAACCTGGCCTTGAACACCTCCAGGGAGGGAGCAGCCACAACCTCCCTGGGCAACCTGTTCCAGTGCCTCACCATTTTCCTTAGGATTGTCAGATGTCAGTCTCAATCAAAGTTCACTTTGGGCTAGCAGAATTACCCCATTACAGACCTCTGTAATTCATATAAAAGTTAGTCCTTTAGTTAACCCTGTTCCTAAACTCTAATCCATACAGCTGAAGCTTTCTCTAACAGCAAACCCAGAGGTTCCTAGCAAAGCAACACTTTGATTCCTTGCAGCAAACACACCAGCCTACATAGTCCCTGTTCTGCCCATCTCTCTTAGTCTTGCAATCACCACCATGACCCTTCTCAGCTGTTCAGGACACAGTGAACTCAGGGAGAGCACTACCTCCTCCAAACGAGGGCATAGGCTGGGGTTTGATGAAACACTGACTTTTAACACACAAACTCAGCTGTGAAAACTGGAACCATCTTTCCATCTGTCAGAAATGTTTCCTGTCCCTACTTTTTTTTTTTTTTTTTCTTTTTCTGGAAGAAGCTTTATACTTCAAGAAAGGAAACAAATATCTCTTAGGAAGAGATTGCTTGCTTTATAATGAGCTTAAAATGTGTTATTTAGAGCTAGAGGAAAGTGTTAAACAATGGAGGAACACCAAACTGCTAATGAAAACATCCTTGATAGAAAAAGAGACAGGAAGGCTGGCAGAGGGAGAGAATTCCTGTATGTCTGCTATGAAGAAAAAAAAAAAAAAAAGCCATCAGCAAACCTTTTTTTAAATTATTTCTATGGTAGCAACACCTCTTGATGTGAAGCAGTGTGTATCACTTACTTAGAAGTAAAAGAAACAAAGCAGAGACAATTAGAAACCAAAGTTATTGTCAGAACAGTTTAAAAAGCAATAGGGGTTTAAAAAGCTGGAATAAACTTCATTTGAGTCACAGCCCTAGATACTTAATGCCACTGAGCTTCCTTTCCTGAAGAAGCAAATCTCTAGGGTGAAAAAATAATAATTAAAAAAAAAAAAAAGGACAGGAAAACATCCCAAATCAATTTACTCAGACTTTCCTGCTGACACTGCCAATATGGGTGTTCACTTTTTGTGACAGACTCATCTAAGCTGACACATTTCTGAACAGCCTATCTCCTTGTGACTCCTGTTTATGGCCTTCTCGCCACCCCTGTGCAGAGGTGAAAGGTTCATTCTTAGGCTCCTCAACTTTGATTTCCCCATTTCTGTGCAAGCTTCATACTTTTTAGCTATGAGGATGAGGAAGAGGAAGAAAGACAGACACTATCCCGCTCCTCTCTGCTTTCAGCAGAGGATTAAGGAAAACTTCAGAGGCTATTTTAAATCCTGTTTGGAAACATTACTCCTTCAGTTCCACAACCTGCATATAGCAGGTTGGAAATAAATAGCATATTGGTGCAAAACACTTACTGTCCTGCAGGTGCTTCCTGGGGTCTCCATACAAATATGGATTTTGCAGTGTAAGTAAACCACAGAATTGTTGACAAAGGAAAAAATTTTCATCTTGAACTGTGCTTTGCTTGAATTCCCATTTTCTATCAGTGTGGTGTATGTATTTGGGATGGGACAGCTGAAAAGGAAAAGAACACACATAGCAGTGAGGGCTGTAGAAGGCTTGTTGTGGTTATAGCACATAACAGGTTGTCAGGCTCTTTTAGAAAGTCATGGCCAGATCTTCCATGAAGTAACTCTCCAGCAGTGCAAGAGTGCTAAGGGGCTATTTGCTGCTTTATTCTCACAGTAACCAAATAGAACAGGAGATTCAAGAAATGTTTGGAAGAGTTGAAAAAGAACAGAATTTACACTTGGCTTCACCAAACATGAATCACAGAATCACAGAACCTTAGAGGTTAGAAGTAATCTCTAGAGATCATCAAGTCCAACCTCCCTGCCAAAGCAGGATCCCTTAGGGTGGTTCAAACAGGAATGCATCCAGGCAGGCTTTGAAAGTCTCCAGAGAAGGAGACTCCACAACCTCTCTGGACAGCCTGCTCCAGTGCTCTGTCACCCTCACTGTAAAGAAGTTTCTCCTCATGTTGAGGTGAAACCTTCTATGTTCCAGTTTGTAACCATTGTTCCTTGTCTTGGTGCTGCAGACCACAGAAAAGAGATTGAACTGAAATAACATCATATTAAAAGGAATAGCTTTTGTCACTGAGTGAAAAGACCATGCTGTATTTTAAGGTGGTGGGTGAGGCCAAGGAATGTGGCATCTGGGAGAGATGAGTGGCCTAGACAGGAACAAACTTCCTCTTTTACCAGAGGCTGCAGCAATATTGTGTATGAGTCACAGCACATAGAAATCAACTAACCTAAACCTTCACCAGTGAGAGTCACAAAAGTTCTTGGTAACATGTGAACCTCAGAGAAATAGATCAAGCACACACTTTTCCATCTTTTTTCATTACTAACTGCCAAAACCATGTATTTTGTCAGGTCAAAAGTACAAAGCTATGGGGAAAACAACCAAACTCAAACTACTTCTGCATTATCCTTTGAAAAGATTTTCTTCTCATATCTACCTTCCTTGTTCAAAGAAGATGTGACCAGTCAGAATGGTAAGGGACTGTGTGTATATCAGTGATGAGAACACACATAAAAGACATCTGAAAGATAACAAAGTAGTGATTGGTGCCACTGGAGGTATAGCACTATGATATTTGCTAGTGTCATTGCTGTACCTGTTGCTGATGAAAGTAAATGAGAGGGGATCCACTGAATTATTAGTTGGAGTTGCCCAGCAGTCAGTGAGGACCACCTTGAGCTTGCTGTCTGCTCTCTGGATCCCCACTTCAATCAAGACATCATCACTGGCAGAGACACTGAAATTTTTTGGTATGAGGGAGTTTCCAATAAACAACTGCATTTCTGTTCTGAAGTGTCCAGATCCATGCAAATCCTCATAGATGGTGTAAAGTCTGAAATGACAATTAGCCTTCTTTAAAGAGCACAGATTTGACCAAGTGCCCTCTTCTTGAACAGTTAAGTAATGAAGACCCCTCTGCAGTTCAGTATGCTAGGACTCTCTTCAAGAAGAAAGGGTGAAAATACATAGAGCTTTTCACTGGGAAGGTAGGAAGCATGGGAACAGAAGCAGCAGAATCCAAAGTGTGGAATGTCTTGGCAATACCAGTAGAGCAGAGAGAAATATTTGCATGGAGCTGAAGGGGAATGAGAGTATGAGCAGTCTTAAAGTTCAAAATANGAGTAGAGGGGAAGGAGAACCTCTTTCAACCTGCTAACCACAGCCCCTAGGGGTGAAGTCTGAACAGTAAGTGAATACAGAAAGAAGGGACCTGACAAAGATTTTGCAGGGAGATAGATAGGAAAATACAATGTTTGGAAGCTTATAAAAATAGAAAGTAGATTTGGTGATAATCACTTAAGTGTGATGCTAGGTAGAAGAAAGAAGGTATGAAGGGAGAACCTTTGCCATCAGAGCAAACCTTGTGCTGCTGCCTTTTCTGAGAGTGTGGGTTTGGTTTTCTGTGAGCAGTGTATTTGATTCCATCTCCTTTGAAGATGGGGCCCTCCAAAAAAAAAAACGTTTGCACTATAGATCTTCTCTTTTATTTCCAAGTTGATCAGGTAAGGATTTGTGAGAGTTAAAAATTGCCATTCTCAGCACCCACAATAGCAGTGTGCATGGGGGCAGTCTGACATAGACAGTTGAAAAGATACATCACTGTTATGTTACAAAAGGAGACAAAATAGCTATTGCTATAGGTGGTTGCCTGGGAAGGCAAAGAGAACACAGAAATTCTGGCTCCAAAACCTGCACAGGTAGCTCTCAAAGGTTTGTTTTTGTCTGTGGTTTAGCCAGGCAATGGCCAGCATTGATGACTTTCAAATTTATTGACACATTTAGACTGAGTAGGAGAGAAGCTCATAGCAGGGACTTACAGGATAGCAGACTACTGTCAATAGATACAGCTAACGTTCCTGGAGATTCTTCCAATGCAGAAGCACTCAGCCACACAACAGCATTTCAAAGCACAGAAAGTTGTTACTTACCCTTCTGCAGTGTATCCAGAGGAAGTCAAGAGATGGTTTTGAAACACGCAGTGAATGGGACTGGAAACTTTCAAGTGGTGGATTACTCCCTGGGCAGAATTATCGTTCCGAAGGATGCTTTTCACTACGGTATCAGTCATGTTCTGCAACACAGAAAGTACAAAGTGCAACTTGTGAACTTTTGTATTTCTAGGAGTTAGCAGTTTCAAGTGTTTAGACATTCTCCATTCCTCTAGCTGGAAAAATCAAACAACTTCTGCCTTTAGTCTCTTAGTTGCTGGACAGTGACATATCCACCACCCCTCCTCTTCTTCCTTAGTCTGCAAAAATCATTGTACTACAAGGGAACTTTAACATGGCCTAGACATAGCCTTTGGTTTGAGATCCAAAGAGACAGCTGTCACTCTTTTGTACTCCCTTCTACTAGTAACTGGAGTATTTGTCTAAATACAATTATTAAATTGGTTTTATTAAAAGAGGAGCTTCTGACAGCTGTAAAAGGAACCCAGAGAGGCATGTGACATGACTTTCAGTTAAGAGAAGCCTTTGAGTTTTGCTGCCTGACCCTAAAGATTCTCCTTCTCTTTCTTGCTTTCCCCCCTGTGTCAAACAGAGGCAACTTTCCATCACAGGAAGAGTTTCTTCCTGCAAAGAAATTTCTTAGCCCAACATGTCAGCAACAAATAGATGGTACTCCTAGCTAAGGATCTGCCATTGCTCCTCCCTTCATGCCCCTAAGAGAAAAAGAGTTCTCCAGGGCTTCTTCACATTCACTGGCACAGAGGACTTACAGTATCAACTTCAGTGCCACAGTCGCTCCAGCCTGCCTGCAGCACAACGTGAGTGCTGTTGCTAAAGCTCACGTTGCAGTGAGGCTTTCCCAGATACAAGGAGGTTTCAGGGATAGACTCTCGCTGTAAAAATCTCTTCTGGACAGCAAGGATGATCTTCTCGATTTCACAAGACACTGTTACTGCATCTTTGATGGAAACCACCCAGGCAGGTTTAGTGAGGGGGGCAGGAGATGCTTGAGGAGAAACATCATGAGTTGACACAGGATCCACCATGAGAGGAAACAGCATCGTGGTGTTTCCTGGAGCTTTGTGCTCAGTAGTAGAGAAGTCCAGTGAATCAGGAGAAGAAACATGAGTTGAAGTTTGCAAAGCTGTCACAGGTGAAGTTGTGTTGTGTACAGTTTTCTTATCTGTCACTGTTGCCTTCTGGCTGATAGGAAATGCTAAAGAGTGTGAAAAACAAAGGTATTGTTGTAATATACAAATTCAGATGGATTTCATAAGGTAAAGGCAAACTCATAGGAGGAAACTGAAAGTTACTGGCAGACAAGGAGCTTCTTTTGTTTGATTTTTTTTTTTTAATAATACACTTCTACTTACTATCAAAGTTTTTTTTTTTCAGTATAAAATCCAAGAGATACATAAAGTGCCTGTGAGTAAAGCTGAAGTGCCATACTGAGAACTGCAATCAAAAGTGTCCCCAAATAAAACACATACAAACAGCTTTCGGAAGATCAGTGCTTCCAAGAGATCCCCAACTGCAAATAGCTCAACAGTTCATACTTTTTTGTCTAGTACTGTACAAGACTGCACACTTTTAAATGTGGGATATAAACAGGAGCAGAATTTGCTGAAAAAAACTGGCCCCATTCGTGACCACAGAATCACACACACAGAGTCACAGAATGCTCTGGGCTGGAAGGGACCTCCAAAGGACATCTGGTCCAACCCCCTCTGCCCTGTCAAGCCTCACTTTAAATATCTGTGGGGATGAGGCCCCAGTCACCTCCCCAGGCAACTTGTTCCAGTGTTCCTCTACCCTCATGGTGAAGATACCAGTTGGTACCCAAAAGATATGATCCTGAGTGATTTGGAAAACCCATTTTGAGGAAGGTGCAGGACAAACCTCATGTGGCAGGACCACATTGCACATATGTCCTGAGAGGTGCAGTAGGTAGTTGAACAAATGTGACAGCAGCAATTTTTAACAGTTTTGGAAAGCAGTGGAAAAAGGGAATCACAGGTTGAGGTCAATGTGTCAGTCAAACACTTGACATCCAAGGGAGGCTCTGGGTTTACCCCACACATCTTTGCTGGTAGAAACAACCTAAGTATTCATCCATCACTGATTTAGAGAGCACCAAGACAATAAACTCCATTTGAGTGAAGCACAAAGGATGTGTCTCAGTGCAGTAAAGTCCTCTTAAATTATTTAATGGGCTGCACATCCAAATAGCTGTGTTTCCCAAGCAACATATAAAATCTGTACACATATATATCTATAGATAGATATATCTAGAAATCCCCAGCTTTTTGGAAATTACTCAAATTAAAATGTTGCTGATCTGAACATAAGAGGAAGAAAAATACAAGCCTGAGCTCTTTCAGAGTTGAATTTCCCAAAATCTTATTATCACTATGTTAAATATCTTAGTTAAAACAGAGCAAAGATTGGTAAGAGTGGACAAATCCTTGTGAGTTCCACCAAAGCGTAGCTTAGCACTCTGGTTACAACAACAAATAGAAATTACTGAGGAAGCCTAAAAGAATTGAGCAGTTTTTAAAGAGCCATCATATGTCATTTAACAAATGACTTAAGGAAAGAGTGAAGCCAAATGAACTGACTCATACAAAAAAGTAGTTTGTAATGCCAACATTTCATCCCTGATGCCAAGCAGAGGGCAAACCACATACCTACTTCTTTCTGTTACCTTCTCTATTACCTCTGCTGTTCCCTCTGCTACTGTTAGTGAGAATGTGTCAACAATCTTGACAATCCTGTCTAATTTTAATGGCAAATATAAGAAAAACAGACCTGTTAGAAGAAACCTACAAAGACAGCGTTTAATATTAACAAAGTAAACTCACAATCAGAAATAGCCAAGTCCACTGCAAGAGTTTTGCCATTAGGATCCAGCTGAAAACAACAAACTAAATACATCTATGGCAAAATTTCAAGGCCTGTGCCAAGTGTGACCATGACCCAGTAAAGATCATATCTCTAAGCATTCAGTTAGCCATTAGATAATAAAATATTATTTTGCCTTCACAGTTTCTTCCAGGCCTTTCTGGATGCACATCAGCAAATCCTTCATTGCAGCTGCACTGGTAAAACCCAACTGTGTTATGGCAGGATGCATCTGGGGAGCAGTCATCTTCTTCACTTTGACACTCATCATAATCTGTTTGGTGTATTTAAGCAAAAGGTAAAAGTGGAGAGTGTATAAATAAAACTCTGAGGGTTCTGAAATGGGACCACAGTGGTATCATCACAATATTATGGGGGGATGACACCTCCTAGGTGTGATGTCAAGCACTTACTGGGCCTAGAAGAGGTGGGATGCTAGAAGTGTGGCTTGGAGGGCTGATTGCAAGACACCAACAATGTGCTGTGCTACCAATGATGCTCAGCAGATACTCACTGAAATCTCACTGTTGTGTGGACTACAACAATGCCATGCAACACTAAAGGCTTGGAGAAAAGTGGTTCAAAAACTGCCCAGTGGAAAAGAACTTGGAGTTGTTGGTCAACAGCTGGATTAATATGAGCTAGCAGTGTGCCCAGGTGGCCAAGAAGCATCCTGGCCTGTATCAGAAATAATGTGGCCAGCAAGGCACTAGGTCACTAGGGAAGTGACCATGCCCCTGTACTCAGCACTGGTGAGGCTGCACCTCAAATACTGTGTTCAGTTTTGGGCCCCTCACAATAAGCAGGACATTGTGGTGCTGCAGAGTGTTCAAAGAAGGGCAACAAGGCTGGTGAAGGATCTAGAGAACAAGTCTTATGAGGAGCAGCTGAGGGGAATTAAGTTGTTTAAGCTGGATAAAAGGAGGCTGAGGGAAGACCTTAGGGAAGATCTTACCACTCACACAGTATCACAGTATCACAGTATCGCAAGGTTGGAAGAGACCTCAAAGATCATCAAGTCCAACCCACTACCACAGACCTCAAGACTAGACCATGGCACCACTCCCCACAACAAGATAAAAGGAGCTTGTGTTAAGGTAGGGGTTGGTCTCTTCTCTCAAGTAGCAAGAGGCAGGACAAAAAGGAAACCACCTCAGGTTGCAAAACAGGGAGGTTTAGGTTGGGTATTAGAAAAAATATCTTCACCAAAAGAGTTATCAAGAACTAAAATAGGCTGCTCAGTGAAGTGAAGGAGTCACTATCCCTGGAAGTATTTAAAAGACATAGATACGGCACTTAGGACATGATTTAGTAGTGGACTTGACTGTGCTAGGTTAATAGTTGGACTTGATGACCTTCAAGGTCTTTTCCAAACTAAATTACTCTACAGTGCTATGAAATGCAGACACCCTGCTTCAGAGCTCCTCTCCTCTTAAACTGATCAATGGCCCAAGGGGATGCTTCTAACCCAATGAGCTTCCTTAGCTGCCTTCCTCATTTCAAACTCCTGTGGATATGATCAGTAAATGCCTAGGAAGAGTTAAGCAGGATGCTCGTATGAGTGGCCCAAGCTGCAGTCTAGTTGCTTGCTTAACTTCACCTAGCTAAAACTTCCACTTCTGAAAGGAAAAATATGCTTTACTTCCCTTTCTATTCCTCAGGTCTGTTTGTAACTGTGCAAATAAAGATGTACCACCATAGGTGGGACTTAGAAAGCAGCACTCTCCACTTGTTCTCTGGAGACCTACCCCTGAAGCAAACCATTTGTTTCAGCACAGGTTGGAGGTGGGAATACACTGTACAAAGCACTACCACAAAATAGCTGTGATCTTATGAATTGACAGGAGGTGCAACTTTCCAGGTTCACAGCTGTGAGGTTTACAAAGAGGATGTACAGGGCAGGCCACATACATGTTTCTGAAGTCATTTTGCATGAGATTCCAAGTGACAGCTTATAGCAATATTCTTTGGACAAGGATATAGAAGTGTTTTGGTTTGTTTTTTCAGAGGTGACACACTGACCTGTGAAACATGATTCAACAGCAGTTAATCAGGAGACAAGTGTTTCTCCTTACTAGCTCAAGGAAGTTGTACAATCAGACATTATGCTGGTCTTGCTAAAGTGTGGGCTTCTTCTCAATTTCTGACCCACAGAATTATAGAACTGTCAGGCTGGAAGGGACCTCAAAGATCATCCAGTTCCAACCCCCCTGCCATGAGCAGGGACACCTCACACTAGATCAGGTTGCTCAGAGCCACATCCAGCCTGGTCTTAAAAACCTCCAGGGATGTGGCTTCCATCACCTCCCTGGGCAATCTGTTCCAGTGTCTCACCACCCTCATGGTGAAGATCTTCTTCCTAATATCCAATCTGAATCTACCCACTTCTAGTTTTGCTCCATTCCTCCTAGTCCTATCACTACCTGACACCCTAAAAAGTCCCTCACCAGCTTTCTCATAGGCCCCCTTCAGATACTGAAAGAACACAATAAGGTCTCCTTTGAGCCTTCTTTTCTCCAGACTGAACAGCCCAAACTCTCTATGTCTTCACAGGAGAGGAGCTCCAGCCCTCTGATCATCCTCATGGCCCTTCTCTGGACACCCTCCAACGTGTAAGAAAAACACATACTCCCAGTGCAGAAAAATTAATGTTCATTTACTTGGTTTTTTGAGGTTTCTATCTCATGCAAATTATCAGCACAAAGCAGAGGGTAGTTAGTTGCAAAATTATTTTAAACAGAGCTAGTTATGGCTGTGTACAGGGACCTGTTTGCAAATTATTTTAAACACAGCTAGTTATGGTTGTGTACAGGGACCTGTTTGCAAATTATTTCAAACAGAGCTAGTTATGGCTGTGTACAGGGACCTGTTTGCAAATTATTTTAAACAGAGCTAGTTATGGCTGTGTACAGGGACCTGTTTCCAAATTATTTTAAACAGAGCTAGTTATGGCTGTGTACAGGGACCCATTTCCACAGGTAATTTACAAAACCCTCAGTTTGTGACCACTGTAATATCTCCATAGCTTTGTCACTAGAAAACTTGTGCTAGCTACAGATAAAAAGATGGGCTGGATTCATCCTTTTAGATAAGGAGTACCTCAAATCATATTTCATCTTTTGATGTTCTCTGAAATAGCTGATTGGATGAATAAGCAGGAGCAATATAAGCAGAGAAAATGGCTTTTCACCCATGTGTTTTTACAGATAGTTTCACCTCAAAAACATACAGATTAATAATAGGCTTTATCAGCTTCCTAGTTCTGAAGAATTATTGGGATACAAGCTGCTCCTTACCGTTTATGGAGAGACTGCTCTTGTCAACTGTGAAATAGGAGCTGTGTTCAAAGGCATCATGAAAAGTGGTGATGATGTAGTAGATATCCATATCTGCTGCAATCAGTAAATTGAAACTTACCACTGTGCTCCCATTAGTAATACCCATTATCATCACTTTAATCAGACCAGCATCCATCTGCTGAAGAACCTCAAGAGGAAGAGATTTATGTACCTGAAATGAAAACAAAATGCATGTGGAGATGGACAGATAGAGCCAATTACATTTTAGGCTTTGTACACTGCCCAGGAGAGAGCACTGTGCTTTGTACTCTGGAGGGAGGCATTAAAAAATGACCATTTGCTTTATAATGTTTCCATTCTACAGCGGCTGATGGATACAGTATATATTTAATCATGAGCGTTAAATAATCTAAGCAATAAGACCTTCTCTGTCATTTGGCAAAGGTCTTTGCCTCTGGTAACACCAAGGGAAGGAGGAGACTTGGAGGGAGGGTCACAGAATCACAGAATGTCAAAGGCTGGAAGGGACCTCGAAAGCTCATCCAGTCCAACCCCCCTGTCAGAGCAGGATCACCTAGACCAGATCACACAGGAACGTGTCCAGGCAGGTTTTGAGTACCTCCAGAGAGAGAGACTCCACAACCCTCCTGGGCAGCCTGTTCCAGTGTTCTGTCACCCTCACAGTGAAAAAAATCCTCCTCATGTTTACATGAAACTCCCTATGCCTCAAGGATCCCATGTTCTGCCTCTCAAAATAACTACAGGGAGATCAGGCAACCCAATACAAGAAGGAGCAACAATGGAGGTGGAGATGCTTCCTGAGTGCATAAATGTCTCTGAGAGCTCCCTCAGCTCAGGTACATTACAGTTTAGAGCAGAACACCCTCAAGCCTTTCTTCACAGGTGATTTCTCACCACAGCCAAGCAAATAAAGTCTCTTTTTAAATGCCAACACCAGGGTAAAGAAAACAGAAATGTTTCCTTTCACCAGCACTGCCACAAAATTCGACCTCTTGTCAAGCTTCTAGTCTTCAGTTTGATTTCAGTAGTTCATTAAAGTCTTCCCTGAGGAGTATCTGATTATTTCTGCAAATTCTGACTGTCATCAGGGCACACGTTCCTGGATCACAATCCTCCTCTAGAGTTCAAGAGCTGGACTAGGAAATGGCTCTAAAGTATTTTGAACAGGAACAGTCATGCTCAAAGTATTGCAACACCAAATCAGAGCGGAACTTAGGTCAGTTTACAGAAATCAATAAAATAAACATTCGCCGTTTGCACACTAACCTTGGACTTCCCTAGTGGCCTAAGAAAGAAAATGCCACCTTTTTCAAACCACATTGAGCCTCAGTCATGATAGCCCTAGATGTTGCCTCCTTCACCACACTGGAGAGCAAGATGGTCAGCTTTCTGTGGGATGGGAAAACACAGCCCTGTGTTAGGCTTTGCACCAGCTGAACTGCTCAGCCTCTTCACCATCTAACTCAGATAGAGGCACCAACCCCTCTCAAAGAAACAGAATGTAGCTGACCTCTTCCCTGTCTGTCCTCCAAGGCTGGACACCTCTGGAGTGCAGACACTCATGGGAAATCTCCTTCTCCCACAGCAGCCTATGGTGTAGGGCATCTGGATATAGGCAGGAGCCCTGTGTGGGATGTACAACAGCATTTGCAGTACCATTCCCCACCATCTCTAGGTCCAGCAACAGCCACGGGAGAAGCAGACCCAGACAAGGGGCCCAATAACACTGCAGAGGACTCCCTGCCTACTTGCATGTCCCAAAGGATGAACAGCACACACACACACGCACGGAGGTATGTGTGTCAGATCTTGCCCTGGTATCTAACCACCAGGCAGGCAGAGCACATACCTGAAGACACAAGGCCAGGATAAACCCAGGCTGTGTTACACCATCCATCAGGGTCCTGTCTTTTTCCATTAGAATTGTGTCTTTTCTTCTCTCATTTACCTCAGGGGATGCTCACAGATCCTCTGTGTTTCTTAATATCTCTCATGTGTGTCCAGGAAGTATTTTTATATTCTTCCACACTTAGAAAGTGCAGCAACAGAAAACATGGGACAAGCCTAGACCAGGCAGATAATACAGGTTGTTCTGAACTAATAATATTAAAATTGCACCTGCAAACTGCCAGCAACAGTGCAACAGGATACTGTTTGCAGTAAGAGCTGGCAGCATGTGAAAGACAAATTGTATGGCCTCCCCATCACTAACTTCAATGCTGGGCATGGAGAGATGAAAACAGACACAGAAACACCTAAATTTTGGTGATTTCTTGGCACACTTGCTCATTGCTTTCACCCTCCAAAGGCTGTCAGGCTCCCAGGAGATGCAAGCAGAGAGGAAGGCACAGAGCAGCAAAGCAACTGCACCATGAAGGCCAGGCAAGCAGCACTTGGCCCAGGTGACAGCTCACAAGCCGCTGCCCTGCACACTGCATTTGCACCTCTTTTCCAGCACCTCACTTTGCTTTAGGCCCTCTCTTGAGGATACATCACTCACTTCCTTCCCTAGATCAAATTTCCAGAGAATTAAGAGGGCAGGTAGGGGCTAGGCTACAGTCACCTCCAACCTCTTCTTCCTCTACACATCTTCTGCAGGAAGTATGTAGAGTAGCAGGGCTGGATTTCAGTTGTGAGTTTAAGGCAGAGCTTATGTTAGTGATGCTCATGGGACAGGCAGTGACTCCTATGAAGGACAGCCTAGGTAAGAGTCAAGGCACAGAGCTTATGCATTTTGTGCTAGATTCTCCCAGGTGATTACAGTTTTTGCACACCTATGTGCCAAGCCTGTGTGCTATGCAGTCTTTACTTACTTCTCTGCTATGTACTATCCAGCTCTGAAGATGGCCCCAGATTCTGCAGGCAAGCTGCAGCCCTTTTCCGAGTCATCAGAGCTGATGTGTGTTGCATGCCCTTGGTGGCAAGGTGACATGGCACAGAGCAAAGCCCCTGTGTGCACTTGTAAAGGGCTCCCATGCTCCTGGAAGTCCCATGGAGCAAACCTTGCAGTGTCCCTTGGGGCATACTGGAAGAGCCAGAAGGATGGAAAGAGCTCATTTTCCTATGAAAGCCTGAGTAGACCAGACTGTTCTTGTCAGTCCCCAAACCTTCTGTTTAACCAAGCCAGAGGGCTCTTGGGTCCCTCTTCCTCTTTTTTTTTCTGCTGTTTCACAAGAATGTATTGAAAAGTTGAAGGCCAGTCTTAAGTTTTCATCTTTCATAGTTTTTGTCTTAACTCCTGGACATCAGATATATACTTCTGCCAACATCTTTTAGCTCATTCTCAATTTCAACTCTATTCTTGCGTATCGGGAAGATTTTATTTTATCGCCGTTTCTTTTTACCTGAGGCTCGGGACATTTTATTTATTTATTTTTGTCTGGTTTGTTTGTTTATTTGTCTCGTTCCCGACCTTACTCACATTTTTCCACACAGTGCTCGAACGGTGTCAGGGGCTGTTTGCAGTACTCGTATTTAGCCACTGGGTGGCACTACAAACCCCTTTATCCAGAAGGCTACGTGATCTCATAACTAGTGTCACACTCCAGGTTATCAAAATGATGGTTGATGAAGTGGGGCTCGAAAAGACAGAGCGAGCATTTCAGAATTAAATACCCAAGAAATAACACTCTTGCATAAGAGATTTTTTCACTAGACAAATTATCTTGGGATCCATCACTGCGTCTGCAATTTTGGCAGCACACAGGCAAGCAATGTCAGAACAGGAGTGGGTACGCCAAAAGAAGAGCCACGAGAAAGGAAGAGAACATGAGTAAAATTAACACTAGCATCGAGGGAAGGGAATGCCCATTGCTCAGGCAAGAAAACCAGGAGGCAGATAAAGTCCATGTTCAGGCCCAGATGGAGGGTACATTAAAATCTATTTAACAGGACAGGAAAGGCCGAGAGGTTTTTTAAGCAAAATAAAGTGGCAGATCCAGGCATACAGGCTTACCCTATGTGTGACTGTGGCATGGTTGCTAGGATTTCTGGGACNGATCCTTGAAGTCCCTTCCAACCTTACCATTCTATGATTCTATGATTCTACTTCATAGGTCCCAGGCAAAATGTCAGCAGCTTCTTGCTGCTATTGTTGGTACTTGTACGGGATCTTGTGTGGTCAGTAGAGCAGGGAATGTACTGGCAGTCTGGAAACTGGAAACAGGTAAAAGCCACATTAATTTGAACAAAAACTTGCATGAAGACTGTTTTTTTCACTCAGAGAGGAAAAAAAAATATCTCCCCACTGTGCATGCTTTGGCTGCACCTTCAGAGAGAAGGTACTAGAGCACACATCTACACAGGTACCGTCACCAACAGCTCTGACATCCCAAGTTGCAGATAAACTCAAATAACAAAAAGGGTGAAATTACACTGGAATAACAAAACTGCCTTAATCCCTACATCAACACTAATTCCACATTCAGATAGCTTTAGCCACAACTATTTTAGGTGCATTAAGCTACATCAAACAAAGGCTATGTCACTTCCAAATGAGGGGTCACCTTGATAAAGCAATACTATTTATTAGTTTCCCACTTTTTGTCATTTAAGACATCCAAATTTGAAACAACTCCTTCCACTCAGGAATTCAATGCACCTCAGTGAATACATTTTAGATTCAAACCTTTTGTTTCCCTGATTCATTTCCTTGAGAATAAATCCTAGCTGCCATGGTGCTCTTACTGGGTGTTGCAGAAGGCAGGCTGAGAAAAAAACAAGTAGACTAAAGTACTCCCTATCCCTTAGATATGTTGTTTTTCAGTTGCATTGCAAGGATGGTGGTGAAAACAGCTCAGACAATGAGAGTGCAAGTTGTCACATCAAGTTTTTACCTCATTCTCATCTACACACTATTTAAAGGATGGTATTTCCGTTAGCTGTGCTGACAATTTAATCACATGGCACTTAAGTGCTAGGGCAGCTCTGCATTAAAGCACATTACACACATTAGGATTTATAAATCCTCTGAATTGTAGATGGTGACTCCAAAGAGGTAAAAAGAAAAATCTCTGGCACAGTTTGTTTAACTGTGAGTGCTTTTAAAACCCGTGAAACCTTCCTCGCTTACTTTAAAAGTTCAATTAGACAATTAGGAAGAAATTCTTCTCTCAGGCAACCAGCACCAGAACAAGAGGACACAGTCTCAAGCTGTGCCAGGGGAGGTTTAGGCTGGAGGTGAGGAGAAAGTTCTTCACTGAGAGAGTCATTCACTACTGGAATGGGCTGCCCAGGGAGGTGGTGGAGTCACCGTCCCTGGAGGTGTTCAAGGCACGTTTGGACGTGGCACTTGGTGCCATGGTCTAGTCTCGAGGTCTGTGGTAATGGGTTGGACTTGATGATCTTTGAGGTCTCTTCCAACCTTGGTGATACTGTGATACTGTGAAATTCTTTACAGTATGGATAATAAGACACCGGAAGCAGTTGCCCAGGGAGGTTGTGGATGCTCCCTCTTTGGAGGTGTTCACGTCCAGGATGGATAAGGCTTTGAGCCTCATCTATCGGAAGGTGTCCCTGCCCAGGGAACTAGATGCTCTTTCAAATCCTTGCCAAACCATTCTGTGAATCTATGGATTTCTGTCCCTAACAACCAGAAAAAAAAGCTATATAGATCTTTCTGTTATCCTAAACTGCATTTTTCTAGAAACACAACTTTTGTTACAAAACAATTGCATCATGCTGCATCAGTAGCTAATGCAACAATAGCCTATATACAGTAGCTGATACAACAATAGCCTATATACAGTAGCTGAGAGGTAAATGGAATCAACGCTAACAAATCTCACCAGCTGATCCACAAAACCAATGCACTGGAAAAAGAAATTGCTTCCTTATTGTCACAAGTGATCATTTTCTGCCTGAAACTTTTAAGAACTGGGTGAAACTGACACAAAACCTTACCTTGGTTGCTTCCTTTAGTAATTATGTTACAAAATTTCCCAATGTATTTGTGCCCACGAATGAATGAAGAAAATATATTCATTTCAGTCCATTTCAATACCATGTTGTTGCAAAACAGCCTCAGGCAGAGAGTGGCAGTGAACAAGAGTGAGGTCAGTGGAGAATTGCTCCCTTTTCACTTTGCTAATCATGTCACTCCCATTTTGGGACTGTTTTTCTGATGTGACAGCTTGGGGCCAAAACAGCTCCAAGAAGCTGTGCTCCACTAACACATCCAAAAAGGTGCAAACCAGTAACGATCAGTGGGAAACATATTTGATATCCAAGAAAACATCACGCACAGATAAACTGGGTCACACTTTCCCCTTCTTGCAGTTGTCTCTAACCCTGTGCTGGCCTGACCTCTGCCTGAATGCATGCTGCTGTCAGGGCACCCGCTGTGGACAGCTGTGTGTCAGTGACAGGCTGTAACTCTGTACACAGTGAGGGTTTGGGGAGGCCTCTGCAGGGTTTGAAAATTCATACAGTTGTCAGCGATGGATTCAGCACCACAGCTATCAAGGCCTCTGAAAACACAGACAGTTAAGGGGAGATAAGGAAGGCAGTAAGGCAGTTCAGCATAACCAGCAGTTTTTCAGGCACAGGTGTGTTTGAGCAAACACCAGCAGGAAAAAAATAACTGATAAATTCACAAAGAAATTAGGAGAGTGATGCTGTCAAAGGCAGTGCTTGAGAGTTATTAGCCCATTAAAAGTGCAGCTAATATTGCAGTGTGCATTGATATCCTGCACTCTAATTACAAGTGAGGGCAGAGGTGACCTATCAAGAAACCACTCCCTTTCCAGATATGAGACTACAAAAACAAGGACAGTTATAAGAAATGTCAGCCTTAAGGTACTATAACAAAGGGTAGTAATAATTATACAGCTCACTAATATACTGCTGTGTAGGGCAAGGATCTCAGAGCACTTCATAGAATCATAGAATGGTAAGGTTGGAAGGGACCTCAAGGATCATCCAGTTCCAACCCTCTGCCATAGGCAGAGACACCTCCCACTAGTACAGGTTACTCAAGGCCTCATCCAACCTGGCCTTGAACACCTCCAGGGAGGGAGCAGCCACAACCTCCCTGGGCAACCTGTGCCAGTGCCTCACCACTGGATGCCTCACCATTAAACCTCCCCTCTGCCAGTTTAAACCCATTGCCCCTTGTCTTGTCATTACAAGACCTTGTAAATAGTCCCTCCCCAGCCTTCCTGTAGGCCCCCTTCAGATACTGGAAGGCTACTATAAGGTCTCCTGGAAACCTTCTCTTCTCCAGGCTGAAGAGCCCCAACTCTCTCAGCCTGTCCTCATAGCAGAGCTGCTCCAGCCCTCTGATCATCTTGGTGGCCTCCTTTGGACCCGCTCCAACACTTCCATGTCCTTCCTGTGCTGGGGGCTCTAGAACTGCACACAGTACTCCAGGTGGGGTCTGACGAGAGCAAAGTGGGGGAATCCCCTCCCTTGCCCTGCTGGCCACTTTGCAAATATCGATTAACTTCTCACTACACCCCTGGAAGGAAATCAGCAAGCCAGTATAACTGGGTATGAGAAGCAGAGGAAATGGAGGCACTAGAGAATCCCCAAATTCTGGTCTCAGTCTAACACACAGCTGCATGCTCATCCAGCAGTCTCAGATGCTCAGAGGAACTCAGACCTTACATATGTGTCAAGGGATGCACATGGCATACAGCCTTCATGTGAAAAAGATCACAGATGTGGTTAACAGGTCACTTACTTCATCAACAAAGAGCTGTGCAAAAGTCTGGTATTCCTCACTGCTTGTATTGCTAAAGCCCGGAGAGAATTTCACGTTTGTTATCCGTACTGTGCCACGAAGCTTCTGGACATCTGCAAAGTAAGAAAAAGACAATTTAATTATACAGAAAAGTGTGTGACAGCCACTGGTATTCCTGGCCACAGGGGGTATGTATCAACTCACAGCAGTCAAATGCCAGCCCTCTGAAACGCAGCCAAAACCCAAAATGTCTCAGTATAGTCATTCGGCACCTTAGTCTGCTCTCTCTGACCCCCCAAATGACTATCCAGAAGGGCACTGACATCCTGTAGGTCTTATATCTGCCTGCTCTGTCTAGGACGCTCTGGGGCATCTGAAATGTTGCTCTATGGCTATGTTCAGACACTTGAATTGTGCTCCTAGGCTCAGCTATCTGTCCCAGCTCCCTCTACGGGCAGCGGGGTGACACTAGTTCCTCCAGAGAGCAAATCATTGCAACACCAAGGTCCTCCCTTCAATTTCAGAGGAAAGCTAGACAGCTGCCTGAGACATCTACACTTTAGACAGCTATTGTAAGATAAGATGAACCCTAATGGGGTGCATGTTCCTCCAAGTTGTGTCTGCTGAATCACATTAAGGCAGTCTCAAGTGTTTTAGGTTATTTCCCTGTATCACTGGTTTTGGCATCATCACTGCAGACACTGGAGATGACCACAATCAGGAGAGAAAAGGCTTCTCAAGACATAATGCATACCCTTCCTTTTAGTGACTAGCCAGGTATGCTGACTGCCATCACCCAATACCATGACCATTGCCAGCCAACTGTCTTCACACTGCCTTCTAACTGCTATAGATCATCACTCCTAGCATACCAAGACCTAATATTTCAATGTTTTATATGAATACAGGAGAGTCTTCTCCAAAGACTTAAAGAACTCTATCATCAAGCTAAGGATTCCCTTTAAAATTGTTTCTGAATCAAATTATCAGTCTTTATTTTCTGCTGTACCAATTTGCTTCCCTCCCTACACACATCTGTCCTGATTTCAACAACGTATAAGACACTGGGTTCCAGCTCTGAGACTGTCAGACTCCTATACTGTGTTTTAGTCTTCTAAGTTGAAGCTTTTTCTGAAACAGCAAGCATTGAAAAGCAGCATACTCTGTTGATCATGTTACATTGAAGTTGGTGCTGGTCACACTGGGGACAGTAATCCCTTGAACTGTGACAGCTACTAGAGGGAAAGAAAGAGTCATCAAGTAAAACTTTGCAAGGGACAGAAGAAAGCCATGCCTGCTTAAAGCAAGGCACCAAAGCAGGCTTCCTTTATCCCAAGATACTTCTGATTCCTGGAACAGGCTGCCCAGAAGCATTGTGGAGTCTCCTTCTCTGGAGACTTCCAAAGCCAGCTTGAACATGTTCCTGTGTGGCCTGCCCTAAGTGATCCTGCTTTGGCACGGTGGTTGGACTCAATGGTCTCTGGAAGTCTCTTCCAACCCCTAACAGTCTATGATTCTGTGATTTCAAAAGAACTCTTACAACCACCAGTCTGATCAAAGGGTTTGGGCTTGCTTTGTGCTGTCATATGAACATAGGTATTTAGGAGATAAACCACATTCACCTATCTGATGGTGAGAAGGGAAAATGTTCTGAATAATATTTGAAAAACAAAAACCCAGTCAGTATTTAAAAGCCACAACAGACTATGAAGGGATGGCTGAGGCTGGTCCTCCAGGTCAGAGATGTTGCCACAGGGAGGAGCTATATATTAAATTTCAAACATGGATTTTTTTGCCCTCTGAATTTCCTGCCCTGGGCTATGAGGTACCATTAGGGTGAGTCTTCCTCTTGTTCCAGGCATGATTTCTTCACAAGCTTCATTCTCAGGAAAAGCACTTGCTGGATATTTGATTAATGAGGAAAAGAAAACAAGTTGTTGTAAATTGAACTTGTTTGTGTAGAATCCTTCAACTTGTGTTTTCCAACTGCAAGAAAACAACTTTTTGGGTTTTGTCAGTTAAATTTAGCTATTTAGATTTTTTTTTTAATGAACATTTCTTATTTTCTTTTTAAAAAACAACAAAACAAAACCCCACATTTTTAGCTCTTCCCTTCATTGAAAGGGGGCAAAATTATTTGTTTCCTCCATCTCAGCACTGAGGTCCCAAATCAGTTATTTGCCCAACTCTGTTCCCAGGTCTCACCCATAATCCAGGGAAGAAAAGATAAGACAAACACTGAAAAGGGACATCAGTATGGCTGCCCAAAGCTCAGCAGGACTGGAGAAGTGGCACTGTGACACTGGTGGTCAGGGCTGATGGTACAAGAGAGGCTGGGGTAGCAGCAGAGCTGGCCTTACGCAGCTGAAAAAGGTTTTCCAGGGAGAAAGGAATGAGGGAGAACCTCAGGTGGGGTTGGATGAGTGAAGACTGCTAGGAACAGGAGATAATAGGGGAGAGGAAGAGAAAAGTGAAGAAGGGAGCGTGGCTTGGGATCAGAGAGATATGAGGGCATGATAGGCAGAAACAAAACTGAACTAAGTATAATTTACTAACACACTAAAGAAAAGGTGTATTTAGTGCCAGACAGACAGTAGTGTTCCTGTCCCAAACAAAACAGTAATTTGAAGACCAAATCTGCTTCCAACCTTGAGCTGTGACTCAGCTCCAACCAACATAAAAATCCCCTAATTAGCTGCCATACATCTGCACAAACCCAAACAGATTAAGCCCTTGCTGTCAGCCTAGCTATTCTCAATTACTGCTCTTGAGAAAGTGGCTCACAGGTTTCCACACAGCTCCTGCTCCACAGGGGATTTGCAAGGCTCTGTCTAATCCATCCTTTGCTGAAAGGAATAGGAAGGCAGGTCACTTGCCTTCCCTGGTCTCTAAGGTAACTGTAGGCAGCTGCTTCTGCACCACCCTGGTGCCAGAATATGCAGGAGAAACCAAGATGCATGGCAAAAGGACAAGCAGAAGATTTTGATGAAGTGAAGAAATGCAACTAACTGCCAAATCACCAGAAATTATTTTGGTTTGCTGATTCATTTAAAAAGTGCCAACTTTGTCAAGAAAATAATGTTGACAGCAAAAAAAAAAAAACAGTTGCAGATGCCTCCATCCCAAATCACAGACTCCAGCGTGCATCTCTCAACTGTGAGTGAGGCTTTGCTTCTCATACAGCCAAATTACCATGCATGCATGTCCCTGCTGGATGCATTACTCACTGCGGTCTGTGGGTGGAGTTGGGCTGGGAGCTGGAGAGCTGCTTGACAATGCTGGTGACCACAGAGCTGCAGAGTAATTCTCAGACCAAGAGCTGTTCTCTCTTCCCATCTCTACAAGTGCTGTGAGAGTGGCATTGAGGGTGGGAATGCCAGCATCCCCTGTGGGTGGCAGAGCTGTACTGGGGCCACCTTGAGAGTTGGCTTGAGGCACATCAAAAGGTGTGTGACTTCTGGTGTTAGCAGAGGCTGTTTGATTCTGACACACCAGCAATGGTGTATTGAGCTGCTCTTGACCAGCTGTGCCAGCTGTGCCCATGAGTGCGTTTGTGACAGCAGACACTGGGTGCGATGCACTGGGAGAAGCCTCTGCCACAGAGCTTTGCTGTGATGGACTTACAGTCTCCTGCTGCTCTGAACTCATGGCCTGTTCCTTACTGGTTGTGACTCCTGTGGTTCTGGGACCACTGTCACTGCCAAAGCCCATCCCTGGTGTGAGATCTTCTTTCCAAGAAGCTGCAGGAGCGCTGGTGGGAGAATGACTGCGAGACACCTGCTTGTCATCCAGGGGCAGCGTGACAGGGCGATGTACAGCAGCACTCATCTCAGAGCCTACAGCAGCCACCATTTCAGTAGTGGCAGGGGAAGCATGACCTGCAGGGCTTACTTCTTCTGGAGAAATTGCTGTGCTGTTTGTTATTTCAGGAGACATAGTTTCAGTGAGAGGGTCCACAATCTCACCTGCAACACAGCAAATACACATTGAAGTGGGACCTCAAACTGAGTGAGGAGGCATCAAAGTCTGACCTGAAAGTAGGACTGAGATTGCCCAGCCATATCCAACAGTGTTTCAGACAGGTCTTGAATTTTTCATGAACACATTGTAGCATACATGATTTTTGTGGTGTTAAACCTGGTTTGTGCCTACATAAAAGTACAGATTTGATTCCTGGGTCTCCTCTTCTGTCTGGCAGGCCATGGACCAATTTAGTGGGAGGAAATCAGCTGCAGACATACCAAAAGAGGAAAAAGCACACCTCATGTTGCTCAGGAATCAGTTATTAGGCTAATCAGGGAGGACCTTAGAGAGATTTCATCTTAAGATATAAATAAAGTTCACCTTCATGCTCAGAGACAAACTGTGTCTTCTCTTTCACCCAGAGACTGCAGAGTGGCATCTATATACACGTCGTGTGCTATGTAAATTGTTGCAGTAAAAGATGAGTGAAAACCTACAACTTCTTCTAACCTTTCACAGCAAATGGAATCTACAGGTCAGTCTTTTGCTCACCCTCACAGTTTCTTCCAGGTCTGGATGGGTTAGTGTCCATGGTTGTCTTGCATCTGCACAGGTATGAGCCCATCAAATTGATACACTCTGCAAACACAGAGCAGTCATTCTCGGAGTGAGAAGCACATTCATCCCAGTCTGTAAGACCAAAGTCAGAACATCAGTCAGACAGCCTGCCTTCTGGCTGCATTCAGATAGAAATAATCATAAAGCAGTCCTTTCTTCAGTCCTTTGGGATTTATGAGTGTGGTCTTCCTTTTTTGTAGTTTACATGACAGCCAAGCTCTATCTAACACTATCTACGTTGTTATTTTCTCACACAAAAATCAACCTTTGTTCTTGTACTCTGAAAAATATTTTCTATAGGTAAAGACTTTTTAACACATTTTTTTTAAAGTAAACACTTATTTGAAATGAAAAAAAAATAAGGTTGCAGATTATATCAAAAGGTTGCAGCTATATCAAAAGCATACATTATACAAAGTTCTGTATACAGTACCTCCAGCTACACCAGATAATGAATAGATCTGTTACCACTAGCTACCAGTACAGAGAATACTAAACAGAGACTTAATCCAAATAATCTTCTGCTTCAAATGAAAGATAAGTGCAAGTAACTCCCATGAGAAGCAGTCTTCAGCTCTTAACAGAGGAAGTGCTAAGAGCAAAAACACTTTTTATAAAAGATTTCTTCTCAAAGGCAACAGTAAAACTGTGACTTTCTTTATGGTAGTCTCAGAAAAGAAATCCTGGTTCATCAATGCATTAATATGTTCTAAGGGTGTTCCTTATGTCTCATTTCAGCTGGTCTGAGCCAGTTTGAGATGCTTATTTCATGGAGTTATAGACCTATTTTATTGGTGAGTCTCTTCACTTTTAAGGGATTTAGATTGTGAGTCTTATATTAGCATTCACGCCCTGTTCCAGCAAACAAGCAAAGGCTGAGTTAATGCTTTGGACAGATATAATCTCAGTGAATCCCACGTGAGCCCTCTCTGTGTGCTCTCCCTTGGGCATACACCTCCACTGCCTTGGGGAGAGCAGAGTACTAGACTGAAAACTGTCTTTGAACAAACAACTCTGACCAGAGGCTAAAAAAATTATTATGAGCAATGCATTGTTTTACGTGCTTGTCATGCAGACATGCTGAGATCACCATGATTATTGCTCCAAAATGAAAGAAAGCCCCATTTTAGAAACAGAAAGTGCTGAGCAGGTGTGTACATGCCCATATATGCCTTCATCTTTCTGCTTACAGCCAGCCTTCCACTTTTAATCCCTTCCAGATAACATTTAAATTCTTTTTACTTTCTTCATCACCATATAATTGTTTTATCCATGATCGTTTCCACTAGACAATTTCATGTGTCTATGGCCAGCATCTGCCTATTATGTTACAGCCTAAGCCACTTAGCAGGAAAACAGAAGTATGCACCATTGACTAAAGCACCAGCAATAAAAATGCTCTCATTAATGCCTTACTGTGCTATGAAATAATTGTGACTCTTGGTGGCTTCAAACACCATCTGAGAGATGCTCCGGTGCTAACTGCCAAATAACTGACATTCACTGGCTCCCTTGTCTCCGAGGATTTCCTTTCTCATCACTTAGCACTGCTTTTTAAGCAAATTCTTTCACCTCTGATGGCCACATTCAGTCATGCATCAGGCCAAATCACTCAGCGCCCAGGGGTACTAACACATCACCCATGTACATACACACAGGCTGCACTCCTTTTCTCTACAGCCATTGCATCTCAGTCAAGGTGTACTCTGCTCTTTCTGCACTCTCTGGCCTTTCATGTTTGGCAGCTGCCTTCCTTCTAAACACACCTCAACCAACACTCCTACTCAAACAATTATTAAAAAAGCACTTTTGTGTTTGCTCTGATTGTGCATTATACCCACAAGAAGTACATGTAATAGGTAAAAATCTGGGAAATTCCTTGCCTAATGATGTTGCAGATGCCAAAGGTTTGGACGAACCCACGGAGGAGAAACTCAAAGATATCTCCTCAGATTCAGGGAGTCCTGGAGATGAAAACAGTTGGGGACTAAGACAGTGTTAGTGAGAAGCACCATCCATGCTTGCTTCTCTAGAAATAGGCTCCTGGCTGCTACTGAGGACATGGTATTGTGCTAGATGGATCTTGGGCCCAACTCAGCACACACCTCTTTCTCTTTTCTTGCCATGCTTCACACAACAGAGAGAAATTTTAGTGCCTCTATTCATCATGGCAGTAAACTTCATAATTTATGAGCCTTCAAAGAGAGGTGCAACTTCTCCACTCCCTTCAGTTGTGCTATCCCTTCTGACTTTTCATCCTTGC
The DNA here is from genome assembly GCA_013399055.1 of Ramphastos sulfuratus. NCBI lineage: Eukaryota > Metazoa > Chordata > Aves > Piciformes > Ramphastidae > Ramphastos > Ramphastos sulfuratus. The sequence goes on along the minus strand of WBNM01016461.1, from coordinate 138,863 downwards.
TGTGTCAAAGTTGAATTCACTGCTCTGCCACTGTTGCTAAACCAAGCATGTAGCCTTTAGGTCACATCCAGGCTCCACAGAGGACCCAGGTGGCATTGCTCCATTGGTGCAAGAGGATCTGTGTGGGCTTATTGTCAAAGTGCTCTTGGGGGTCAGGAAGCAAAACAGCCTATTATACAAATCCTTCCTTCATGTGCTGCACTCCTTTACCTTATTTTCCACATTTGACCTTAGGAAACTCATGTCAAACAGATGATTGTTTGGACAGAAATAGGAAATAGACCCCTTTTCTTTGTCCCTAAGGAGGAGTGGAGGAGTTGGCTGTACTCCTGGCTGAGAGTGGTGCTACTGGAAGCCAGCTGGTTTTCTGCTATTAAAGTAACAGTCCAGAGCTATTGCATTCTTCTTTCCCACGATCGATAACATTTTAAAGCATTTTGGCATATATCAGCATCTTGCAATTCAGTATCTACTATCACTGTGACATTTGTAGGCTTCAGGTGCAATTTGTCTCTCGTGCTTCTTTCCCTTGTTCTGCTCCCCTTAACTTCTGCAAGCTCTACAACTCCAGATCATAGTAAATGAGCTTTTAAGTTCTCAATACAGTAGGAGAGAAGAATAACCCATCCTCTTGGTTTGAGCAAGTTTCTGAACTCTGGTTGGCTCTGCCAGCTGTGAAAACCAAACCCAGAACCCAGCCCTTTGAAGATAAAAATAATGATTATTGAAGATCAAACAAAACATAAATTACACATATGATTCTTTATTCCTGTTCACTGAGAGGACACTTGGGAATTCCTCAGGATGGCTTTCTATAGTAAAAATGTTAGATTTCTTAAACTCTGGCCCAAATATAGCCCCAGAGCCTTGAGACACAAAACTATCTGGAGGGTACAAATATTCCACAGTAATCCTATCTACAGTTCAGTGCTAGAATGATATGGCAAACTTCCAACTGCTCACAAAGAGAAGAGGGAAGAAAATTAATAGGGAAACCAAGGGCTTCACTCCTCCTTAAAAAGTGGAAGAAAGCAATGTCTGCAGGTACCTGAGGACAGCCAATATTCCTTTGTCCAGCCCCTTCTGGACTTGTGGATAAAAGACCGTGGAGGAGTTCTCACATAATGATTTTCATTCCAACAAACCAAATACTTTATCTCTTTAAGTACTTTCCTTGAAGAACGCTGGTGATGCTGTGTGTGATCAAAACACAAACTCCATTTTCTAGTTTGGGGGAAAAAAATTACCTTCTGCTGCAGAGTTTTGTTGATCCACCAAAAGAGTAGAGTCATTGTGCAGGTAAGAAAGCACTGGGGCAAATGTGAAGGCATCGACTGGAAACTCGTGATCCTGCACAGTGATTCTGAGCTTCACAATGATGCTTCCAGCTTGCAGGGATTCCACCTCCACTTTCAGCTTCCCAGATTTGTATAAAGCAGAAATGTTGGGTGGAAATGAATTTTCAAGCTGAGCAAAGGGAGAGAAGCATCAGCAGTTACAAACCCAACAGGAGTGGCTGAATTATAGTGGTACTTTTTCAACAGCTGTTACAAGCACAGTGGAGGAAATGTTATTTGGAAAAAAAAATAAAGAAAAAAAGAAAGAAAAAAGAAAAAGTTTAAATGTTTCTAAAAATTTCATTTTCAGAGATTATTGAGGCACAGAGAAGTCTGAGTCTCCTTGGTGCATCTAGATACCCCTAAAAATGGTACCCACCTGACCAAATCAAATTTCATTTTGGGTCATGGGACCAGAATTCCTTCTGCCCTTGTTGGCCTGCATCAGAGCTAAATGGCTGAGTAAGTCTGCACAGATCAGCCCCTCGATGTCACATAAGCTTTTTGGACCAAACCTCTGATACATTCACTTCCTCACTCTAAGACACTGGAACTTGGTCATCTTCACTGTTGCTAGAGAAAATGCTGTCTTGATTTTAGCTACTACCAGCTAGCAGTCCTCCAGGATGTCCCCAGATACTTATGACTGGCCAGGGGCCAGTCACAACAGGCAATCTGAATGTAACCACTGCACTCGGGAAGACTCAACTGCACAATCCAAGTTGGTCTGTGCCAAGGTGTTTTAGTGCTAAAGAATGTTTCAGGAAATCTCCTTGCTTGAGCCTTTTGTTCCTATATATACTTCAAAGTGTACCTTTAAGCACACAATGCAGTGACATAAATCAACACAGCTTTGTCTCATTCAGTCAGAGTTTGCTCCAAAAATTCCTACAAACAAGTTGGTCTAACCTCACATTAGAGTTGGGAGGCAAGACAAAGAGAGGAGAGAGGAAGTGAGAGGGGGATGTTGTGTTCCCAAATGCCCAAAGAGACAGAAACAACAAAGATGGGCAACATTTTTCCTTTCCAACTGCATGATGCTAGTTAGGTCTGCATTACTCTCAGAAATGATTCACTCAAAAAAACCCTGCACAACAAAGACAATCCATTTGCAGCTGGAGAAAATAAAACTATGGTTCAGCTTGCAATCTCTCATTAGCAAATACCTCTTCTGTGTTGCTTTTGAAAGTATAACTCCATTACTTTTTTTTTTTTTTTTTTTCCCTTGGATTTATATTCATATATGCTTATGAGTGCCCTTTACTTTTGGGAAAGTTTTGTTTTGGATAGAGATTCCTCTGTATGGGGCCTATTCTCTACAGCAAAACTGTGAGATTGCAGCACCTGAAACATCCCCCACCCTGTTTGGCAGGGGAGCTAAGAGCTGGTAATAGACTTCAGGACTCTTAGTTTTGTTTATGATTGATTACACCTGATCATGAAAAGTGGCTACACATGTGTATGCAATTAAGGGGGCTGGATAAGAAAGCCTGAATGGGTCACTTTCCTTAAAGAAGAAAGAGCTTTGTGAACAGTCAGGCATTTACTGAAAAGACAGCCCTGAAACAAATGCCAGCCGTGTTATTTCAATAATCCATTAAAAAAGCCTCAAGTCAATTTAGCATGAGCTTATTGCCAAACTAAGGATCGAAGGAAAGGAGCCCCTGTTGCATGCCTGCATTTTTAATTCCTTTACTCTTCTGCAGAGGAAAACTCTTACTGGCTCCTTTGCTTATAAGGCTAAGGGCTTGACCTGTCTAGTCAGTTGAATTTTGTTTTAACTATAAGCAAAAGTCACAGGAAACAGTATGATGATTTTCAAAGGATATTTCAGACAAGCATTAAATCCTCTATTACATTAAATAAATCCTAAATTGAATGTGTATATATATACACACATATATATAATATTGCTCACAGATTTCAGTTTAGCATTACCTCTGTAAGCAACAGTCTTGAAAATTCTTCATATGCTGAACTGCTGGCATTATGGAAATCTTCAGTGAAGTTGTAGTTGAGAATCCTCAGTGTAACCCCAAATATTTTGGCTTCTGTAAAACATGATGTTATAACACACGCTGACAAAGAAGAAAATCAAACAAGTCAGTCAAAACTGATGTACCCAGACCTCATCCCAGTGGATGGAGGGAGAAGGGAAGAACTTTGAGACAGTTTGATATTAAACCAAGAAAATTAAGCAAATACTCTACTACAAACTTCCTATACATTGAGGAGATGCACTTATATCAGGTCCATAAAGAGATACCTAATTACATTCCATAAGAACTGGTACACTACATGGTAATTCTTTGTCTAGTAAGACCTGACACGTAACATATAGAGCACACAAGCCCAAACCAAGAGCCAAGGATTCTATAACCACTTTAACCCATATAAATAATCTGAGGCTATTTCTCTTTGGACTGATCTTTGTAAAAATTTTCTTTTTCTCAAGGGCTCCAGCTTCATATCTGAAGTTCAGCCCTCTGTTTCTGTAACCATTACACCTCCTGCTTTCCCTCTACAAAGGCAGTAAGTTCTTCTGAGTAAAACTGAAGTCATCCCACATCTGATCAAAGGGAAGGCTGTTATGGATAAACATAGCCAGTAGCATTCTAACTGTGGCCAGTATTAAGTAGTTCCCTGCCTGCGTCTTGGAGAAAATGGGGAGAGATTTATTTCTTTATTTGCATGAAGGCTAGGGAATAATTTAAGAATAATAATTTAAGGAAAAGCAAAATTACATTCGACCAACACATCAGGCTCTAAGGGAGCTAGTATCTGTCATCGTAGGCCTAAGCAGGCCAAAATAGGCTTATACATGTCCTGGCTTGCCCAGACATGTTTTTCTGCTCTCCCTCCTTCTGTTTTGGGGAGAAGCAACCGCAGGAAAGAGGACAAAGACCCTGGAGCCACTGAGTCTAAGGACTCTGGCTTGCCCAGGCTTGTTTTGCATCCTGTGGTAACAAGGTACACACACTTAGCTTGTGTATGCCTTGTGCAAGGCCTGTGTTCTGCCCTAAAAAAGGTAAAGCAAGCCTATGGCTTCACCTAATATGATCAAGCTTGGCTAACTGCCATTCTGATTGGCTAGTCTGTGTCCAAAGGCCCATTAGTCTCGGGCTGTATTAGTAAAAGGAAATAAGTAGGTGACACAAAGTGCTCTGCCATTGTATCGATGCTTGCTTGCCGCTGCCTGGAAACTGCCTGCCTTGAGTTTACCAGGAGCAGGGCTCTAAAAGCCTCCATGCGATCGGCCTGCGTAGCCAGCGTGACAGTGTGCTGAGACTGCGCATCACAAGACATCCTGCCTGCACCTGAAAGTCTCCTGCCAAGATGGGAAGTCCTGGAGATAGACAGATCATCCAGAGATATCAGGATCAGGTCAGAGATAGTCTGCCTCTTTTCCCCAGCAGTCTGTGAAGCCTGGGAAGAATCAGAAGTCCCAGTGGCTGACAGGACAGTAACAGAATTCCCTGAAAGCATTTGGGTACTGTCTGAAGCTGTAGCTACTCCTGCAAGCCAGGAGATAATTTTGAGAGCAAATACTTAAAGCCTCTTGTAATTCACCATTGCCTTCTGTCATAAGCAGAAAGGAGCTCCTTGAATCTGTCTAGTGGGCAAGCAATACAATTAACTGCAAGTGGTATATTGACTGCAGGAACCTTCTCTTCCAGTTCAATTGAGTTCAATTAATGTTATATATTATTGTTAGTTATTTCTAGATCCTGTGTTATCATCTGTATAAAGTTTCCATGACCGTGCAAAGAACTGATTGTTATTAAAATTAGTGGTCAGAGTGTCGAGAGTTCTGAATATTGAATATTAATAAACAATATTAGTCTTTGAAAATTACATCTCACATCAATTAATTACCCCTCCATAACAGTATCACTAGCAAGTTGAACAAAATTAGTCTGGTGAAGAGGAGGCTCAGGGGAGACCTTATTGCTGTCTACAACTACTCGAAGGATGGTTGTGGCCAGAAGGAGGTTGCTTTCTTCTTTCAGGCAACCAGCACCAGAACAAGAGGACACAGTCTCAAGCTGCATCAGGGGAAGTTTAGGCTGGAGGTGAGGAGAAAGTTCTTCACTGAGAGAGTCATTCACTACTGGAATAGGCTGCCCAGGGAGGTGGTGGAGTCACCGTCCCTGGAGGGGTTCAAGGTGCGTTTGGACATGGCACTTGGTGCCATGGTCTAGTCTTGAGGTCTGTGGTAATGTGTTGGACGTGATGATCTTTGAGGTCTCTTCCAACCTTGGTGATACTGTGATACTGTGATACTGTAAAATTATGCAGGCATTTTAAAACATAGCCCTTGTTATTCCCTTTAATCTTGGTCACTCACAAATACTAAGCTGAATTCGGCCTTCCTCTGGGCACTCTTCTTAGCTCAGTTGAGCCCTTGACAAATCAGTTAACTGGATTTCTTACTGGCCACAGCCATCAACCAGGAAAAAAAGGGGCCTGATGGCAGATGGGTAGCAGCAGAATGAAGTGCCAGGCACAAACAAAACAAAAAGTATTTGATCTTAGCCCAATATCTGTAATAGCTGGGGTCAGCTCCAGCATTGCTTTAAGGCTGCCTGATGGTCCAGGCTGCATAAATGCTGGGAAATAGGAGAGAAAAAATGCTGAAGAATGTGGGAAATAGAATTCAAGGAGAACCAAATACATCATTGCTGAACTGCAAGTCAGTGGAAAGAGAAGTGGGCTGAGAGGGAGAGAGAATGTATGTCTATTTTAAAGAGGCTATTTACCTGTTTTAACATTTTGACGGGAGATGCTGGGTTTCCCACAGGTTTCATGGCTGATCTCTACTGAATACATGACTCCTGCTTCCAGTTGAGACACTTCCATTTTCATTTCCTCTGTCTTCAGGTTTTGTACAATCTCTTTACCCTTGAACACTTGGATTTGGAAAGTGTGGTTCAGAGTAGAAGTGATTTGCCAGGACATTTCAAAACTGTTGCTGGTGACACTGATGACTCGGTGGTTTCTAACTGCTGAGGGATCTATTGCAGTCCCAGGAAAAGCCATCACAGAAAAAAATGAACATTTCATCTTTAAAGCATTGTGCTATTCTAAATTACAGACAAGCACTTTGGCAATCATTAGGAGACACTCGCCTTTGCATTACATCAGAATGGAATTTGCCCCTCTTGCACTACCAGGTCCCCTTGCCCATAAACCATCCCACCAGAGTAACTAATTTGATGCTTACTCTTTTTATTTCCTTTTACCACGTGTATTTGTGCTGAATCTCTACTAACTCAACTAATCAGCCAGTGAGATACAAATTCAAGCAATGGGATTACAAGTGGAGTAGTGAATCTGTGTACTCTACACACTTTGACACCTGCTTTGCCTGCCAAGGCTGCATGTGGAAAACCTCCACAGATCCCACCTTCTGAGAGGCTGGTGGCAGAGCCCTGGGCAGTATTTCACCTGTTGACACCCACTCTATTTGACTGCAGTCATTGTCATGTCAATGGAAAAAGACAAGGACCCTTCAGAGATGATTCCTCTCTTGAAAGAAGAGGAGGTGTCTAAATTGGGTAGGATGAGTCATGCTCCAGCAGAGCCTGTCTGTCTCCACTAACTAGAGAGAGAGAGCTCAGACTAGACACTTTTGGTGACAGCTGAGATCAGGTGAAATGAACATCAGTCCCCATGATAGCCTTAGAGACCACTGCATGTCGCTGCCACAACTTCAATTCTTTCATGCTAATGGTTAGCCTGAGAAAAATAAAATGTGTTTTCTTAAATTGTTTCAATAGGACACAATTGTTTCCAGGACTCTGAGCCACACTGGCTGCCAAACACCCCCAAATCTCCTGCACTAAAGACACTTAAGTTTAATTCCTCTAGCTGAAGCTTGGATTGGAAGTCATGGATTAAGATCCTCACTTTCTCCCTGAACTAGGCAAAGAACTACTCAAAGCTGTTTCCTTTCACAAGAAGATGTTAAAAGGATTGTGATAAATCTTGCCTGAAAGGGCAGAAGTCAGCCATATAAAGACAAATCTACTGGAGTTTGTTTCCATCATAGTCCCCCAGATGTGTAACAAGAAGAGTATTCATAAAGGTTGACTCCGGTGTAGTATAGCTGCAGCCAATCTCTCTTACTCATGCACCACACCAACATCTTCACAGACTCAAAAAACAAGAGGTCTGCATCATGGTGCTTGTGGCCAGAAGGAGCTCCTGTGGGCAAGCCTGGGACATGCAGTGAGCTAGGTCTGGGGCAAGTGGTGCTGGCCTTCCATAGCCCTCATTGGCATCTTCTCACGCTGCAGGATTACCCAGCACAAGCCCTGTGATGGGATCTGCACTTGAATGGTTCACCAGACACAAGTGGCTCAAGAAGCCCAGTGCAGCCAGGTCCACTTCCAGAAGATCATTTCCCTTCACTAGTCATGGGAATTACAGTGAAGCTTCACCAGTGGTCACTTTACAGCACCACAGCCTCCAGTCTGAATGTCTTGTTGGGGAAACCTCTTTCTGCTTCCATAGAGGTAGACTCCCTCCAAAACTACTACCAGTTTCTGCCAACACTCTACTATACCTCAACCAGCCTCAGGACAAAACAATATAAAAATGGCTAAATTAAAAGCAAGACTATATTTATACTACATTTATATCCAAAGTTACTTACAGCATCCAACATCTGTGGATTGGTTAGTGGTGGACAAGAGACTTGAATTACTTATAGACAGAGAGCTATTGCTAGTGTTGATGAGATCCAGTGCTGAACTTGGAGTAGATACTGCTATGCCTAGGGGTAAAAAGAGCATTATCAAAGAATGAAACCATTCCTAACAAAGCAAATCCAAAATAATACCATTCAAGCTTTCCACAGCTGGGAAGCAGGAATAGAAGTTTTAGAAACAGAGATTAAAATAAATATATTATCACACCACAAAAGCATAAAGTAATACATTATCTTCACTTTTGAGATTAAAGGATTGTAAAATTGTTTTCTAATTGAAGCACTGAATCTGCAAGCACTTTTATATCTCATTATCTTTAAGCCTATTACCAGGCCAATTGATGTCTACATCTATTTTGCTGAACTTGTACTACACAGTATTATTTCACCCACTGTCAAGCTCAAGCTGCTTCCAGCAGAGGACTCCAGAGTGGGATAACACAAACACTGAGTCCTGGCTGCAGTCAAGACAGTCAAAATGGGATGGAGACTTTGTGTATAAATAGGATCGTGAATTGTAGTTCCCTGGGAGGCCAGGGTGGTGTACTGACAGTGACTTGCTCAGAAGAGTAGTCAGGGCCTGAAGCTAAAGTGTTGGGCAAGTGAATGAGGGCAGCTGAGGGTGAGGTAGAAGAAAGAGCAGGTACTGTGAAATAAACACAAAGCATTTCAATCAGAAATAGCTAACAGCTGGTTTATCCAGTATCTTCTCCCAACAGCAGAAGAAAGAGCATTGCATGCTCCAGCAGTCTTTGCCTTGTAGGTGTCTCCTGCAGTAGATCACAGAATCTTGCAGAGGCATTCTCAATATTTCCCAAGGTGAGACTTAATGTTTCTTACCTTCTTTTCTTTGGCTCAGCTGGTGCTGCATGACATCTACATGTGCACGTTGAGGGGCACAGCTGTAATAGCCCTCCAGATTTACACAGGTGTTTTTCTTGGGACAAGCATTGAATTCAGCATAGGAACATTCATTGACATCTGAGAAGAGGAACATACCTTGCAGAGATATTGACAACAGCAACAAAATTTATCTGCAACATGTGGAAACTCGGCCTTGGATGTGGCAAACAGCGTAAAACTGCAATAACTCTGCTGAAGCAGTTCTGGATGTGTATGGGTGCAATGAAATCAGAATGCTGCCCTTCCCCAGCAACAGTTATAACCCTGTAATTTTTACTCCAATTCTTTGGAGCATGAGGACTGCTTCTGCTTACAATTACAGGATGTCATCCAAACTTAAGAGATCTCAGGAGCAAGAAGTGATTTCACTGAATGTTGGACTGAGTTTTGAAAAGCAAACCAGAATAAGAAATTATGGCAATGGTGCATACGGAGTTAAGAGTTAAAATGTTCAGATAACTACACAGTAATAAGTAGATTAAAATAATTAAAACTTAATATATTTAAGTATTTGCCTAACATTTTAAAAGTAGGCAGTAATATACTATAGTAATTAACAGACTAGGAATAGGACTTATTTCATGCAAGCTACTAGAAGTAACAAGTGTATAAAACCAGAGCATACTTGGCACTTGGTGCCATGGTCTAGTCTCGAGGTCTGTGGTAATGGTTTGGACTTGATGATCTTTGAGGTCTCTTCCAACCTTGCTTATACTGTGATATTGTGATACTTGCTACCCAAGGAAATACTGTTTTTTAAGATCCCATTTAATGCAACTAATGATTGTGCTATAAATATGGACACCTTTGCTTTTTCATCTGAAAATCATAGACTCATAAAGGTTGGAAAAGACCTTTAAGATCATCAAGCCCAACTACCACGACCACTAAACTACATCCTTCTCTACAAAATATTCACTCCAGAGTAATTATGACAATCCTCTCCATCCTGCAACAGAAAACTTAGAGCCATATTTGCAAAGTTTACAAGAGTCAGTATGCTATTTTTGAAAGCAAATTCATAGATGAAATCCCAAGATGAGAGGAGTGAAACCCTCTAAAAAAGCTTCCCCTGTGACAGGATTATAATAAATGACCTTGCACTTCCGTGTCAATCACTTCATACACACGCTTCACTATGTTCTTCAAGGAAGAAGAAACCTCCACTAGTGGAGCTGGCTGATGCAGTCCAATGAGAAGCTGAGAGGTCACTGTCCCAGCATATACCTCTGCAGGGTTACTCTGGATATGGTGCACAGAGGCATTCAAGGGCAGTAGTGCACCAGTAATCTGCAACACAGAGGAACGAACACTTCAGTATCTTGTTGCTTTCTCAGCACAGTTGTATGTCATTGAGACATAACTTCTGCAATTATATCTTCATCATCTGAGTGTAGAAAGCACCAATTCAGAAACCATAACAAAGTGGCAACTTTTAAGTCTGTATTCATGCAAGGTGACATTATTACCACATCTCACAAAAGAGTTATGGTATCATAATGACAAGCTAAGTGAGGTGTGAAGCTGCATGTCAGATCTCAAATGCTTAGGCAGGAGGATGCAACCCAGGAAGATAATGGGGAAATTATCTTTGGCTTGTAATGATTAAACACCAAAATCTCAATAGAAAGAATATATATTAGACACACCATAACAGTTCAGCTGTCTAATGCTTATTACTTTAAGCGACTGAAAAGACTACTGGCAAATGAAATAGAAAGAAAAAAGAAGAAAAGCAGTAGACTGAAGAAGAAGGCTGGGACCAAGAGCTACAGAAAGACTCCAGGACTGACCAAGTCTTGACAACTGTGTGTCAGGAATGAGAGAAGGTACATAGTGGTGGGTTGAGCACTATGAGTCAGTGGAGCAGGTAGGATCTGGAAGACATTCCTCTGAGTAGCAGCTCATCGTACAGTTTCATTTGAGTCTCTGACTTTGTCATAGTGTGTTTTAGCCTAAGATGTGAATGTCTTGGTAGGTCATGGCTCTCTACTCCTTTCCACAAAGTGAAAGGAACAGAATGCCCTTTCTTAGGATATGAAAAGGGCAGATTCAAGGAGAAGGAAGAATTGAATTCATGCAATATCCCCTTGCTACTGCTACCACTTGTATTCTCCTGTAGTCCAGCAGTGCTAGTTTAAAACAGGTGAAAGGTTTCCTTTGTTAATAGGGAAATAGGGATCTGCCCTCTTGGATACCTTTCAAAGGCCACATCCAAGCCTGATTTTCTCCATGGCATGGTGATATGTAGTAATGTGTCTGGTTTATGGCCTGGAGGGTCTTTGTCCTAGTTCATCAATCCATTTCCTAAATACCACTGAGAGCACAGAGCAAGCACTTCATCTGAGCTTTGAAACTTGGCTCTCCCTACAGAGCCTCCTTTGAAAACCATGCCTCACACCTCTGCTAGGGCTGTGTTTTCCTTGGCTGTCTCAGACTCTTCCTACCTGCCATGCACGAACAGGAAGAGTGTTCTGCATTAACACAGCCCATTCTCACAAGCTCCTCCCTTCCCTAACACAGATGGGAGGGAAAAAGATTTGACAGACAGACATGGTAGTTGAGATAAGGACGATTTACTATCCTCTTGCAGGGATATCAGATTACACAAAAGAAAACAGTAAAAAATAATACCTGGGGTATATGCAGCAGCAGGGGAACCAACAGAATGTGAGTCACCCTCAAACCACACAAACCAAAAACCAGAAGAAAAGAGATGCATCCCTGCCTGTAAGCCAGGGGAAAACCACACAAACTTGGAAGAGGAAATTTTACAGGCTGCAGAATCTAATTCAAGTCCCATAAGCTCTGGCCAACCCTTTCCTGTCATGCAGTGAACATGATATCAGCATGGTGTAGAATATTTGATCTAGCTGCCACTGCACCACTGTGGGGGGAGTTAGCCCTGTCCCCTGTCCCTCATCCCTTCTAGTGGGGCCAGTCAGCTTAAACCAATACAGAGAGGCACATCATGTTGCTGTCGTGTGGCCGTGCACACACTGCTGCCAATGCTGCTCCTAAGCCACATGTGAGGCAGAGCCTCAGTCCTAGCAGCAAAAGCAAATACCCTGCTGTCTCCCCATGTGCTGGTTTGAGGCTAATTGGAATATTTTAATGGCAAAAATTATATTATAGGCTGTGAAAAGGAAACACTGCTGATGTCTACTTCACTCACTGGCTTGCTGAGATGTATAAGAAAAGAATACAAAACAAAGATAAGACACCCGGGCTCAGAGTCTCGGGCTGTCTAGCATCTTCTTGTCTTCCCCTCTCTGCTGACTAACCTCATTAACCACTCTACTTCTAACTCCCCTGGCCGATCCTCCAGACTCATCTTACAAGTAAGTCAAACCTTGGAGTAAGGTATAGGGGTGGGGAGAAGGTGGAAGGGGGGTTGGGAGCCCCTCCTGGGGCTCTGATTTCTGGGAGGGGTGTTGTGTTTCTCTATTACCTTTAACTTGTATATTTCTGTAACTATTCCTGTATGTTTTGTATATCTCTGCTTGTATACTGTGCTAAGCTGTAAATAGAGCTTCAGTCCTTAACTTCCAGCTGGCTGAGTCTAGTCTGGGTGATTTTACAAAGTGTGGGGGGGGGCAGGGAACTCCCAAACCATCACACCCCAAGAATTGCTGCTGTGGCAAGAACAACCACAAAATGACCTTAACCCAGACACGGTCTCCTGCTGTCATCCTGAAGTTTCACCACAAAAGTTTTGTCAATGCTGAATCTACCTGCTGTGTAGATTCCCAGTGCCATAGATCAAGTCTGACTCTTGAAAAGTTTAACTCAAAACTCCTTATCACAAAACATTTTTCAGGTCTTGAAATTTGGACCCAAGTCAGTCATGGACCCCAAAAAGAACTGAGACAGCTGAATCAAAAATCATTTAAGGAGGTAAAACTCCCTATATTTCATCCGTCTGTAAACTGCCCTTGAAAAAAAACCTGAAATTTTTACTATAGAAGCTGACAAATCAACGTTGCTTGAGCTGCTTGAGGATGCAGCTGACATTCAGCAATTAGGAAGACCCTGATAATCAGGGTCAAAAAGGCCAGTCTGGTTGGCAAGGAGTCTGGAGAGGAGAAGACTGAGAGGGGATCCAATAAATGTATACAAATATCTGAGGGCTGGGTGCCAGGAAGGGACAGGCTCTTTTCACTTGTGCCTTGTGATAGGACAAGGGGCAATGGATGTAAACTACAGCAAAGGAAATTCCACTTCAACATGAGGAAGAACTTCTTTACTGTAAGGGTCACAGAGCACTGGAACAGGCTCCCCAGAGAGATTGTGGAGTCTCCTTGTGGAGTCTCCTTACTTTCAAGACCCATCTGGATGCATTCCTGTGCAACCTGCACTAGATTATATGGTCCTGCTCTGGCAGAGAGGTTGGACTTGAAGATCTCCACAGGTCCCTTCCAACCCCTAATATGCTGTGATCCTGTGGTCACTGAGGACAATGAAGCAAGTGTTGGTTACTGAGTACACAAATGTAGACATGATGAGCAGCACACAGTAGAGTCCCAGCAGCACACAGTAGAGTTCCTGTTTGTACATACCATGGAGTGCAAAAGGCGTGAATGATTCAGGAAGTTGGAGTCAACTCTGATTAATTGGTTAAAATCCATTTTCACAAGTACTGTCACGTTGTACCAGAATGTTCTTCCTGAAGTGTACAAAATAAAACAGCCAAGTCATCTGATGCCTGATGCTATAGAAAGCGACAGAGCTATAGGAAGGCTACCAAAAACTGAAGCAGGATTTAACTTGGCAAATATGAAGCACCCACAGTGATCAGCTACAACTTTGTTCACCATATGCCACAGGCAGCAGCACCAGCAAAGGACAAAAACCTGAGCAAGGCCCACTGGGCAATGTGATCTAGCGTGAGGTGTTCCTGCCCATGGCAGGGGGGTTGGAACTGGATGACCTTTGAGGTCTCTTCCAACCATGACAATTCTGCGATTCTGTGACTCACAGCACCTCACTGGTGCAAGTACTGAAGCTGAATGGTCTGGAATTGATCCAGGGCAGATTCCTGTATTTTCTTAATGGAGAGCTATGGTAACAGTTTTTCTGCCTCAGAAGGAAAAAATAACTATATTTCTATTGGAAGCAGTCATAAATTTATCAGTAACATACCCTCTGGCATTGGATCCACACAGCCTGCTCCTTTGGATGAGTTGCAGCATTTTTTAAGCCCTGGACATTCAGTATCAAACGTGCAAGGATAATCAGATGTTTCCATATTCTCCACTGGACAAATACCAGGTCTTGAGGCAAATACACTGAATCTATTGAGTGCTAAGTAATAAAAAACATTTCTGAGAACAAAAATATAGAAAATTGTTTCCATAAAATTGTGCTATTTAATTTATAGCAAACACCTCCTCCTCATTATAGAAGCTCATCTGTTCTGAGGTTTCCATGGGGAGAAAATAGCCCAACATATCATTATTTCATTTCAGAAGTGCAAATGTTCTCAGATTTTTCTGTCACTCATGGCATTTCTGTTACAAAAATTTTGAATTTATAGTTATCCATTAATAATGATGGATGGATGGACAGATAGATAGATAGGTTGGTCAATTGATCCATTGACCTGTCGTTTGTTCTGCGAAGCAGAAAATGTGCCTGATGTCAGCTATGACTATTCCAAATAATGTGTAATGATCCAAGGAAAGAGATAGAGTCTAAGCTTGAAATTGAGAGTTTTTGCTTTACCTTTTGTTGGTGACTCCTCCACTCCCCTGGGCAGCCTGGTCCTGTGTTTGACAACCCTTTCAGTGAAGAATTTTTAACTAATATCCAATCTAAACCTCTCCTGGCACAACTCAAGGTCATTTCTTCTCATCTTTTTACTTTTTATGTGGGAGAAGAGACTGACCCCCACTTTGTGACAGCCACCTTTCAGGTCTCACCTGTGCCTCCTCTTCTCCAGGATAAACAGCCCCAGTTCTCTCAGCTGTTCCTCACAAGAATTCTGATCTAGACCCTTCACCAGCTTTGTTGCCATTCTTTGGTCATGCTTCCACACCTCAATGTCTTTCTCCTAATGAGTGGCCCAAAGCCAAACACAGTATCTAGGTGAAGCCTCACCAGTGCTGACTACAATCCCTTCCATAGTCCCACTGGCCTAATTGTACCAGATGCACTTTGAAAATTAGATTTCTGCTATTTATGCTCTCCACTTCAATTGCCTTGGGAACAGTCACCTACCAAGCAACACTGTCAGCGCTGTGGAGCAAGCCAGCCTCTGTTATTTGCATAAATGTAGAGAAGCAGAGATGCAGCATGCAATGCTTAGCAACAAAAGCTCCATTACCAGCCTGCCCACATGAGAGCTGCCTGGTCTGCTGTGACTGCAGGATGGGGGATCTCCCAGGAGACAGACGCTGAGGGACAACATTACCTGAGATGTAACTCTCCTTTATCTCCTTCTCTCCACCTGGAGGGGCCAAATTTCATCTAGAGGGTGCAGCACAGTCAGGGACAAAATCTCTGAATTCATCCCAGGTATCAGAAAGTGGATGAGTCTATGAGACTATAGAAAGAGCTCCTGGCAAAGCCTGTTAAAATGGCAGACTGGCAGTTGTCATCATATGACCCTGTTTTTGAGGTCTTTGAGCACTGCCAGACTTAACCTGAAGAGAGATGTCTAACATCCTGATTGCATGTCCAAGGGTTAATTGGGATGGAGGGTAGCATCACGGTGTGACAATTTGGCATCTGACAAACATTTAACACCCTTTTCTATGCAAAGACATAATTCACCAGAACATATTCAGGAGCCAAGGGATGAAATTTGTCAAGGAAGAAGCCATTGCACAATGGGTGAAGATGGCATCTGAAGCACAAAATCAGTCTGTGTATACTCAGAAATGTAATGAAATTTAGCCATTGCCACTTCCAATGAGTTCATCTCACCAGCAGCACCTCAACGTGGACATGCTCTGCCACATTGCTGCTTACACTGGCAATTGGTGGAGAGCCAGCAGGAACCTGCGGTGAGCCTGCAGCTCAGATGTTACTCTGGCTTCATCTTATGCAGTAAGGTGGAAGGTGGGCAGCAAACCAGTCACCAGAAGAAGTAATCACACCATTGATTCAAGCAGATGGAAGTTAGTCTGTAGAACTGGACCCTGCCTATAAAATTGGTCTCTACCCAAAAAAAAAAAAAAAAAAAAAAACCAAAAAAAACCCTTCCTGCAAGGTGCTGGTAAAGTTTTGTACAATAAACTCATAACGACCTTTCAGAGATGTGGGTTTTATAGGCCCAGAAACTTGACCTGCAGCTTTGAAATCTGCTTAGCAGTCAGAGGACTGCTCATAGCCAACATCAAGGTTGTGAGGCTTTGCATACCAACCATGCAAGTTGTTAAAGGTGGTGCTAAGCATTCTGAAAATCAAAATAAATTTGGGAAAAAATTAAACCCACACCCTAGGTGTCTGAGAGTGGGAACACAACATTTTTTTATATCAGTTTCTCTATCACTCAGTTGCCCAGCTGTGTAGGATGGAGAGACTCCCTCCCTTCCTTCAGGCTTCAGAAAGACAAATTGCTGTCTGTGGATCACCCCAGGATTTACCTTATGAAGTGATAAACAATTCTCTGTTCAGAAAGAGGCTCAGTAGAGCACTGAATCATATACTGAATGCAGAGACTAGGAGGACGTGCTGCTGGGGAGCTTCTTGGTCCCTGAGCACCACAGGGAAACGTGGTCCTTGGGACAGTGCAGGGCCAGATCAGGTGATTGAAAGACTACTAATCTGCATGCATAGGCACAAAGAGAAGAAACAAAGGTTGCTTTATTCAATTCTGCCTTTACAGTTAATTCTAGAACTTCCTTACTTTTAGATACTTATCAATTTTTA
Organism: Ramphastos sulfuratus; assembly: GCA_013399055.1. Lineage (NCBI taxonomy): Eukaryota > Metazoa > Chordata > Aves > Piciformes > Ramphastidae > Ramphastos > Ramphastos sulfuratus. Next base: position 122,036 of record WBNM01016461.1, on the reverse strand, counting down.
TTTTAAAACATTTTAAAGTAGTTTGTGTGTGCATGTTTAATACTGCTCTAATGAATCAAGAGGCAACTAGAAAGAATTACCAGAGTAACTTGACTAATGATCTAGACATTTTTTTTTCCCAACAGTAAAGAAGTAAGAAAAATGGGATCTGTCATATCCCAGGCAGGAGTAAATATTTCCTTCTATGAAGAAAAGGCAGGGAGTGGGCAGGAGCAGCAGGTTGCTGTGAAAGGTCATGGAGACCTTTATGTTCCTAGCAGGATGGAGAGCATGCCAGCATGGATAACATCAAGAAGAAAATAACAGTAGTTCAACAGCATGCTGTGCAGTAATTTCAGCAGCTCCAGTTTCTCTTCTCATCATTTATTTAAGACCGTGTCTAGACAGTGCATTACCATTCACACAACTTATGATTAATGCCCTGAAAAGCAAAGATATTGGAATAACGTAAACATGGGAATCACCTAGAAACTATACAAATCCTTTTATGGTTTAAAATGTTCCCAAATTAACTTTGACAGAAAATAAGAAAAAAGTAGAGGTGACCACAGTATTTGGACAAACCTGTGTAGTGTGTCATGGGCAGAGCAGGAATTCTGCAGCTAAGCATTACAAGAGTTTTACAGAATTGCTAATGTGAGATGAAATAAGCTCATCAACGGCTTTTAAGCCTAAAATATCCCTAGAGATGTTTTTAAAAGGCATAGAATTATACTGGGAAAAAAATATTTAACGTGTTACCAGGGTAACACCCAAGAAGATGGTCTTGATTCTCAGAAGAGCTGAAATACCCTGAAAATCCTCATAGAGCTTCTCATGCAAGTAGAAACAACCATAACTAGCTAGTGACTTTTCAACATTTAGCTGACATACCTATTTCCTTGTACTACAGAACTGAAAAGTTGTTTCCTCTGATTGCTCCTCAGTCTTGGAATTTGATACATATGTGTATGCACATGCATGTATATCAAAAACACCTTACTGGAGTAGCTTTTCAACAGCAATTTGACCCACTGGAAAATACAGATGATCATCGGCAGGTCCTTTGCTAGTCTCAGAAGACTGCCTGGACATATTGTAACCTGTTGGTCAAATTTTGCCCTGGCTGACACTCACAAGTGCCACAGAGACAAAAATGGCAGGATATAGTAAATGAAGAATGATGTGCATCTAATTATGTTTTCATTTCTCTCGCAAACTGCTTTAAGTAAAACACAATGTTCCTGTTAATTGAACACTTCTGTGTCTTTCTGTTAAATGAATTTTCCTGCTAGGCACCATATACTACCAGTAACTGTTGGAAAATATCTCGCAAAAATTATGTAGAGGTTAATTTTCCAGTGCTCTGAAGCAATTTAAAAGTAGGATGAACACATTATTCTTTACAGATCCCATGACAAGACATATGGCTCATACGCCCTCATGTCACGCTACATGATCTGATGCAGGAGCAGGTTCAGGGACATTCCGACAGAGCTGAGTCATCCAAGTCTTATGACCCAAAGCAAGGGCCAGGGCTGCAATAGGACCTTTCCTTTTAGTTCTTTTGTTACAGCGTTGAGACTATGTAAACTGCCAGGATGATAACTTGAAAAGGGGAAATGGAGAAAATGAAATGTCATACTGAAAACAGAAGACAAAATTACATCTTGCAGAACTTCTCTGGATGCTGAAACAGTTCAATGCTGGCCTAGCTAATCTGTTCATCCTAAAAGCATGTGAGTCTGTCCATGAAAAGAAAAGAAAGATGTTCCTTTTCCCTAAGGAATCTTTTCCACCTATGACTTCAGTTTTTCTAAAAATTAGCAATTTCTTTTTATCAACTGGTAACCCTGATGTGGGAAGAGGGAAAAGCTTCCATCTTGAGCCAGATTATTGTCTTCCCAAGCAGAGTCTTGTTAAAACTCAGAAGTTAGATCAGATCCACCAAAAGGTTCACCAGCTTCCAACATAGCCCTAGGTAACCAAGGAAGCCATGAGAAAAAGGGCCCTTAATGTAGTTTTGATTGGAAAGCAGTTGGTACCAACTTGTCCTGAGGTTGTTCAAATTAACACCAAAACTGGGTTTGCATCCTGAGAACTGACCCTGCTCAAAATCAAAGGAGATGTTGTCCTAAGTGCATCTCAAATTGCTTTTGAGAAGAAAGCTCCTACTGTAAATGCAAGCATGTTCAGAACAGACAGCACCAGGTAAGGCTGCATGAGTGACCGCCCTCGGCCACACCTATTGGCCTGAATTGGGACCAGTAATGAGCCCTTGCAGGGATAGCAAGCAGGTTGCTGCTTCATGCTCTCCTGGAAGTTCAGTGACTTTGTGACTAGGGGTGACCAAGAGCAATAACTTCAGTGACTTTGTGACTAGGGGTGACCAAGAGCAATAATTAGGAACATTAGGCTTTCATGTTGGACCAAATTTACCATAGATTTTTGCAGGCTCACTGATTTCAATGTACAGGAACCTAACGCCCAGAACTGAATGAAGTCTTTACATTTGAAGTGAAATCTCTTCACCAGAAGCAATTGTTCCAACTATTAATCTGACTAAAACTTACCTAAAGAGCAGTAGAGTCCAACTTGCTCATATCCTTCACAGCAATCTGTAAAAATGACAGTTTCAGGAACTTCAACAGTATGATACTGCGTTTTGTAGTATGTCCGGGGACACACCATCCATGGTATCCATCCTCCACAGGAAGTGCTTTTCTCATAGGACTTTTGGTAGGCAACTGTTTTAAATACATTTTTGGTCAGGCTATAGTTGCATAGATGGTACCCAAGCAAAGAGAGGCCCTTTTCTAGGGAAGCAAATGAAAACAAAACAAAACAAAAACAGAAAAGAAAGAGATCAGCACTAACTTGTCACTCCAGAGCATAAGTTCCCTGCAGTTAAAAATAACATTATGAAAAAGCAATGACAGAATCCACACAGATTAATGACTTCCAGGAAGGCTGATGTTAGGAAAGTTTCACTTCACAAAACAGACAGAAGAAAGAATTGGTAGTGACTGCTTGTCATAGGCATCATTTCAGTCACAAAAGGATGTAGATTGGCAGAAAATGCAAAGAGCTCTTAGTGCCTTCGAGGTACAAAGCAGAAAAGGCAGTTTAACACAAGGAAGTACAAAGGAAATTAATATGTTAATAGAAATTAACAGTAAAGCAGAACAGGCACTTCCAGGGCAGAATCATCCGAGAACTCCAGGCTCATGCTGCCAAAGTGTTCATCTTTCTCCTCTAACTATAAAGGGAACAAAGGGTGAGGAACTCAGGCAAATGAGTCACAGTAGATGTCTGGAATAAGACATCCTTCAGACATTGCTCTAAGCTAAAACTGTGTACTCATACATCACTGGGAAGGTCTTTCAGGTATCCGACACAAAAGGTATTCTCGGAGCTCCTGTGTTGTCTATCTGCATTTGTAACAGACCATAATAGACCAGGCCCTTTGGCACCTGCAGTGGTTCACTCGTTTTGGTATAAATGAAGTCAGTGATAAGTTAATTAACTACCTAATTTCAGCCAGGTCTGGGAATGGGAGTCAGTTTCTGGAGTTCCGAGACCCATCATGATAAGGAGCAAACTTGTTACATGCTTTACTTAAAACTGAAATACTTGAGAAGGAGCAGGGAGAAAGAAAAAAAAAAAGGCAACAACAACCAACAACAAAGAAACCCACACAGCAACAGCAACTGAAGCAGATCAGTGTAAGAATCAGCAGTAAGCAACCTACAATCATGTCACAGACATCAGGCTGTCTCCTAATAAGATATTAGAAAAGCCAGAGAGGCTGAGTCACTCTGTGTGCTATTTGGGAAATAGATGGGATGGAATTAAAATGTCTGTATCATCCTTTAGACAAAGCAAAAGAAACTTTAATGAGGATAAATATGAATTAGCGGCAGAGATTTGAGTATGGCAGGGTTGTTATTTCTGAAAGCTCTGAGGGGACCAGGGTCAGTCAACAGACAGTCTGAAGCTAACACAACAGGCATACAATTAAAATATTCACAGCTTACACAGCTTTTTAAAATATGTATAGCTTGTGTCCTGCCTGGAAAGATGAAATGTGTATAAACAGTTCAAGAAAAAAAATTTAGGTTCTTCAGAATCATGTGCACCACACCAAGCTGTGTGGTGCAGCCGACACACTGGAGAGAACGGATGCCTTCCAGGGACACCTTCACAGGCTGGAGAAATGGGCCCATGCCAACCTCAACAAGACCAAGTGCAAGGTCCTGCGCCTGGGTTGGGGCAATCCCAAGCACTGATACAGGGCAGGGACTGGCTCAAGAGCCGCCCTGGGGAGAGGGACTTGGGGGTGCTGGTGGATAAGAAGCTCAACATGAGCCAGCAGTGTGCACTTCCAGCCCAGAAAGCCAACCAGATCCTGGGATGCATCAAGAAGTGTGGCGAGCAGGACGAGGGAGGTGATTCTCCTCCTCTACTCCACTCTGGTGAGACTCCTACCTTGAGTACTGCATCCAGTTCTGGAGCCCTTATTACAAGAAAGATATGGACACACTGGAATGTGCCCAGCGAAGGGCCATGAGGATGATCAGAGGGCTAGAGCACCTCTCCTATGGAGACAGACTGAGAGTTGGGGCTGTTCAGTCAGGAGACAAGAAGGCTCCAAGGAGACCTTATTGTTGCCTTCCAGTATCTGAAGGGGCCTACAAGAAAAATGGTAAGGGACTTTTTGGGGTGTTGGGTAGTGATAGGACTAGGGGGAATGGAGTAAAACTGGAAGTGGGTGGATTCAGACTGGATGTTAGGAAGATCTTCACCATGAGGGTGGTGAGACACTGGAAGATGTCTTGTATGGAAATCCCATTCTCTGCTTCTTCCTCCTCCCTAGGAGGACCTCCTGCAAAACACCTCTGTGTCCAGTCCCTGGAGGTAGCTCCAGAGGCAGCAGTTGAAAGGCCTTTATGTCCCTAAAAGCACCAGGGCTGTTCTATGTCCTTAAGAAGAGAGTGAAAGGAAATGGTTATGAGAATCAGGAAGGAAGACACTCAGTCTGTCTCACAATGAGGGGTGAAACCCACACCCTGCCTAACCCAGGGGAGGACCATGGGTCAGGATGGAAGTTTGACCAGGTCCATGAAAGCTTGTGGCTGTGCAGAAGGAAAGTGAGCCAAAGAAAGCAAGGTGGTCTCCCTCCCTTGATCAATTTTAGGACATCCCTATGGGAGAGGAGGGAAGAGTACAAATGTGGGGTTCTGGAACAGAAATCAGAGATCAAGGGCTGCTTTTGCTTGGTCACCATTTCACATTAGGCACAAATACATTACAAGAAACAGGTAGCTGTCACTGCATTTCATAAAGCACTCCATTGCCACATATTCAGAGTTCTCCTAGAACACCTACCCAACCAAATGCATCTAGGAATGCAGGCACAAGGGGAAAAAAAGAGAAAAATCTTGTTTCACTTTGGGGTTTGTTTCTGGGTTTTGTGTGCTTTGTTTTGTCTTTCCCATTAGTTTGGGACCTGAATGGCTAAATACCGAAAGTGGACTGGAAAGAATACCTAAATCATTCTGCATCTAGCCTTCATCTGGAGAAAATGCACAAACACCTGATGGTGGTCAGGTAAGGTGGGAGGAGCAGGTCAAATTTTGTTCTATGAAAATGAGAAAAAGAAACTATTGTAGTAAGAAATTATAGTGCTATAGTATAAAAGTATGTTAGAATTGTGTAGGACTGTGCTGGCTTGAGGCTAATTGGAATATTTTAATGGAGAAAATTATATCATAGGATGTGAAAGGAAAACAATGGTGATGTCTACTTCACTCATAGGCTTGCTGAGATGTTTA
>WBNM01016461.1:85777-116122 GCA_013399055.1 Ramphastos sulfuratus | reverse complement strand
ATATATACACTATATACAGGAATATTTACAGAAATATACAAGTTAAAGGTAATACAGAAACACAACACCCCTCCCAGAAATCAGAGACCCCAGGAGGGGCTCCCAACCACCCTTCCACCTTCTCCCCACCCCTATACCTTACCCCAAGGTTTGTCTTACGCGCAAGGAGAATTTCTGAGGATCAGCCGGGGGGGTTAGAAGGAAAGTGGTTAGTGAGGTTACTCAGCAGACAGGAGAAGCCAGAAGCTAGACCGCCCAAGACGCTGTGCCCCAGAGATTGACTTATCTTTGTGTTTAGTACTTTTTTCTTAAACATCTCAGCAAGCCTATGAGTGAAGTAGACATCACCATTGTTTTCCTTTCACAGCCTTTAATATAATTCTCTCTATTAAAATATTCCAATTAGCCTCAAACCAGCACACTACAGCAAAGCAGGGACTGGAAGAGAACAGGGGAGTAATGAGAGTACTGAAGATTCATGTCATCTGTGCAGAGCTGAGGCTGCAGCAAGGACATAGCAATGGAAAGCCAAAAAATTCCAGAGTCAGCTGAGCTGGCTTAGGCTCTACAACAATGTGCAACATAAATACAGGTATGAAACTGAGAATAAAATGGTATAGAATTAGACACAGTTTATAATTAGTAGCTACAGCTGTTAGAGCACATATGAAATTGTATTTCATACTTAAACATTGATACTGAGTATAGAATGAGACTGACAAAGCCTTAAGAGAAGGTTTAAGAAATGGCTATGGTGGCACAAAAAGATACCCTCTCCAGAAGAGGTTAGACTGAAGGTGACAGGGAAAGGTGCTGCACCATCAACCTTACTATCATCCATCACTTCCATACAGTTTAAAATAAGCTTTGACACTCACAGAGTTCAATTATGTGCTGACAGCAGTTTCCCCTGCCCAGCAATGTGGCTTGGATCAATTTTGGCTCTTAAGCAAATTGGCTTTCTGTTGTCATTACCTCCATCTATGGGATTATGGCACTATCAAATTGAATTAAAATGCACTGGCTGTTGTTTCCGGCAAGACAAAGCTGAAGTCAATCATCAAGCAGTAGAAGGCAAATCACCCAACAGTAGGGCTACATCATGCCTATCATCTCTGAAGTTTAGGGCTTTATCTTAGCAATCATCACCTCTCACAACTGTCAGGGAAAGTATAAATTTTATTATGTTAAGCAAGAGCATAAATAATTGAAGAAAATATTTTATTAACAGAAATAAACACAGAGAGGAAAGGACAAGAGGAAAGTCTGCATAGGAGCAGGTTGGTTGTAATTCTGGTGAAACTCAGGTGCAAACTGCAAATATGATCAGCAATAAAACATGCTTGATAACATTTATGCCACAGACTTAGCTGCAATTCTGGAAACTTCACTGCTCCAGTGACAGAAAAGGCACTGTGAGCTGGGATCTGCAAAATCTTTTCTGATTAGAGAACAGCAAGAGCCAAAGACAAGCCCCTTTCTTGTCTTGACACAGCCTTAAAAGTAATCTATTGGAACAGGTTCATGAAAGGCAGACTCAAATTCAGCTTCAAAAGGTGAAAGCTCTGAAACAAATAAAATGTTGAGGGCTTGACTTTCCTGGGTATTCTAAATTCTTCAAGTCAACAGCATTGACTTTAAATTGCACTACAATTTAGGTTTTTCTGACTCTCAATCTGTAGAAACCTCTTTTTATTGTGACTTTTACACAATAAAAGTCTTCAAGGCTTTAAGAAATATGGCTTGTATTTTAACTGAGACTTTCAAAACCACTTAAGTGGGGGGGAAAAAAGCAATAAAAAGCAGACAAAAATCACAGTCTTTTCTCATCTGAATAAGTCAGATGGAAATTAAGAGCAAATTAGGATTTAATTTAGTAGCTACAATCTAGCAATTTGGTTAGATTTTTCCAAGTTACAGCCCATAACATAGATGTAAGTCAAACATGTCTTTTACAGCTTCATTTTATGCATTTCAAGGAATTTGCCAGGTACATTACAGCATAATTTCCTCCAAAAGTTTCTTTTAAAGACTTCTCATAAAAATTTGCACATCACTAAACACAGAGAAGCAACTTGGTAAATAATTAGTTCCTGCTACAAAGGAAATGACAAGGGATAAAAAGTCAGAGATAAAAGTTGTATATTGTCTTGGTTAAATTTTGTTTAGTTATCAAGAGAGGATTTTCAAACGGTCACTGAGACATCCATGGTTCTCTGGAGAGTGGCCACCTTGGCTGGTTTATTTAGAGTAAAATTATTCCATATCTTAACTAAATTTTCCTACATAACAGCCATGGTCCTCTCACTGGGTTTGCATCACTCACCTGTAATTTCATTTCCTCTTCCCTGTTGTGTAGCTGCCCAGAGGATAAGAACAGAAATAAGAGTGATCCTGGCCACTGTATTGTCCATCCTGGTTAAGCCCTTCTTATCACTTCACCTCCTAGGTGGTGGAGTGTGATCTTCCTTACATGTAGGCTTTTGGATTAGGGAGAAAGGTGCTCTAGTTTGTTACCTTTTGCAGGTGTGTGTGATAACTACTGGCAACAGAAACAACGAGGCTCCAGTGGGAATTTTGCCAGTTCTCTCTCCTTTGCATTCTCCCCAGGGAACCTGCCTCTTCTGACTGCTCAGCTTGGCTCCCTTGCCCCTGTCTGACTCAAAGAAAAAGGCATTTCAAAATTCCTGATGTAGTCTGTGTTTATCCTTCTGAAGACTTATTACTTCTCACACTTTGAACATCTGACATTTAGAAGCCAGGTTTACATGCCTTGAATGTCAGGTTTATGTATCTTGAATTTTGTTCCTGTCCACATATCAGTCAATTCTACTTTGTAGGTCTTTAGGTCTGTACCTTAAAAACAAAGAGTAAAAGCAAATGTCTATTTCAACTATTTTTCCTGAATTTAATCTGTCTCACTAGCTGCTTTTACTGTGCTACTCATTTCTTTGCAATTTCAGCATCACATAAACCAGAGCAATGGTAGGCAAACAAGAACCTTATTAGGCAGGAGTCTTGAGAAACTAAAATCCCTTTCTCTTCATTCTGTATATCAGGCAAGTGTGTTCCCAAGATAGCTGTGCCTGCAGGTTTACAATGCAGGACAACGACTTCCATGCAATATCACTTGGCTCATGCAAAGAAAAGGAGTAAAGACAGCATTATTTGCTATGGGAGGGGCTAACACTACAGTGTGGAAAATCACAGGTACAGTTTTTGGAGCTGAAGCAGCAGATGGTAGACAATTTCATATGGATGAAAGAGCCAGATATATGAGAGCTGGAGCTACATTTACTCCCTCATTTGCATATGTTCAGAATACCAGTAACATCACTTCTGTAAAATACTGTGGAGCAATCACCATCTTGGCACTAATAAGTAGGAGAGCTGGGCCCTGGAGAACATGTGGGGGCAAAGGGGGAGTTGCAGGATGGCTGAGACCCTCTGGCACAGCGCAGAGCCAGAGCTCCATGTAGTTTTGTGGCACTTGTGAGCTGTTCTTATGCCTCAGATAACAAAACAGCAAGACCATCAGGAAAAGGAAAAAAAAAAAAAAAAAGAAAAAGAAAAAGGGAAAATTAAGGCTTGTTCAGACTTCAACTGAAAAATGCTTTTAATAAAATGGGAAAATGGGTAGAGGAGAATGTATCAATAGAAAAATAAAAAGCCTCCCCAAATCAAAATATATTTGGTTTGGAAGCATTTACACTATGTCTAAGGAGAAAGTGTACCTTAGTACCCCTTCACCTGCATGGACCAGGATACCTGCTCAGGCTGTATCCTTCTGGGGGGGTTTGGACTCAATGATCTCTTTGGGCCCTTCCAACACCTGACATCCTGTGATTCAGCTGCACCATCTACATCTCCTTTCAGTACAGGCAGGCAATAGGGAGACCCTGGCTGTAGGCTGTACAGAGGATGCCTTCTGACTTAAATATCCCACTAACAAATAAACAAATACAAATGGTTTTTTATATTTAGTTTAAATAAATAAATAAAGGACTTGAGTCAGTCCAATCAATCCTCCATATTTTAGTTCATTACCTTGATTGAAGTTTTTCAGCTAGCACACAAAAGAAAGGAAAAAAAAAAAAAAAAAAAAAAGCCCTTAAAAATTATTTGGATGTCCTGGCCAAAGTCAAATATAGGTAATGCAAGACTAGCATCCAAACTAGCACTGGAGTTCTCCCACTTATAATCCTAAATTGCTGGCTGGGGTTGCCATATGCCCGATGAGGTTTTGGGTTCTAGAGTTAAATCTCGACACCTTTGCCACTTAGGACCTCTATGACTGAACCATGGTCATCCCAATTGCAGTAAAGGACTAATGTTCTTCTAAAAGACTTAAATATACATGCTCATCTTCAGGACTGCTGAAAAACAGATAAAACTTAGCACATTTACAGCTCAACCTTATGGATGGAAGCTGTAGCAGGCCTGTGTCCAGGGCAAGGCAACTACCAGTTGCCATTTTATTGCAGTAGTGAATGAAAGGGTTCCTCAATAGAGAATATGCAGAACCTCCTTTTCAAACAAAACTGTAAGTCAAGTCAGAAGGCATTTAGCTTAAACAAGAAATGGATACACAAATCATATGCATTTCATGATTTACCTTGTAATTTACAAATCCTTTGAGATTCTGATTCATCTCTACATTATTTCTTCAATTAGAATTATTTTGGCACATGGCAACTTTTCAGAAATGCAGATCCTTGCAGAGACCCCCTCAGGCAATTAAGCATGCACCCTATGTCCTCTACAGCCATTTTCATGCTTTCCAGACTTATTCTTGCACTGCATTAACTACAGTAAGGTGAGACACTGGAACAGGTTACCCAGGGAGGTTGTGGATGCTCCCTCCCTGGAGGTGTTCAAGGCCAGCTTGGATGAGGCCTTGAGTGACGTGTTCTAGTGGGAGGTGTCCCTGCCTATGGCAGGGGGTTGGAACTAGATGATCTCTCAGGTCCCTTCCAACCTTACCATTCTATGATTCTAAGATTCTAAGATGATGCTCAGCATCCCAGGCAGTAGCATGTGCTCTTTATACTACTGCAGCCACTGCACTGAGTTGCACTTACTCAGCACAGGTCAATACAGAAATATAGATTCATCCATTATTTCAGAAAACTGATCACCTGCACATGCATGGCTGATTACATATAACTATTTTTAGTAAGCATTATTGTATTTCATAGACAAATTTTTGGTCTTTTTTATCCCTTATTCCTTTCAATTAGGTGTTATCTCAGGATCCCAGTACAGAATTTGCTCGTGCTTGCTTTGGTGGTGAAGAAGGTCAATGGAGGGAGGAACAGAGAAGGAAATGTTTAGTAGAATAAAAGCCTGTGGCCGTGTTGTGCTGGTAAAGAGCTGGACTCCACTCTGGAAGGAGCTCATCACAGTTGTCCTGGCCCAACCATCTGGAGCTAATCAATCCAATCCTCCTGGCTCTGCTGTTAATACTTTCTGTAGTTACATTTGTAATGTCTGAATTGATCTTAAGTATGCAATTTATACAAAAAAGGACTGTGCCAATAACAGCCACGTCAAAATTCATTAATGGATAAATTTTATAGGATCAGGAATCAGGTTTTTGGAAATGAGATTTGACTCTCCTAGACAGTATTATCAGTAATTGGAATATTGTGGCTGACAGAAGGCTTTCTCATCATACCTTTTAAGCATTTATTTCTTTAGACAGATTCACTTTTGATTTGATTAGTCACTTAGAAGATCCTGATCTTCTCTAGGCTAGGAGTTTCACGCAGAAATATCAGCTGCTGGAACATTCCTTTCTTGCTTTGCATTATTTTCTTTATGAAGTAATCATTATTTCAGTTGTTCCAAATAGTCATGGCATTTCAAGACACATGGGCTTGCATCCAGGAAGCAGAACTATGCATTTGGGCTCCAAGAGATTCTAACAAAAGCTGTTCTGTGCTCCAGAAGCCAGCATATCTTCCTGTAGATCTACAGGACCCAAAGCTTGAGAACCATTACATCAGTTGACCTGATCTCTCTAAATCAGCTGTCAGTATATCTCTCCCAGACACTTCTTCCAGACCCTCACCATTTTAATCTCGTTACATCCTGCCAGTCTGAGAAGGCCCAGCCTACAGCCAATGTGGCACTGTGGGAATGGATGGAGGTGCCACCAGTCCTGAGGATCTCACAATGGAAATAAACTGATCCACATCAGGAACACGTAGGTGAGACCGTGCTACTAGCTGCCAATGAAGGCAAGAAGAATTTCACATGGACATGATTTCCATCTGGTTTCTGCCTCAGAATCGCACTACCTGATGCCTGTGACTCCCATGTTAATTTTCTCACCATCAGAGCAGCCTTAACAACTGCCCTTGCTGTGACATTTCAGATATTTATCAAGGGCTGAGCTCAAACCACTCTTTCCCTTAATGAGGCACTGCTAGAGTTCTGATCTTTGTGAAGTTTACAGGAACTTAATTGCCTTTGAGCCTGCAGCTACCTGTCAAAACTGGCTTAAATCAGTTAGCAAGGCCAAAGTGTGTTAGAAGAGAGGGGCAAGTTGACATAGCCAGAAGTGACGTTTTTGCAAACAAACCACTCCTGTCGTCAAGACACAAACTTATTCCAGCTTCTGAAAATCCATACATATAATGGACACATTAAAGCCTACTCCCTACAGAGAACTGAACTCCTAAACTACTGAACTCCCAGAGTTGACATACTAGTCTACAACTCTGCCCCTCTACTCTTCTCTTGTGAGACCTCACCCAGAGTTCTGCATCCAGTTCTGGTGCCCCCAGAATAAGAGGAACACTGAACTGCTGGGGCAGGTCCAGAGGAGGGCCATGGAGATCATCAGAGGGCTGGAGCACCTCCCCTGTGGGGACATGCCAGGAGAGTTGAGGCTCTTCAGCCTAAAGAAGGCTCCAAGGAGACCTTATAGCTGTCTTCCAGTACCTGAAAGGGGCCTATGAGAAAGTCAGGAAGAAACTTTTTACAAAGGTTTGCAGTGATAGGATGAGAAGGAAGGGTGTTAAGTGTGAGGAGGGTAGATTTAGACTGGATCTTAGGAAGAAATTCTTCACAGTGAGAGTGGTGAGACATTGGAACATGTCGTGCAGGGAGGTTGTGAATGCCACCCCCATGGAGGTGTCCAAGCTCAGGCTGGATGAGGCCTTAAGTGACCTGTTCTAGTGGAAAGTGTCCCTGCCAGGACAGAGGGCTTGGAACTAAATGATCTTTAAGGTCACTTCCAACATAAACTATTCTATGAATCTATGAATTTCAAGAACATGAATTCCCTGCCTCTGTCACAGATCTTTTTGAGCAGGTCAAATGTGCCACCACAGTGATGCCAGGGGACGGGGGGGGAGCTGGTCAGAAAACCCAAGTATTTCAGACCTTGTGAAAGCCATGGCTGCAATACCATAAATATGTTTTTGCTTATGTTACCTGAGAAAAAAAGAACAGAAAAAGTACTTTTCTGACAGCATAAGCTAGGCCTATGATAGAATAGGCAACATATAAACTAGCAATCTTTTGAAGGAGTCCTTTCTTCCCTGAGCTTCAGATGCATATCAAAAAAGAGGAATAGTAACACTTGCTTATTTTGATGATGTGTTTCAGAGAAAAATGCTGTAAAGATGAAGGGGCATACATAAATGACAGTAAAGCCCCCATTCCTTTAAAGCCTTTAATTAGCTGAACTGTGTGGACAGAACAGTCCCTGACTGTATACAGTGATTTGTTCTGTCTCATCAACAAACTGTTCCTCAGGAAAATCTTGGAGTTCTGTTTTTTTCCTGAACAGGCAGAGTTTTGAAGTGACTCATGAGGAAAAAGTTCTTATTGGTAACAGGAGGAAAAAATATGAGTCAGGCAGTGGTCATGCTGAACCTCTTCCTGGCCTTGCTCCTCCAACCAAGTTCCAGTTGTGCAATATCAGCACAGAGAAGCTCTTGTTTGCCCCGGTGCTTTGATGGCATCGTCCCACTCCCAGCACCAAGTTAGGTACCCTATGAGACTGTTGATCAGGCCTCATCCATGATCTGTCAGTGCTGCAAGAAAGTAAATCCCATGTAAGACATTTCATAGTGCGTTTCTTAACTCTACAGCCAGGTATTTTTGAAAGAAAGAAGTCCAGGTGGTGGGTATTGCCTTTGCTATGAAGGCTTACATGGAAGAAAAGTCAGAGTCTCCTGCTCAGCACCTGCCCATGGGGTACAAGGGCAAAGTCCACCTGAAGGTCCCATTCAGCAAAGATCATTGTGGTGAGGCACTGGAACAGGTTGCCCAAGGAGGTTGTGGCTGCTCCCTCCCTGGAGGTGTTCAAGGCCAGCTTGGACGAGGCCTTGAGTGACCTGTTCTAGTAGGAGGTGTCCCTGCCTATGACAGGGGGTTGGAACTAGATGATCCTTGAGGTCCCTTCCAACCTTACCATTCTATGATTCTATACTTTACAGACCAAGCAAGTGATGACACCCTGCTCTGATTGTGTGAATACTGAGTAAGGACTTCAATATTTAGGAAAAAAACCACCACATTTTAACCTGGTTAAAAGGCACAAACACTTGAATAGATTTATTTGGAAGGAATGCAGTAAGTTGTTTTGGGCAGGTGTATTTTTTTTCGTGTCGTAAATACCTGTAATTATGATTAACCCAGACAAGCATTGGATTACTAAGTACAGAAGAGGAAGAGAGCTTTTTAAGTGGGCAGAAAAACATGAAATGACTAAAGCACCAAATGATTAAAATCAGTATAGATGTTTGGGGTAAGGCTTGTGCTACAAGAGTAAGAGTTTTAATGTTTCTGCCAAAATGTAATGAGCAGACAAGCTATGAACCCAAATCTACCTCTCCGAGGGAATCTGAACAAACAGAAGATTTACTGGTAGTTTCAGAGACTTCACTGTATGCAGTGAGGAAATGCTTTTCAAAGAAAATCCTGGCCTGCTGTCAAGAGTAGCTGTTGTTATGAAATTATTTGAGACTGACACTAAATCATCAGCGTCATTAAAATCAAAGGATCTATGGGTTTTCCATGCTCTTTCTCGCACTCTTTCCCTAAATAAAGATTACAAACTACTTGTAAGAACTCCTGCACACCAGGTGTCTGCCAGTATGAGGCCAAGTCTGAACAAATATTCAGATTTGCATAGAAGGCACTACATGGCTAAACTGCCCATTAAATTACTTAGCAGGAGGCCATTAGCATCCTGCTTGACTCTGCATTTTGACACGTATACATTTGCTGTGTTTTCACCCACCAAGTGACTGTCACCTGAAGCATTTGTTGAGTTCAAGTTTTTGCTTAAACAAAGGAGAGCAAAGCTCCAGCTTGCACGGTGTTATCCAGCACATTAGCAGGATTTATTCTAACAGTACCAGGGAATTAGTGATGGAAGAGTGGAAGTCTAATATTAGCCCACAGGTCTCTCACAAGGGGGAACTTTGCAGGACTGTGCAACCCGAAGGAAGCCTCCATCCTTGGAGCACGATTTCCATATTACACTGGGGAAGAACCACACTCCATCTCAACAGAGTTCTCAGCACTGATATTTCCCCTTCTGGTGACAGGAAAACTGATCTTTCTTCACCCTCTCCTACATGCTGCCCCTGCCTCAGTTAGACAGCACGGTCTGCTTCTTCAGGTACTCAGAAAATCATTTCTACCTCCTAACAGCATCAAATGCTGAGACAAACATTGGCAGTTTCTCTACAATTGCATAGTGCTGAAAGGGCAATAAACATCTGAATATTCGTTTTGGAATAAAGATTATATTGCAACACTGGCTTGGTAATCCATAAAAGAATCAATATATTGCCTTTGTTGCAAACCTAATCAGGAAAAAGGAGAGAGATCTCTCAAGGTCATTTGGCATTTGGAATCCAAAGAGACTTCACACCAGGTACTGGCATTCTCAGGTGAAGAGAAATGCATGGTCATGCACTGTAAAATAGTCACAAAACAATGGTCTTGATTTTTTCTTTCCTTCCAGTTTTCAGACCACAAAAATCCCAATGAAAATCATTGCATTCTATTTAACTAAAACAAAAAATATATAAATCACATTTTCCCAGCCACTGAAAGCTGATAAAGCTCAAAAGGAGATGCTTTTCAAAATGTTTATTGGCTTATAAAAACAGCAGGTTATTTACTGAATCTGTTCTGCACCCTTAATTAGCACAAATGCCAGTAGGGAAACTTCCTGCATGCTTTCTCCCATGGTGACCTTCCACATGAGAAAAATTCCCTAGAGAAAATAGATTTTAATTCCCTCCTTGCAGTCAAACATCTGCCTTTGGTTAAGGAGGCACACAACCCTGTTCTTTGCAGTATTTGGACTGCAAGTGCTTTGGGGTAAAGAGTATTT
The DNA here is from genome assembly GCA_013399055.1 of Ramphastos sulfuratus. Taxonomy (NCBI): domain Eukaryota; kingdom Metazoa; phylum Chordata; class Aves; order Piciformes; family Ramphastidae; genus Ramphastos; species Ramphastos sulfuratus. Next base: position 105,756 of record WBNM01016461.1, on the reverse strand, counting down.
TCTTTGTTCTTTGCTGCTGAAAATGACAGGGCCTTTACTTTACAGATATAACAATGCTGCCACTAAAGGATGATGAGGACAGGATTGTCATTATGATTAATTTTCATTTATCAAGTTTCAAATATAAATATCTGCACACATATTCCATCACTCTTTACCTTTGTGATGAATTTCTCTACCATATTCTAAAAACTACTGAATATTGTCCTACTCAAGAGTTGGAGTTCATGATCTGAACTAGTATCCCAAATTTTCATTGAGAGGTGGGAATCAAAGGTAGGTCAGCCTCTCCCAGAAGATAGTACCTTTAATATAATTATGTGCATCAGCTGTGTCAGTTTAATGAGAGAGAATGCCTTCTTGAAAAGTCAGTTTAATGAGAAAGAATGCCTTCTTGAAAAGTAGAAGGCAAAATAAATAGGATTGCATCTAGCACATTTTCATTTAGGTCACTGTTCTCTCCTTCTCAGAGATCTGACAGGATGGATGGATGGATGGATGGATGGATGGATGGATGGATGGATTGGTGAGTGAGTGGGTGGGTGAGTGAGTGGCATGGATCAGGGCCCACTGGCAAAGGCAGGAAAGGCTGCAGGACTGTCTATAAAACTCCCATGCCTTAGCTCATGACAACAGTAGATGAATGCTTTGCCTATATGCCTGATTCTAAGCAATCATACACCTAAGAGGAAAAATATTGAAGGGTAACATCATTCCTTGCTTGTAAGAGATCTGCTTTTGGTAGACCTTGTATTTTCAAAAGTAAGAGGGACAAGAATACTTAACACAACTTTGGCACTGTAGAAGTTTACATGATGAGTTCCGAGGGCTTATAAACAGCAGCAGATAGTTAGACTCTTAACCATCAGTCTGAGAAAACCACCTTGATGTCAGTGCTGGAATTTGATGCTTCCTCCAGGACATGCCAAGTCCATTTCCTCGCTAGCAAGGTGAAAAGCTCATGCTGTGTATCCTTATGGCAAAAAGTATCGTCTTTATGATACCAAGAGTCCAGTAGGAAAGGATTTATCATATGGTCCACAACTAAAGCAGTATTTCCATCTAAAAATTGTCATAGCTGAGGCAGTTTTACACTCTGAAGAGCTGCTGTTTATGACAGAAAGCAGCCAAAACTCAGCAAATTACCTCCAGTTTCATTTGGCACAAGTGCTATGTAGACCAGGAAAAATGGTCTCTATGTAATTCTCTGGTCCTTCTGGCAGAGAAAAGGAGGAATAATCAGAACAGTTTTGCCTTTAAGATGCTGTCAAAACACACTCTGAGGGAGATATGATCAAGAGGAGTCAAAGGCAAATTCCAACAAAACTGGTATTCCCTTTCCTTCTGCTGTGCCATGTACAAAAACGGGAGGTCTAGCTTCTTGTTTTTTAAAGCAAACATTTGAATTTTGAAGAGCCACGTGTCTGCATTATGTAACTACCTAGTCCCTAATGAAATGGGCTGATTTTCAATCTAGAGTTGTCTAAAAATAAATTTGGGAGGATTGTTTTCCCAAAAGGGTAAGAGCTATGCACATAACTCAGTGCCCACTTACAAAAATCTTTTCTGCATTCCTATAAACAGCACTGATAATTATCCAAGCAGAAAGCTCTTTTTAATCAAATCCACTTTTAGGTCCTCTTTCTGTCTTTCCCTTTTTTACAATTCTATCAGTCTGAATAGTAAATGCAGATTAATGTTTTGCTTATTTTTTTCTCTTATTGTGTCTCTCCCATTATATGCATTTGGTTTTTTTTATATGCATGTATGTTTAGATTCATACATAAATGAACATATAAGCATATGCATATAGGTACATGCATACAGGGGGTTGGAACTAGATGATCCTTGAGGTCCCTTCCAACCTTACCATTCTATGATTCTATGAATCTATGATTCTATACACACATGCATGCAAAGATACAGCCACTACAAAAGGAATTCTATTTGGCTATACACTGATAATGTTTAAACTAAAAGTTATGGAACTGCATCAGCCTGTTGAAACTCAGTCTTATGAATCCCATTTTTTGGCCATGATTATTACGCTCTTTAAACACCACAATTTATAGACTGCAGTCATGACAAAGAAGGACCAGTTCTGGCACAACTTTATGAGACAAAGGAGAGACAAAAGAAATAAAAACAGTAGCCTGCATTACAGTCTCTGGCAACTGTGTGCAATCAGTAAAGAGGGAAACGGCTTCCTGCGCAACAGATGCTTGAGCTGGATGTTGTAAGCACCCTTCAGAAGCTTTTATCAATCAGTTTGCCCTTAACAAGTTTCTACATGCACACCATAAAGGCAAGTCCCATAGCACCTTATTAACTTGTTTATTCTTTTCAGCTCTCTGCATTCAAGAGAAATCACATTATGCAATTAGCTGCTACGAAAACAAACAAAACTTATTTTGGCTTTTTTGCACATTTAAGGATTAGTTTAAAATCATAGAATCATAGAATCATAGAATGGTAAGGTTGGAAGGAGACCTCAAGGATCATCTTGTTCTAACCCCCAGCCATAGGCAGGGACACCTCCCACTAGTACACGTTACTCAAGGCCTCGTCCAACCTGGCCTTGAACACCTCCAGGGAGGGAGCAGCCACAACCTTCCTGGGCAACCTGTTCAAGTGCCTCACCACCCTCACTGCAAAGAACTTCCTCCTAACATCCAGTCTAAATCTTCCCTCTGCCAGTTTAAACCCATTGCCCCTTGTCCTGTCATTGCAAGATCTTATAAATAGTCCCTCCGCAGCCTTCCTGTAGGCCCCCTTCAGATATTGGAAGGCTACTATAAGGTCTCCTCAAAGCCTTCTCTTCTCCAGGCTGAAGAGCCCCAGCTCTCTCAGTCTGTCCCCATAGGAGAGCTGCTCCAGCCCTCTGATCATCTTTGTGGCCCTCCTCTGGACCCGCTCCAACACTTTCATGTCCTTCCTGTGCTGGATCTTCTCTTCTCTTCAAAAAGTATTTGATAGGGTGACTTATGATCAGTTTGGTGTCTGAATTGTTTGATTTCTGGAAAAAAAGCTGCTGCTGAGGTTATGTTTAAAAACATTGAGAGGGTGCAAAGAAATATGTGACTCAAATAGTGGATTTTGATGATCTGGATAACTTCGACTTTCTTCTAGGAACAAAAGAATTTATTTTTAGGAGGCATGTGTGACCAGGTGGTTTTGACATATTACAAAGTTCATCCTGTAGCACATTAATTTTTTTTCTTTTGAAAAGTCTTGCCTCTCAATTTCAATGTTCAAGTGATTCAATTATCAGCAACTTCTGGCAAATGAGAGGCAGCACATCTCAGCTACAAAACATAACATTTATTTGTATGAGAAATGGAAAGAGACGGTCACCATGTAAACAAAAGGAAAACAAGAAAAGAATTTCACTCACTCAGCTGAGCTCATCACTAGCTAAGCCTAATTTTGATTAGCTCTCCCATCAACAGCATGATCCAGTATAATAGAATTTACCATAAAAGGAGATTTGGGGATTTACTGTTATCAGAGGGATTGACCAAATACTAAAATACCAACATCAAGAAAGAACTCAGACTATTTGAAACTGTTGATTGTAATATGTACTTGTGTAACAGGTCCACCATGGCTGTCATCAGAATGGCTCTGCATGATTGACTGCATGATTGACTTCATGACTTTCTTCATGGAGTCAGTTCATACAAGCCTATTTCCAGTGTTAATGTATTTAAAAAAAACCCACAGACTGAAGGCCTGTGTATCCTAGGTCACAGGAAAACCCCATACACACCCCCCCAAAAAAAAAACAGTTAAGGGTTTTATCCTCCTCTTATCAGTATGTTCCAGGAGAATAAAGGTATCCAACTTGTCCTTTCTGTTGCTGGGGGTTGAAATCAGTCACAAAAAATATCCCAGTCTTACAAATGATGGTAAATACTGCTGCTCAGGCAGGTATGTGACAGATTACTTGCCTGAAGTATACTATGAAATTAGGGTCTTCACATTTTATCAAGCACAGGACATGATGGGTATATGGAGTTCCTTTTAAACAAATCATGCATACTTTATGGGTAATAAAATATCATTTAGAGATACATTTTAAAAATTCTTAATACTCCTTGAAGAACAGGGAAAATATTTTTCCATGTCATGTGAAGACAGGATTATCAAAAAAGAGAATGTACTAATATGCTAGAATTTAAATTATGCTTTAACAAGCCATTTATAGTAGGTTTAAGCAAATTCCCACTAAAAATAAGTGGGATGAATTTGAGAAAACACAAAGGTGTCTTCCAGTAAATATTTATGGAAATATAGAATGAAGAACAGAAATTTGGTCATAAATTTGCTAAGACGAATAGAAGGTGTCATTAGTGTTTGCTTTGTCTGTATGAGCCATGGTTTCTTTCTCTTGTGGGAATCGCAGTGGAAAACTGTAAACAATTTTTTCTGTACAGCATCATAAAATAAATTCCCAGTTCTGTATTTAAGGCTGGAGATATTGCCAAGCAACAGGAAATGATTGCTCTATCTTGAGAGCACGTCCTGAGTTTATTATTTTTAGGTCACTGGTTAGTGACACAAACCAAAGTTTTGCCTAGGTTTTACTCCAATGAGCCCATACTTGAAGCTAAAACAGATGTCCAGAAATTTCAGTAGATTAAAAAGCACAAATGAATCTCTTCCATTCACTAAAACCTGTAGCTATTGAGTGACAACAATCAGTATGCAGTTTAGCAGGAATTAAGAGTTTGGCTAAGCCCACTCAACACTACCCTTTAAACTGTCTCTTTCAGAGCTTCATGAAGACCTGTGATGGCCAGTTCCCTTTTCCATGGATTCCAGACACACCACCACACCAGCCGGAATGTGCCAGACACATGCAGAGAGTGCAGCACAACGTCCAGACAAGAACCTGGTCTTGATGTCAAGGAAGCCACCATAACCTTCAGCAAATCTTTCCAGTAGTTAATAAACATCACTGTTCAAACAACCCAGCATTTTTCTTCTTTCTTGAAATTACAGCTCCAGTTCTGGAAACTTGGTAAGTTTTTTGCTATAGCATTCACCACATTTTTTTTTTCCTTAAAACATTTTCAGAGGAAATTCTTGCTTTCCTAATTTTATTTTGTTTTAGTTGGAGAGGAAAGGTCCAAGTCTTTCAAGAAAAAAAGGTAAAGCTCTACCAGAAGCTATACATTCAATGAAGGGTAAATGAAGAGCATTGTGGACTACTTACATGAAGTGGTGTATTACATGATTGCAGTACTCCTCTTTAACTTCAGAATTTTAAAACCCCAAACAGAGAATTCTGTGTAAGTAGTAAAGACAAATTACTTCATTTTCAAATGCTTCCTTTATAATGTAAATAATCTCTGAACACAAATCCAGTAACAATTTGACATCATAGATGGCATCTTAAAATACTAAACACTTCGCTGTTCACCATTCTTAGTGGTATTTCTTTCTCTACACTACTGCCTAAAATTGTGTCTCCAGATGATAGTTCAGCTTAGGTGCAAGCAGTAATATGTTAACTACATTTGCAACTGCATGTCCAAATGCAGCCAGTTGTGGAGATGTACACTGAAGCAATTGTTGTCCCTGTGTTGGTATATGATCAAGTGGAGTGGTGGTTCTTGGTGGATGAAAGCATACCTTGATAGGAAAAGGTCAGAGCTGGAAAAGCAAACACACCACCCTTTGTGCACTGAAACCTGCTGCTAAAATATGAGTAGAAGTAACTGCTGACATAGTATCAGAAATATCACAGTATAAGCAAGGTTGGAAGAGACCTCAAAGATCATCAAGTCCAACCCATTACCACAGACCTCAAGACTAGACCATGGCACCAAGTGCCACGTCCAAACGTGCCTTGAACACCTCCAGGGACGGTGACTCCACCACCTCCCTGGGCAGCCCATTCCAGTGGGGAATGACTCTCTCAGTGAAGAACTTTCTCCTCACCTCCAGCCTAAACTTCCCCTGGCACAGCTTGAGACTGTGTCCTCTTGTTCTGGTGCTGGTTGCCTGAGAGAAGAAAGCAACCTCCTCCTGGCCACAACCACCCTTCAGGTAGTTGTAGACAGCAATAAGGTCTCCCCTGAGCCTCCTCTTCACCAGGCTAAACAATCCCAGCTCCCTCAGCCTCTCCTCATAGGGCTTGTGCTCGAGGCCTCTCACCAGCCTCGTTGCCCTTCTCTGGACACGCTCAAGCACCTCAATGTCCTTCTTAAATTGAGGGGCCCAGAACTGGACACAGTACTCAAGGTGTGGCCTAACCAGTGCAGAGTACAGGGGGAGAATGACCTCCCTGCTCCTGCTGGCCACACTATTCCTGATGCAGGCCAGGATGCCATTGGCCTTCTTGGCCACCTGTGCACACTGCTGGCTCATGTTTAGGCGGGTGTCAATCAGCACCCCCAGATCCCTTTCTGTTTGGCTGCTCTCCAGCCACTCCATATCCAGCAAACATGCTGGTCCAGGACATCTCCTGACATCTTTTGCCTGTAAGAGTTTTTGCAGATAACTTAAAACAGCATGAAAAGTTATGAGGACTTTCCTCTGAGCTAACTCATGGTTAAAGGAAACAAGTCACATTTTGGCTGCACAGTGAGCAAAACCCCTGAACCGCTGTAATGCAGTGAAGACATGAAAAAAGAATTCCAAGGAGGGAAAATGAGGCAAGAGGGTGAGAGGAAGAAGGGAAGCAGAGAGGGAGGAAGGCTGAGGATAAATCTGTATGTTGTTTGAAATAGCATTTGTCAATTCTATATAGAGTGTAATGCCTCCAAAAGACCAAATTAAGGCACTGGAAATGCAGAAGCATTAATGTAGAGATGAATCATCTGACCAAAAATACCTAAAATACAAGGAACGATGAAACACATAAGGGAAGCAAATGTGTCATTTTAGCTTTAACAGATAGAATGTTTCCAAAATGTTTGGTCAACACAAACCACAAGACAGTGTTGCTTACTATAGCTTTACCCAGGTACAGAAGAGAATTTACCTATTACAAGCTATAGTATAAATTGGACAGCTCTGCCTTTTTGCAGGTCTCATACACAAAATCTAGGCAACATCCAGACTACCACACGTCGGCCAGTCTCCAAGAGTGACATGCCAATTAAGGATACCAACTAAAGATCAGTTCAGCAGCTTTTGAAAACAGGATGTCAAATATGCCATGAATTACAGAATCCACTCTCACTTTCTCTCTTCCAGGTCAGGGTTGTACTAATAAATACAATGAGACCAGAAACTAGCTTTCATTGCAATGTAGGACTGCAGCAGCTGTAGGGCAATGGAAAGTTTCCAGTGCAGAAAGCCTGTACATATTCCCAGAACTTTTATAGGTCTAATTTAAATGAAAAAATCTCCAGCTCAAGAGAGAAATCCCATATCCAGGCTGCTGAGCAGCCTGCCAGAGAACAGAGGACAGTGTTTCTGCAGATTCCTGGGAACAAATGACACCCCTTCAGTAACTCGAGAGTCCATTGACAAGACTGCAGGGTCAGATTCCTCAGCCACAGATGTCAGGATGTAAGACTAGCTCCGAATCATTCAAACATATCCTCTCCTCTAGCCTGGAAAATGCTGAACTAACCTCCCCTGCATCTCAGGTTCCATCAGCAATTCCCTCCACATGCTATCCTGGTGGCAAGGCATCCTCTGACTTTTCTTACTTTGACTACCTCTGTTGTCCACATACAAAGAGAAATGCCCATTTTCCCCAGGGTCTCTTTAACATGGAATTCCTTTTTTATTTAAAGATAATTTTAATACTAGTTTGTACTACTTTGGAAATAGCAGAAGACCTTAAAAGGAAAAAGCACAGACACATACACTGACACACTAGAGCTAGGTCCTCCTACACTCTGATACTCAGTATTTTCTGTGCTTTAATTAGCCACCTGTTAAGTCCCATCATTTTTTAACTCATCATCAAAATACACCTGCATAACCTTGAGGCCAATTTCAGCCTAAGGGACAATGTCAACTTAAGATTTCTCAAGTCTTTAGCCATCACGTATCACAGCTAGCGAAACATCTTCTTATATATGCAGTGCAAAACATGATGCTTCAAGACATACAAACATCCTGAAGTACAAAAATAAAACAGTTTAAAGCCATATTTGTCTGTGCATCTTTATCCTATTTGGAATGATTCTGTTTAGCTTCATAATTCATGGCAACATGTCACATTGAGTATAATCCTGAGGCTTGACTGCAGTCCGCTCAAAAGTCCACATTAATTATGAGGTGAAAGTCCAGAGCTGCAGCAAAATGGATGCTTACACTGTGCTGGTACACATTGGCACCACTATATAACCCAAGCTGAAGTACACTGTCAGAGGTCCTCTCTATCATTTCCATCTCACTGACCCCAACTATTTCTAACTCTGATGCCAAGAGAGGATTCTTGGTGAGAGACTTGCTTCTTCGCTATTTGTGCAGGCATCTCCCTTAGGTTTTCAAACTCTGGCCAAAACTTCAGGTAACCTGCCCATTAAAACTTTTTTTTCTTTTTTTAAAAAAAAAGCTATTTTTTTTTCCACCAAGAAGGCCCATGACAACACCAAGGGAGATGTCAGACTCATAGAATGGTAGGGGTTAGAAGGGACTTCTGGAGCTCAGTGAGTCCAATCCCACTGCAGGATCACCTAGGGGAAGTCACACAGGAATGCATCCAGATGGGTCTTGAAAGTCTCTAGAAAAGGAGACTCCACAACCTCTCTGGGCAGCCTGTTCCAGTGTTCCATCACCCTTACACTAAGTTTTTCCTCATGCTGAAGTGGAAATTCCTATATTCTAGTTTGCATCCATTGCCCATTGTCTCAATACAGGACATCATGGAAAAGAGACTAGCATCTTCTTCTTAACACCCATTGTATTGGTTTACACTGACTGGCCACACTAGAAAAGACAAAGGACAGGGGATGGGGCTATACCCCATTGCTCCTGCAGTGTGCAGTGCCAGCTAGATCATATATTCTACACCATGCTAACATCATGATTACTACATGACAGGAAGGGGCTTATGGGACATGAAATATTTTCAATAGCTTGTAAAGTTTCCTGTTCCAAGTTTTTTGTGTTCTTCCCCAGTTTACAGGCAGGGATCCATCCCTTTTCTTCTGGTTTTCAGTTTAAGTGGGTCATGGGTGGTTCACATTCTGCCTGTTTCTCTACTGTTGCATACACTGGTGGGGTTTTATCTGTTTTCTGTAATCTAATATCCCTGCAACAGAGTAGTAAATTGTCCTTATCTCAACTACCATTTCTGCCTCTTGGGTCCTTCTCCTTCCTGTCTGCGTTTGGAGAAAAGTAGAGGGGGGGCTTATGAAAAGAGGCTGTGTTAACACAGGACACCCATCCTTCAAATATTTATAAAGATTAGTAAGAGTTCCTCTCAGTCTTCCCTTTCACAGACTAAACAGCTCCAGCTCTCTTGGCCTTTCACAGACTCAGAGATTACATAGGGTTGGAAGAGACCCGCAAAGGTCATCTTGTCCAACACCCCTGCAGTGAGCAGGGACACTGCCAACTAGATCAGGCTGCTCAAGGCCACAACAAGTTTGATCTTGAATGTTACCAGCAACAGGGCCTCAAACACATCCCTGGGAAACCTGTTCTAATATTTCACTGCCCTCACCATGAAGAACTTCCTCCTTATGTCTAACCTACATCCACCCTGCTCCAGTTTCAAACAATTGCCCCTGGTCCTACCACTACAAGCCCTTCTAAACAGTCCTTTCCCAAGCTTTCCTGTAGGTCCCTTTCAGATACTGAAATGTAGCTATAAGGTCTGTCCCTGAGCTTTCTCCTCTCCAGGCTGAACAGCCCCAATTCTTTCAGTCTTCACAGTAGAGGTGCTCCAGCCCTCTGATCATCTTTGTGGCTCTCCTGTAGACCCACTCCAGCAGGTCCATAAGACCTCTGCTGAACACTCTCTAGTATATCCCTGTCCCTTTTGAACCCGTCCCTTTTGAACCCAGAAGTGGACACAATACTCCGATGTGGACTCATCAGGGCAAAGAAGAGGGGGAGGAGAACCTCCCTTGACCTGCTAGACACACTTTTCTTAATGCACCCCAGAATACCATTGGCCTTCTTGGCTGTGAGGGCACACTGCTGTCCCATGGATAATTTGTTATCCACCAAAACTCCAAGGTCCTTCTCCATGGAGCTGCTTTCCGGCAGGTCAGGCCCTAGTCTGCGTTGGTGCATGGTGTTGTCTCTCCCCAGGTGCAGGACTCTACACTTACTCTTGTAGAAGAAGTTGTTAAGAAGTCAACTGTATGTGAAGAATCTGGCAAACAAAACAGTGCAGCTCATGCACATGATTTTACCTTTGAAGTAATTTTCAATTAGAAACACTTGTCCTGAGGCTCTCCAGTAAGTATTTCAGTTGTACTAGGCACGTGAGGTCTAGAGATATGACCTCTGCCAACACACCTAAGAGAAAAACGCAGAAGAGATTAATGTTTGTATAATTGAGGGAGGGGAAGCCAACTGTGCAAAAGCATGGCCAAATTTTGCTTCTTCACATTCCACATTCAAAACTACATGTATACATAGTACTGTATAAATGCATGCACCTACCAGTTTCCTAGAATGTAACAGATTACAACAAGTGAGGTCCTAAGCAAGATACTTATACTGAAGAGGCAATCTTCTGTTGTCAATACATTAATTGGCTCATATATAGTGAATTGCCAGAGAAAACAGGAAGGAAGTGTTACATTGACAGAAAAGGTCAGGCAAAAACACTTCTTCCAGAGGACTGTTTCTGCACTTCCAACCTGCAAAGCAATATTTACTAAAGAAATTCCCACTCTGCTTTGAGTCTGAACTTGTCACACAAAGAATGGTATTTGACAGTACAAAACTGACAAAAGTTAGTTCAGTCAGTAGCCTGAACATAAAGACATCAATAATTTGGCATCTTGGTTATTTTGGCCATGCCACTTGAACCTTCTACTCAGTAATGAATAAATCAGCACAAAGACACCATCAGTAAGACTGCACAGACCATAGTAATACAAAAGCTGATCCACAGCTGTTACAGGGCAGCACTTCTGTATTCATAGCCTGAAAGCAAGTTTCAGTTATCTGCATCTCAAAAATGGTATGTCTTTTATAGTGCACAGAAAGGCAGGAGAGTAAGATCAAGGCTGCTACTACAAATTGCACCCCCTACTTGAAACTCACATTTTGTAGCCTTAGAACCAGTATGTTAACACCATACATGAAATGACTCAGGCACACAGCAGCATCCTCAGCTACTGTACCTGTGCAACCCCAAAGATAACTTTTTGGGTCCAGAAACCAAAAAACTACATCTAGAAATAATATTTCTGGCACTACTTGATGAAACAAAGAAACTTAGACAATTTTTCAGCAAGCCAATATATTTACTACCTAACTTTTGAATTTTTTACTTGATGAGAATGTAACATAAACCACTTCTAGCATTTGGATACAACTTCTGAAAAGAAAAATAACCTACTTGACATGCACCACATTTTTCCAGTATCTTAGCAATGCACAAACACAAATGCACTTGTTGCAACTCCAAAAATTGTTATCCAACTCTGTGTAATCTCTAACACTAGAAGACTGCTGTTCGAGGCCAAACTGCCTGATATTGAAGTATTAAAGCATCGACCTGACTGTTAAAATATACCAATATATACTAATAGCTCTTCGTTGGTCTCTCTGATTCACTTATATAAACCTTCTAGTGCACTGAGGCTACAGTCACAGCACTTTCTGCCAAGAAACTTGATCCCCAAAGCTGCATTTACAGGAAAAGGGGATGATAAATGTAATTACTGTATTAATACAAAGTTTCTCATTCCATTTATTCATTTATTCTTCCAGAAAATAAAACTTTGCTGAAAGCGAACAAAAGCACATCTCAATGATCTCAAAAGTCTTTTCCAACCTAGGTTAATTCTGTGATTTTGTGATTTTTTTTTTTGTTTGTTTTTTGGTTTTTTGTTTGTTTGTTTGTTTTTCCCAAGCAAGCACAAGACACTTCATTTTTCTTTGCTTCTTCTTGCTTGGAGTAAGTATATGGATGGAATCACAGAATATGCTTGCCATATCATCCATCCTTCCATCCGCTACTTCCTCAATTTCTTTACGTACAGTTTCTCTAAAATAAAGAGCCAGGATGTGCACACTTGTAACTACTAAATCCAAGCCACTTTTTTATATTAACAGACCTCAACTAAGTAAAATAATCAGGATTTTATTTTTAGAAGATTCACACTGAACTCCGGTTGAAGTTATTCAGAGTTGCGAAGGCTGGTGACATGAAATTGTGCCCTATCTGCTGAACTGTGACAGATTTTCTATTTCAGTTGTTCCTGCAGCTTTTTATCATGTGTGTTTTTTTAAGTACTTACAAACAGCTTACTAGTTGCAAATGAAGATACATCATTCTTTTAGGCAATAATAGTACCAGGACCATCTGCTCAATTCGAGAAGGCACGCCTTGATACATGTAGCACATCTTTGTCTGAATCGTTGTCCAACCTGTGGAACTCTCATCTTTTTAAGTAGTTATGTCTTTACTACTGCTTAGCAGTTTTCTATGGTAATATTAGTATATCATTTGTTGTTGTCTGTCTGAACTGTTACACATATGGATTCTGAGTGGAAAATAGCAACTACGCTGAGCTATTTGCAGAAGAATGAGGGTGACGGCTAAAAGGGCTCAAGACCTGGCACTCAGAAACTGCAATACCAGGAAGGGTTTTGCATTACACTGTATAAATTATTTTCCTGGTAACAAATTTACATCTTCAGCAAGCCTTGACTGTGTATTTTGCTTCACATCAGTCACACACAGTGATTTTTGTCATATTTTCATTGTGTACATTACTGCCTGGTTGCCTCTCTGAATACCATTAAGCGACTGCATTTTTGTGACAAGGTGCCAGGTTTTAACTAGAAAAAAAATTCTTTTTACCTGCCAGCACTTGTTATGGGAAACTTCATACATATTAGGAAATGAGACAAATAAAAATGCAGGTACCCACTTCCATGCACAGCAGCCAGTAATGAGAATTTGGTAGAAAATTCTGTGGAAAGTCATTAAGTTACCTGTGCTTTGGCAGAATATTTGGAATCAATAAAGACAGGCCTCTAGTGTTTCCAGAAACATTTACTGCATTCAACAGTGGCTGAAGGGAACTGGCTCATTCAAGTGTTTGCTGTGATTGCAGGTAACAGAGCTCCACTTCTAAGAAGTTCTGGGACAGAAGCTGGCCTCTGAAGGAAAAGGGTAACAGCCACAGCATGTCCTGCAGCACTAAGCTCCACTGATAAGATTTTCAGGGCCAGCTGAGAAGGCAGTTTCTTAGAGATTAATGATGTCCTTTTGCAGTATGTCCTTGGCTCCAGAGTTTTTGTTGGGAAACAAGAGAGACATAATACTCTGGCTCTCAGGTTCTGCTGTCATGGCAGCTACAGAACCTTAGGGTTTGAAAAGCCATGCTGCCTAGGAACAGGAGACATAACAGCAGCATATACTTCTAAAGTACAGAATGGACCCCTCTATACAGATGGGCATAAGACTTTAAAAAAAAAAAAATTACCAAGATTAAAAGTTTTAGTTCCCCCCTTGAAATGAAACAAAATTAGATTGCATGACCTTCTTTCTGAGGTGTGGTCTTTCTTTTAACTTCTCTGCTTTCTCACAACTAAGGTTTTATCCACAAAACTCTTTCTCAGCTGCCAATGACTGCCTAAGGGTATCTGAGATACTTCTAAAGCTCACTAAAAGAAAGTAACATGATGTCGTCAGTTTTAATCATGTAAGGTCCAAACATTCACTGCAAAGTTTTTAGGGATCTATAAATTAAAAAGGGCTGAGACTACAGATCTCAGCTCCATATATCCTAGCTCTAGGATATGACTTATTAAAAATATTTTTATATTGAAAATGAAACAAATGCTAGCATTAAACCCCAGAGCTATTCAGAGTACACAACTCAGCCCTACAGTACAATATTTGCACCACAAAAAAATAGTAACTTCCTGTACTTACACATACAACCAATGCAAGTGGCTTGGCTTTTACACATTTACTCACAAAGTCCATGTATAATTATCCATATTTTTAAATAGCTTGCATTACATTCTGTTTTGCTGGGGGTCAGTTTTTAACAAAAGTCCAGTGATTAAGCTTGCTGGCAAGTATGGGCAAAAGGTAGTTTGAACAGCTACTGGATACTGAGTGCCTATAGGTAAAAATCAAAGGGCAGACAAATCAGATTGACGAACTGGTTGGAGTCTGTTACAGGCCACCCAACGAGGAAGAGGAGGTGGATGTGTTACTCTATAAACAACTGCAACATGTTTCAAGACTCCCGGCCCTTGCTCTTGTAGGTGACTTCAACCTGCCAGACACCTGCTGGGAACTCAACACGGCAGAGAGGTGGCAGTCTAAAAGGTTTTTGGAGATTACAGAGGATAGCTTCCTGACACAGCTGGTGTGCCAGCCTACCAGGGGTGAGGCTCTGCTCGACCTGCTGTTTACCAATAGAGAAGGGCTCGTGGGAGATGTGGTCAGAAGCTGTCTGGGGTGCAGTGACCATGAAATAATAAAGTTCTCAATATGAAGTGAAGCTAGGAGAGGCATCAACAAAACATCCTCACTGGACTTCCAGAGGGCAGGCTTCTGCTTACTCAAAGAACTAACTTGAAGGGTACCTTGGGAAAAATCCCTTAAAAATAAAAGGGTCCAGGAAGGTTGGACCTACTTCAAGAAAGAAATCTTGAAGGCACAGGCTGTGCCAATGTGCCAAAAGCAGAGCTGCCAGGGAAGACGCTCAGCCTAGATGGGTGAGGGACTTATGAAGGAATTAAGGGAAAAAAGAAGGCATATCACCTTTGGAAAGGGGGTGGTAACTCAGGAAAAAATTAAGGATGTTGCTAGGTCATGTAGGAAAAAAATTAGAAAGGCAAAAGCCCAGTTAGAACTTAGACTGGCCACTGCTGTGAATGATAACAAGAACTGTTTCTATAAACATATTAATGACAAAAAGGGGGACAAGGATAACCTCCACTCTTTATTGAACAAGGAGGGGAATGTAGTGACCAGAGATGAGGAAAAGGCAGAGGTGCTTAACACCTTCTTCGCCTCAATTTTCAATAGCAAGGCAGGTTGTCCTCAGGACAGCTGGCCTCCTGAGCTGGTAGGTGGGGTCAGGAAGCAGAGCAGCCTCCCTATAATCCAGGAGGAAGTAGTTAGGGACTTGCTGAGCCTCTTGGATCCTCACAAGTCTATGGGACCAGATGGGATCCATCCTAGGGTGATAAGAGAGCTGGGAGCTGAGCTGGCCAAAGCACTCTCCACCATTTATCAACAGTCCTGGTTCACTGGAGAGGTCCCTGGAGACTGGAAGCTGGCCAGTGTGGTGCCTATCCACAAGATGGGTCGGAAGGAGGACTTGGGAAATTACAGACCTGTCAGCCTGACCTCAGTGCCATGCAAGATAATGGAGCAGATCATCCTGAATGCAATCACACAGCACCTGCAGGATGGCCAGGGGATCAGACCCAGACAGCATGGATTTAGGAGGGGCAGGTTCTGCTTGACCAACTTGATCTCTTTATGACCAGGTCACCCGCCTGGGGAACATGGCGAAGGCTGTGGATGTAGTCTACCTGACTTCAGTAAGGCCTTTGACACCGTCTGCCACAGCAAACTCTTGGCCAAGCTGGCAGCCCTTGGCTTGGACAGGGGTACTCCAGGCTGGGTTAAGAACTGGGTGGCTGGCTGGGCCCAGAAAGTGGTAGTGAATAGTGCCACATCCAGTTGGCAGCCAGTCACTAGTGGTGTGTCACAGGGATCAGTGCTGGGCCCAGTCCTGTTTAATATCTTCACCAATGAGCTGGATGAGGGCATTAAGTCCAGCACCAGTAAGTTTGCAGACACCACCAATTTGGGGGCATGTGTTGATCTGTTAGAGGGTAGGAGGGCTCTGCAGAGAGACCTAGACAGGCTGGAGAGATGGGCACAGTCCAATGCCATGAGTTTTAACAAGTGCCAGGTTCTGCACTTTGGCCACAACAAACCCATGCAGTGCTAGAGGCAGGGGACAGAGTGGCTGGAGAGCAGCCAGGCAAAGAGGGACTTGGGGGTACTGGTTGACAGACAACTGAACATGAGCCAGCAGTGTGCCCAGGTGGCCAAGAAGGCCAATGGCATCCTGGCCTGTGTCAGGAATAGTGTGACCAGCAGGACCAGGGAAATCCTTCTGACCCTGTACTCAGCACTGGTTAGGCCACACCTTGAGTACTGTGCCCAATTCTGGGCCACTCAATTTAAGAAAGATGTCGAGGTGCTTGAACGTGTCCAGAGAAGGGCAACAAGGCTGGTAAGGGGGCTGGAGCACAAGCCCTACGAGGAGTGGCTGAGGGAGCTGGGATTGTTCAGCCTGGAGAAGAGGAGGCTCAGAGGAGACCTCGCTGTTGTCTACAACTACCTGAAAGGAGGTTGTATCCAGAGGGAGGTTGGTCTCTTCTCCCAGGCAACCACTGACAGAACAAGAGGACACAATCTCAAACTGCACCAGGGCAGGTTTAGGCTGGATGTTAGGAAGAAATTCTTCACAGAAAGAGTGACTGCCCATTGGAATGGGCTGCCCAGGCAGGTGGTGGTGTCACCATCCCTGGAGGTGTTTGAAAGGAGGCTGGATGAGGCACTTAGTGCCATGGTTTAGTTAAATAGAAAGGTTAGGTGATAGGTTGTACTAAAGGTCTTTTCCAACCTGTGATTGTGCGGATACTCTGAATGGAAACAAAATATACTCAACAAACATGCATCTGGTAGCAGCAGCTGCAACCACACAGGTATAAATGAAAAATATATCAAACTAAATGCCCCATCAAAGCACTTAAAATTAGAAATATTTAGGGGGGAGGGGAGAGTGGAATCATAAATAAGCAGTTCTTACAGAACAAGAAAGTAATCAAATAATTGTGCATTGTGTATTTGACAAAATTAATCTATTTATAGACAATTTTAACTCCAAATAATTTTATGACATTAATTCCTTGCCACAATTTCCTTAGAATCAAAAATCTAATTTACAGGAAATTAAGATATCCATACAACTTTAATAACATATTGTCGATCAGACACAAACATGAAAGACAATCAAATGGAGTTCTGTGTCCCTTCAAAGTATCTTTTGAGAATTCTGTTCAAAATTTTCCCAAATCATCTGTGTTATGTTTAGAATTAGAGACTTGACTGCTGCCTGGTACCAATATTACACAAACCATTAAATGGGTTCCATTCTATGAGGTATACTTTCAGTAGGGAAACTGACAAATCAAAAATACCGGTAATAAATACCTGCAAAGTAAGACATACTTCTATATGTGTGTGTGTGTGTGTATAAGAGAATAGATTTTCTTCAGTGATTTCAGCATTGGGGTTCCTCATTTATGGCACAGGCCATCTTGCAGATTTCTGGATGAGAAAATAATTATGCAAGACCAGTTTGTTTCTGTTTGGCTGAGAAATAATTGAGTATATGTGAGAAAAGTCCGTGTGGCCTTGCTAGATTTACAAGTTCAAGGTTAGCTTCACAAATGCTTCACTGGCGGCACAGCCAGTGTCACTGCATAAACTGGTTTATGCAAACAGATCCAACTGCTTTCCCAGTTGTTTGCTTCCATCACCACAGTAGGTTGCATTGTCCCTGAGCAGTTTGTCTGCGTACCCATGCAACAAACCAGATCGAGGAGCTACTGGAGATGAAACCAAGCAACATATTTGCTTTTTTTACGCCAGCTCATCACAGAGGCATGCTCACATCAGGACAGAAGCAGCAGTGGCACAAGGCCTTGAATGTAAAAACTCACTTTTACAGGCAACTTAGCACCAAGGGCCAGCAATGACAAAAGCTACAGGTAGAGAGGAGAGATTGGAGCTGGACACAGCGAGGTACTTCACTGTTTTTCTTATACAGGGCTAGCCCATTTGCAGCAAAACCTTGGCAAAAAGGTTTTAAAATGCAGCTCTGAACTCATTACAGGGATTCTGGTAGCTGGTTCAGAGCGTTTGTGATTTAAGTTAAAATACCTAAAAGCACGTTTGAAATTGATTAGATGTAAATCTCTATAGATTTTAGCTGCCCTTAATGAAATGATAATGGCCCAGATTAGCTTTCAACACAAAGAAGAGGAATCTTGTAATTCTGCCTTCTATTTCAGTGATTGTTTTGTAATAAAAAGCCCTATTCAGGTATTTAATTCACAGGGAGTAACTCCAGTGAGAAGCAAGCCTAAGGCAACGGTAACGTCCACTATGACTTCTTAAATCACATCAAGACGAACGAGTGTAGCAGTTACAAAGGGCCAGAGCCAGAACACAGGAGGGCCTGAGGAAGGCATCTCCCCACTAATATTGGGCTACAGCGCACCAGTGTGCAAAAACACCACGTGCATGCCACCAGAAATTGAGCTGCTTTGCCTACCGAGCAAGAACCTCCCCCTCCTTCGTGCTGGAGAAACGTGGATTAAACCAAAATAAAGAACCACAACAAACCAGACTACTGAATTAGGTGAACTGCAAACTCGCCCCGCACAACGCGGGGCCTATGCCAGGACGGGGGTGTGGGTTACCAGAGGCACCCTACCAAATCCGGTCGTCACTGGCCCACCGGTAACCCCGGCCCCATAATAGGGGGAAGAGTGCGGCGACGGGGTGAGCGACCATACCACGGCACAACGGGACACAAGAATGGGCACTTGCCTCTCAGTGTAGTTCCCTCAATACCCTCCCTGCATGCCTTCTCCCTGGAGTCTCGGCCCTCCCTTCTCTCCCCGCTGCCTCAGTTTCCCTTCCGCGCACGCCGAGCCGTTAGCGGCTTGGGGAAGGGGGAGGGGAAGGGAAAGAGTGAAGGCAGCAGGCGGAGACGTGTCGGAGCAGTCCAGTGCCAGGCGCCGTCCCGGCTGCGCGGCCCCGGGATCGTGAGGCCCGCCCGCTCGCCGCGCTACCTGGTGGGGGAGGGGCGGCGGGTGGGGGATCCCCCGTAAACCGTCTCCAACCGCGACCCTCCCCGCCGCGCCAGCGCCTCGCCCCCCGCTCCCCCGCCGGCCAATCGGAGCGATGCGCACGTGACGAGCGTTCCCTTCGATGACCTCATCCCTGGTGTGGGATGACGTCAAATTCAAGATGGATGGAATCACGGCGGTGGCAGCAGCGCGCGCGGCCGAACCGTGAAAGGAGGCGCCGAGGGGGGCAACAAGGGGGGGCGCGGCTGGCGGCGGAGAGGGTGAGTAGCAGCCGCGTCTCGCGCCCGTTTCGGGGGCTGCCCGCGCCGTATGGGTCTCCCCGTGTACAAAGGCGTCTTTTCCTGACGTAACTCTGAGGTGGTTTTTTTTTTCCCCCACCGAGCGGGGCTGCGGTCCCCGAGCAGCGCAGTGCGCCTGCGCCGGTTACGAAACTCCTCTCCCTCCTTTTCGCGCATGCTCCCTTTACTCTGAGGAAACGGCTGGTGCCCGTTCCGCCGGCATACACCCGCCACATAGACCCGCCGGGCTGCCTTCCGCGCATGCTCCGCGTCCGCACGCCGCCTCAGCTGTCCCTCATGCGCCTGTGCCGCGCCCCGCCTCCCTCCTCTCCAGCCGGGATCCCGCACCACTGCTTCTCCGCGGCGGCCGGAGCAGGGGGCACCGCCTGCCGTTGCCTTTCCTCAATGGCGCATGCGGAACGGCGGCGTTGCCGGGAGGGCGGGGCAGGAGCGTCGCCGCGTAGGGAGCGGAGCGCCGTGGGCTGAGCGCTCGGCTGCGCCCCGCCGGGGTTGGGAGGGATGGCGGGACGGAGCCGTTGACCGCTCATCTGCCCCGCGCGAGCGCGCCGCCTCGGAGGGGGTTGCCCCAGCCGCCGTGTCAGCAGCGGCAAGGACACCTTAGGGAGCTGTGGGTTGCGACTGTCCCCGCGCATATATATATATATATATATA
>WBNM01016461.1:0-85320 GCA_013399055.1 Ramphastos sulfuratus | reverse complement strand
ATATATGCGGGTTCTGATCCTGTGGGGTCCTGCCCCATAGGTCTGTCAGGGAGAGCCGCGCCAGCCTGAAAATTGCAAGGTGGAAAGCAGTCCAGCAAGGTTCCTGCGAGGTATATTAGGTACACGCAGGTATTGAAGTGTCGCTTTACTAGCCCAAGCGCTCTTTGGCTGTGTTATCCATGAGCGGGAAAAAGCACATCTCGGAGCCTACCAGCATGTGCTGCGCGTTTGCACAAACCTGTCAAAGGTACTTTACAGCATCAAAGCCGTCAGAATTTAATGCGCCTTGAAGTCCAAACTGCCATTGCATTGGACGCAGCTCACATGAAGTATTAAACGGCAGGAAAACCACCTGAAGGTGTTATTGTGACACAGGAAATACTGTGGAATTTTGCTGGTGCACTCAGTAAGCTCTTCTTAGTAATTAAATGACACTTCTTTTAAAACCTATTCTTTTGTTGTCGTTAGACTCGGTGAAAATAAGAGGTAGGAAGGCTGCAGGTATGAGAAGAGATTGGGATGAATTACATCACCACATAGCTTTTGTTGAATACAGTAAAGATCATGTAGTTATTTTTATCCTTAAATAATAGGAGGATTTGATTTTATTGCTATTTTTATACAACAAGGCTTTTGATATTATCAAGAACAGTAAATGGGTATTACAGGTAAATCTAGTACCGCTTCATGTTTGCTGCCCAAACACTGCCAGTTACAGTGTTCTGTTCTGACTGTTCAAACTGATAAACTAACTGCTTTGACTAAAATTTTCCACCAGGGTTATGCTGATGTTCTTGAGGGGAAGTTTTGAGCAAACTTCAGCCACTGTTTTCTCAGACCTTGTTTGCAAAAAGCAAATGATGTGGCCATCTCTTAGGTGGAAGAAAATCTGACATCCTTTTTGTGTCAGAAATCTTATTGCCCACGTACTATACAGTTGTAGCCTCATAAGAGGATTTGCTTTTCCTATAGAAAATCCACCCAATCTGACTAAAACTATCATTTGCATGTTCTCGGTAGGGACTTGGAGATGCCACAAATTACAGTCTGTGGAGTTTCCAGCTACAACGTGTGCCAGACCAGGATTTAGCACAGGTTTCTCCATCTGTGAACTTCTCTGAGCCTGCTGGAGCCAAGGTAACCTGGTGATCAGAATCAAGAGTGAGTGACCATGTCTCTTGCTCTCAGAGGTGCTCTTGCTCTCCCCCTGATTTTCAACAAATCCCTGTGATCCAGAACAGGATTAAAGTCGTAATGAGTTGGCTGCGATTTTTAAGGCTTAAGGTAATTTATCCTTGAGTACCTATTAGCATTCTTATTTAGCATAAAGAAACAATAGCTTGTAAGAAGTTCCTGAAGTCCTCTTCGTGCTGTACTTTTAATGCTACACCAGTGTGATGAATGTGAGCTTTCTGTAAGCTTTCATACTGTGTTGAAGTTACTTCTTTTTGAATGTCAGTAGCTGTGAAGCAGTTACCATAAAAAACATCAAATAACCATTATGGTTTTCAAGGTTCTGAAAGATGTTTTATCTGCAAAATAGTGTTAAAGCAGCCTCTATAAAAGTGTAAACTTAGAGGATGGAGGGAGGAGGAGCAGGGGAGAGGAAGCTGGGCTGTAGCCACCACGTGCTATGGACCGTACTGGGAGGTATTACGCTGTGAGTTACACATTACAGTTGCAGCAATTTGCAGCTGTCATTCAAAGAAATTCTCAAGTTTTGAGCAAATGAGCTATTTCATAATGAACTCTGTTACTTTTGCTGATCTGAGATACTTGGAAGGGCAGAAAAATCATCAGAGGCAGCAATATCATTTGCTACAAGTGGCAAGTCTGCAGTATACTCTCCTTCTATGCAGGAGGAGTTGCTTTCCCCAAATATATATGGTTCAGATTTAATATTAGTCTATGTACTGTAATATATTTTCCAGGGTTTTTACTTAACAATAGTATTTAAGGCAGCAGTTCTCTTATATTTCATTCAGCAGTGAAATGAAAAAAAAAAATGTCTGTTTTAGCTTGTTGGCCACTTTCTTTGTTCTAGAACACTTCAGGGAGATTTTATACACAAGAAAAGAAAATGTGGAGCAACTCTTTCACCTTCCTAAACTCATTCTGCCTCCACCACTACTGCAATTGGTTCATCAGTCTTGAAGCCCATCAAAAATAAGAAAATTTTGAAATTGTGTAATACTGTTAGTTGAGGGGATTTTTCCTCTGAGATTAAGTGAAGCAACACATCTTCATTGGGCAAAATCTTTCCAAAATCTGCATGAAAAGGCATGAAAAATGCTTTGGCTGAATATTTTAATCTTTTTTAAAGTGAAACTTGGCCTTTCATAGTAATTTATATGCAGTTAAACTGCATATAATTTATATGCAGTTAAACTGCATTCCTCAAGAAAGGATGAAATATTTTTCCCTTTTTTATCTCAGAGCATTAATCTCCTATCCATGATGTATTTCACATCAGCACTTTAACTGCGTGAGTAATCTTTAGGTTGCAATTAGTCCTCAGTAATCTCTTTGATAAATTGTGGTTTGTGCAGGGACAGTTCTTACACACGAGACACTGAGTGTCCCTGCCACCCCCCAGCCCCTCATCCCTCCAGCATTGTGTGGCTCGTACATAGGCTGTCACCACACCTGACATCACGATGCAATGGAGCTAGGACTGTACCAGTAGTCCTAGTGGGCTGGGTGGCTATCAGCTGAAAAATATTTGAGCTACTTTGGGGTGTTTTGCATTCTGGTCAGAATACATTTGTAAGTATCATTGGAACGATTTTCCAAAATAAATGTACTTGGTACAGTAAATATGCCTCACAGCAGTCCTTTTATAGTAAATTAAGGAAAACCAGCACATTACAGTGATTTCTGATCACTATTTGCCACAACTTCTTCTACCTGTCACAAGCAAAGGAATTAGTTTATTTTGTGCCAGGGTGTAACTCTGAGTGCAGTCTTTCTGCTGTTGAATTCAGCCACTAAATTCCCTGAAAGTTCACTAGGACCAGTTCCTTTCTCATAAATACTTTTGAGGAATAAAGAACAAATGCATGGTGTTCTTGATCATAGAGAAGGCTATTTTTTTACTTTTTTTTAAAGTATATGAGATGTTGCCTACCTCCAAATGCATGTGAACTTTGAGTAAGCTGAAAATCTTCCACATTCTATTCATGACTTTGTAAATCTCTTGAGTAAAACCCATGTAAAAATTGCTGTTGTCTTTCCACTTTTACAGTATCCTGTATCATCTCCCCAGTATTTTGCCTGTATGTAATGATGGCCGAATAGCATTTTCATTGGATTCTTTTGTTTTCCCAAATCTGGATTCTTTACCTGGTGTGCAGAAAACCAATCTACACACAGAGCTGAGATAGTTTAATCCAGTTCTGCATGGAAAAAGGTGCTTAGGGAATAACTCGCAAAGCCAGCACAACCCCAGGCATCACAGAAGGTCCTACATGCAGAACGATAACTATGGAAAAACCACACTGCAACACCTGATTGGTTACCTACCATTATATGACAAAAGTGCATTTGCACATGTCTGACTGCTGTCCAGCTCATTAGGTTAAGGTGGTCCTACATTACATGTAAAGTTTCCTCCTAGAGCTGCAGAGTTTAGTATTATAATGTATTACAATCATCTAACGGTAACTAAAGGTTACGTTTCGATGCTACGATCCATCACTAAGTCTTCAATCGACTTGCCATTCTGTACAGTTTCTACTCAAACTTCATAAAAACAATGCTTGACCTTTCCTAACAAAGTGTGACTAGAAACTAGTTGGAGTCTTGTGATCTTGAGGACCTTTCATTCTAGTTGCAATGGACACCAAACAGCTTTTCATGGTTGGCTAACTGTAATTCTGTGCTTGCTTGATTTTGATAATTTTTAACTTGACGTCACCTTCAGTGGGTAGAAGATCCCTGCATTTTCTTAGTCACATTTCTCACTTGGCAAATTTTTAGGCTCAATTTTCACATTAGTTCTGCATGTTTCAGAATAAGTGCATGACACTTCCTTCCATCTCTTGTTTTCTTATAGAAACTTTAGTGTAAACACAATTCTGTTTGTAGAAAGTTATCTTACATGATTATAATTTTCTTTCCCATCTAGAATATACTATACCTGTAAAAGCATCTTTATTTTAATAGAAGTATACCCTCAATTAGGGTTTGTCATTTGCTCTATACTAGCAAAATTAAAAGCAGTATGTGGTCAGTTAAGCAAAGAAAGAGTGGCTTGCACAGCAGGTGATGGAATATATTATTACATTTGTTAAATGTATCTCAGCATTACAATAAAGTCATCCTGCAGAAAGAGTACAAGTGTATACATTTGGTGTGTCTCCCCTTCTTCAATTTCTTTGTTTCATGCATCTCTTAGTAAAAAAAAAAATATATATATATATATATGTAGTATTTCTGAAAATGAGAGTTTTGTAGCTGTTTAAATTATATGGACCTCAAGGCTTTCTGTCTTGTCCCATCAGAGAGTTTATTTGCAATAATAAAAAACTCGACAAAAACTGAAGAACTCTTTAGGGAAAGGTATTTTTAAACTCTTCAGTCTCTTGATTTTACAGCAGTTTGGATTTTAAGTTACACACCTTTCAGCTGAGACATTGAGGCCTGGCCAAATATTTTATCAAACTGTTTGGTGTGTTTTAATTTGTATCAGCTCTCTAAAGATGAATCAGAAAAGCTCACAACCAGCGCGCATTCCTGCCCTCTCTTACATCCAGTAGTTGTGCAATCCCATGGTCAGCTGGATTAGTTTACTCATCTGACAGCAAGCTACTCCTTCCTTAATGGGGGAGGGGACGGGGACGGCTCTTTGTAGGAGCAATCCCTAGTTAGATTGGGCTAAGAGGAAAATGAAACTGCATCCTTAGCTGCTGCTTGTTCACAATCAACAATGAGAGGGACAAGTGAAGCTTTGTGGTGTTGCTCTGATATTTTGTAGTTTGCTGTAAGTTGGGAGAAGCTGTTTTAAGTGTCAGCTGTCAAAGCTACAAGTGTGAGCTGAATGAAAAATAGCCTCTAATTTCTAAAAGGATATCTACAGGAAGTTGTCTGCCAGACTCATTTCTAATCTTGTATCAGGGCAACTGAAAATTATTTATCTGTAGCGGAGGTAAAGATAAAAGACTGCACAACAGTACAGAATTTCTTCTCTCCCTAATTTTCTGTTTCTGTATGTGTACAGTATAAATACGTGGAAATTTACACATCAGTGTCACACATGTACCAGTTACACTATTTATCTGATTTTATGCCTGTCTGCATACCAGTGAGTCTCTACTTGCTGCTGACTTATTGGCAGTGGAAAACATTTATCTTCATGGAGACAGTTCATGTACATTCTGCAGTGGAAAACAGTGATGACAGATGAAATCACATATTGTCCAGGAAGGGAGAATCCCCAAGCTTGCAGCAAGAGATTACTCAAATATTTAGTTAGAAAAGACATTAGAAAAGTGCAAACAATCTTGCTTTATAGGTTTGGAGCTTCTACTTACAGCATTTAGAGGTGTGTAGGAGTGCATTTGTGTAAATATATATGGACTGTAGCAGAGTAAGTATGTTACAAAAGCTATTGGTGGGGTAAGAGGCATTTAAACTGTTGTCAAACTCAATAAAATGCAGCATAGGATCGTTAAGCAGAAGCCTAAGCAGTGTAGGTTTCTTTTGCATGCAGACTGTTGATGAGCAGTGGGGCTTCCCCTCCTCCCCTCTTGTGTCTGAAACAGCACATGAATTATCAAAGCCATCAAATCCTCTGCAAAGCATTTACAACTGAGCACAACGTTTCTGCGTTTACCTGAGGATACCTCAGTAAGTCACTAGTATTTCTTGGCTGAGTCTTACAATCTATGTTTCTTCGTGGGTTTTTTTTTCCCAGTAGGTTTGTCCCCACCACACTTCTCATATATGTTTTCCCTGCTGTTCAGTGTCTGTTGCTGCCTGTCACCTCTGTGCTTCCTCCTCTTTCCTTGTATTCTCCACTTCTATCTGCGGTTTCTAACAGCCCTGGCGCCTCCTTGCTGCAACAAATGCATCTTACTAAGCGTTTCAGAACATCTTTCCCACTGCAATCCCCAGCATGCTATTAACATGGCCTTAGCTGTCAGCTGTGTTGTAACAGAAGTCAGCAGGCAAGATTATTTTACCTTGTTGCTTGTGTATTTGCAAGTATAAGCTGTTACACTTAAATTATTCATGCAGATATCAGCCTGATTCTATTTGTAATGTTTCAGGACTGGTTACTTAATTGTGTCTGAAAGTGAAGTTTCAGATGGGCAAAGCTGATTGAACAACTTGCTAACAAAGAATAGGTACTTTTGGGGCATCCTTTGCTGAAACACTGATACTCATCTGACCTTTCAGTGAGCTGATTAAGTTCCTAACCTATAAAATAACAAACATGTAAAAAGCTGGATTGATTTTGTTTGGTTGATTCCTGCTTCATTTTAGCAAATTGAAGTAACTTACTGGGAGGTCAAATGAGCAGCAGAGCTGGTGAAAGGAAGAGGAGGGTACCACCAGGCTTTGAGGAGAAGATGTAAGAGTATGATAGAGGAAAGGGAACTTCCACTTCAAAGGCAGCATCTGTTGAAGATCAATAAACTGCTGGGCCAAAGATCAAGCTTTCTCACCCTTTCTTTGTGAAAAGCTTTCCTGAGTAGATACTTTTTTTTTTTTTTCAGAAAGTAATTTTGAAATAGTAGATGTTTCTTTTTCTATCCTTATTATAAAATAAATCATGTACCAAATAATAGTACTTAGGTTTCAGAAATCTAGATTGCTGAGATCAGTGGAGGGCTGTTAGAGATTGACACTAAAATCTCTTCTTGGTCTTCTGAAGGAAAGCTTGAGGCGCACCTGGGTCTGGAGTTTTGCTGAGGTCCTGAAGACCTGCAGCTGCTATAGGATGCAGCACCTGAACACTGACAATGGGAGATTTCCTGGTGTAGTGCAACTTTTTCCTTGACATCACCCAAACATCGTGGAAAAAAAGAAAAAATAGTTTTGTTTCCAGTCAGTCATGAAGATGGCTGGAAAGGACAGAAGCAGATTATCTGGAGGAATGAGCATAGGTAGTTAATAACAACATAATCTTCAGATAAGGCAGTATGAGTCCTCAAACACCTGGAATCAAATCTAGTGTTACAAGAGATTGCCATAGTTCTGTTATCTGCACAATAGCTAGCTACACCTTTTGTGGCAGAGCTGAGCACAGTCAGTCAAGTGCTGGCTTTGATGGCAAACTGTTGAAAAGGGGTTCTCTTCCTGTAGCTGCTCCCCTGACAGTTTGCTGCCTCTTCAGTTATGCCTGTGCAATTGTTCTTGAGCTTATGTTTAATATACAAGTTGACCAGCATTTGAAAAGAAATACTGTTTGTTTTCTTATCTGTTGTCTGATCTGCTGTGTAATACAGGCCTGCAAATGTTTGTGCTGGCACAGCTGAAGGAGTGAACTGCAGTGTGCAGCTAAGATGAACAAAAGAGAGCAGGAATATATCAGATCAATTCTGTTACTGAAAAGTGTTCATATAGTGAAATTTTCTCACACTGTACATTTACTGTAGTAATCTTTGAGGGTTTTTTAACATCTGAATATTCCAGGCTTTCAGGTGATGTGTGTAAATGTCTTTAAATGGTTCTGCAAACCAGTTCTGGTTTTGTTTCTTAACGTATCATAGCTTGGTTTATTCCTGCTTGCTGTGTTTAAAGGCTATTAGGCTGAAAGTCAAGCACTTGAATTGGGAAATACCAGGATTAAAGCTGTCTTTGCAGGATTAATTTGGTCACTTGCCATTTGTGTATGTTGCAGCCTTGATTACTGTTAAAGTGACAGAGTTAAATTGCACCAAATGGCTCTGCCTTCTTCACTGCAGGGAAGAGGCTGTGCTCTGAGAGTGAAAGCAATGGTTATAGTGGAATGCTTATCTCTGTCTTGCTTAATGTGATAAATTGAAAGTGTTCTATGAATAAAAAAGGAGAGTGTTGGGGAGAAGGATGAGCAACTACTGAATTCTGCTTTAGATATGTAGATTTTATACCTGTCTCTACTCATAGCACTACTGTGTTATAATGGACAGAGGAACATATGATAATTGCATGGTATTTATTCTGCAAGTGTCTTACACAAAAGCAATTAAAATGAAAGATTGGAAAATATTTCAAAACGTTTGACTAATATACTTCTTTCCTTGTATTCTTGAAGTATGGATTCTGCACAACCCTGTTTTAGTTCCAGTTTCTTTCATAAGCATGCTGTTGATCTCTTACCTCCATATACCATGCTGCAACTTGCATCTCAGATGAATCATTTGAGTTTGCAAACTCAGTTTCTTTCAGATGAAGCTAAAGGAAAAGATGCATTCCTGGAACGCTTGTTCTAGTAACACTTCAAGTGTTAATCAGTGTTTACACCACAAGACTGGATTACTGCCAATCAGACTCCACCACTTTAAATTGCAGTGGCATCCTCAAGGAGAGATCCTGAAAGGAGACTGGTAGTGCACCCCTCTACCCTCTCACTCAATACTTTTAAACAAAACATAGAAAGCAAACTAAAACATACTGTTTTCTCAAATTCATGGTAGCTTGGATGCTCTGCTTTGTTTTTGTTTTTTTTGTTGGTGAGAGGGGCGTTATGTATCACAACTATCTGAAGCAGTAAAGACAGATCTAGTGAGGAATTCTGCTTTTGCTATTGCTGTGACACTTAAGTCAATCCTGTGACATAGTCAGTGGCCTGAGATATTGCATGTGGCACCTTTTAAGTAATTTCTCAATAATACAAATTTAGATTTTAATCACTTTTTTATATCCATTAGTGGTAAGATTTACCACATCATTTATTAATAATTTGCTTCGGGTTTCTTTTTGTTTTTATGAACTTCTCACAATTTTTGGTAAGCTGATAAAAAATGCAACCTTTTTGTGGTAGCAGCATACATCATGTATACATTATAAACTGTTCTGGCTTCACATGGGGTAGAGTTAATTTTCACAAGAAGCTTGGAGAGGATGTAGTCAGGAGAGCTGACCTGATCTAACCAAGGGGATATTCCATACTGTATGATGTCATGTACAGCATATAAACTGAGAGAGATGGCCAGAGGTGGGGGATCTGGAAGTGGAGGGGATCATGGCTTGGAAGCAGGCTGAGCATCGGGTTTTGGGTGGTGAGCAATTGCACTGTGAATCATTTGCTTAATATAGTCTTTTATTACTACTATTATTATTTATTTTCTGCTTGTGTTGTCATATTAAACTGTTCTTATCTCAGCCCATGAGTTTATACCTTTTTACTTCCCATTCTCCTCATCCCACCAGGATGTGAGCAAGTGGCCACATGGTGCTTAGTTGCTTTCTGGGTCTAAATCACAACATAGACTAAAGAGCAGGTTCTCAAATCACCTGCAAAAAAGAAGATAATTACTTTTAGCAGACATATTATTTCACTTGCTTTCCTACTACCAAATTCTTACAGGCTAACTCGAACAGAATTGTAGGAATTATGTCCATGAAAAAAAAGAAATTTGAATATTGCTGATTTTTCTGTGTATGTTCTCAGATATATAAACTTCAGTTCATGCTGCAAAAGTTGTTTAAACTAACTTAGAACTTGATTTTCCTCTTGAATTGAGATCTTATCAGGAGCACTCTATTGAGTTGTTGGGACACCCTGCAGTATGAAGCAAATTGTGCTGTGAGGTGTGTAGAGCATGGAGATTTCTGCACTGCAGTTTAATTTGTGCTTATTGTACTCTTGGACACATCCAAGGGTAACTGTTTCTCAAGTATATGGGTTGTGTGCATTAAAGTGCTTTTATGCTAATGAATAAAATGGGGAGTTCAGTTCTCTGAATGCTTTTAAGTTAGAATGAAGCAATGCAGGGGTACTTCAGTTATAACAGTGACATTGCCAAGAAACCAGATCTTCTCAGTTCTTGATAGCTGGAAGCATATATTAACAACACTAAGCATAAGCAAACATGCTGAAGTAATCTAGATTACAGACAATAATGCTGCTTCCTTCTTCCTTCCCAGTATTAATGCCCTTCCCATCATCCTATTAAAAATCGGAACAAAATCACATTAATTTGTTTAGTCAGCAGGAGACTGTTAGGGTTGCTTAGCCTCAGAGAGGTGACTTGGCATAACTAAGTGTTATATATCTGATTCAAGTGTGTATCGATGCAGTTGCCAAGAGAGATCTTGATAAAGCTAAACATGAGAAACAGATGATCAAGAGCGAAATGATTGAACTGCTCCTTCTTGTGGACAGGTGTATTGCAGAAAGGCCTCTCTCCCTTCAGTTAGTCAGGTATAATGATACTGGGGTAAGAACATTGAGTTAGAGCATATTTGAAAGTGAGCACAGGAGCTGGTTCTTCTCATGCCTGTATGTCTGTTGGAGCGAACAATGTTGTTTTAGTTCCCATACCTTTCTCCAAACAAGCTGTTCTTCATCAATGTTGATGGTAGTTTAGCCAGTCTGTGAAGTGCAGGAGGATTAGCTGTGTTTGTCTCTAATCACAGTTCACAAAAGGCAACCTACAACTTTTTTTTTTTGTTGTTGTTCTTTTTCAGAAACATCAGAATCATGGAGGGGCTCTTGCATTACATAAATCCAGCACATGCCATTTCACTTCTAAGCGCACTGAATGAGGAGCGTCTAAAGGGACAGCTGTGTGATGTTGTTCTTATAGTAGGAGATCAGAAATTTCGAGCTCATAAAAACGTTCTGGCTGCCAGCAGTGAATACTTCCAGACTCTGTTCACCAATAAGGAGAATGAGTCTCAGTCAGTGTTTCAACTCGACTTTTGTGAGCCAGATGCTTTTGATAATGTTTTAAACTACATTTATTCTTCATCCTTGTTCATTGAGAAAGGCAGTCTTGCAGCTGTGCAAGAGCTAGGCTACAGTCTTGGAATATCCTTCCTTACAAACATTGTTTCTAAGAGTCCTCAAGCTCCTTTTCCAGCTTGCCCTGTTAAGAAAATTGTGTATCAAGACGAAGACGAAGGTAATTCTCAGAAGAGAAGTGTCATTGTCTGTCAGAACAGAATCGAAGCACAAGCAAAAAGTATAAATCAAACGCAACATGATTTAAGCCATACTTCTAAACCTTCACCCTCTGTTGCTGTCAAAAGCAGCAGTAGACCACAAGTAACAAAACCAGCCGAAACCCTTCACAACTTACCACTGACTGAAAGGAGATGGCTGAAGGAAAGCCCTGTGAGTTATACCAAGGTTCATGAAACTTCTGGAACTGTGGAGGATCAGAGCAGAGGTGGTTTAGTGAAAAGAAACACAGTACTGCCTCAAATGCCTTTAGCAGAGAAAGAAATTGCAAGCGATGAACCAGGAAGCAGTGGTCAGCTTTTAAGAGGGAAAGCTGCAGAGCTGGCATTGAAAAGACCACGTCCACCAGTCTTGTCTCTGCGTGGCTCATCAGAATCTGCATTTTTGTTGCGAGAGGCTGGAAAAGGAAATGGTCAAGGTGAAGACAGGAATTTGCTATACTACTCAAAGTTAGGGCTAGTGATCCCATCTAGTGGATCTGTTCCAGAAAACCAAAGTATTGACAGAAGTGGGCCACTTGTAAAAAGTCTCCTTCGAAGGTCATTGTCCATGGACAGCCAGGTTCCCATTTACTCACCTTCTGTTGACCTAAAACCTTCACAAGTATCATCGTCCTCCTCACCAGGAACTAATGATTCCCAGAAGACATTTAATGTTGTATCTCAAAAATCATCCTTGAAAGAGTCATCAGAGAAGTTAGTCTTAGATGAAAAACCACAGGTAATACACCCACATCGCCTTAGGTCTTTCAGTGCCTCTCAGTCAACTGATAGGGAGGTTGCTTCCCCTCTTGCAGAGGTGCGAATAAAAACTGAACCTAGCAGTCCACTTTCAGATCCTGCCGACATAATAAGAGTTACAGTGGGTGATGCTGCAGCATCAACAAATAAAGACTTTCCTTTTAAAACTGAGGATGATCACAAGGAACCAAGTAGACTTCCAGCAAAAAGAAGATTTCAAGCTGATAGAAGACTACCATTTAAGAAACTGAAGGCGGTTGAGCAGGTGGGTGAGCAGGTGTCTCCTGGGTCAGAAGAGAATTTTGAAGAAGGCTCAAGCCCTGCGCACCTTGATGCTGATTTTCCTGATTCTGATGTCAGTAAAGATGAATACAGTGAGATGGAAGAAGCAAGACCAAACAAAAAATTCAAATGCAAGCACTGCCTTAAAATTTTCAGGTCAACAGCAGGTCTTCATCGTCATGTTAACATGTATCATAATCCAGAGAAGCCCTATGCTTGTGATATATGCCACAAGAGATTTCACACAAATTTCAAAGTGTGGACACACTGCCAGACACAGCATGGCATTGTGAAGAATCCCTCACCAGCTTCCAGTTCTCATGCTGTTTTGGATGAAAAATTCCAAAGAAAACTGATCGACATAGTGAGAGAGAGAGAAATTAAAAAAGCTCTAATTGTTAAACTAAGACGTGGCAAGCAAGGTTTCCAGGGACAGTCTGCTTCACAAGCACAACAAGTCATCAAGAGGAATTTAAGGTCAAGAACCAAAGGAGCCTATATTTGTACCTACTGTGGGAAAGCTTATCGTTTCCTCTCGCAGTTTAAGCAGCACATAAAAATGCACCCAGGGGAGAAACCAGTTGGAGGAAGTAAGGCTCCTAAGCAGAAAGATCATGCTCATATTGAAAGTCCAGTAGAAAACAAAGAGGTTTATCAGTGCCGTCTCTGCAATGCTAAGCTCTCTTCACTTATTGAACAGGGAAATCACGAGCGACTCTGTAGAAATGCTACTGTCTGTCCTTACTGCAGCCTTAGATTTTCTTCTCCGGAGCTGACGCATGAGCATGAGAGCAAGTGTGAGTACAAGAAGCTTACTTGTCTCGAGTGCATGCGTAGCTTTAAATCATCCTTCAGTATTTGGCGTCATCAAGTTGAAGTTCACAATCAAAACACAATGGCTCCATCAGAGAACTTTTCTTTACCTCTTCTGGATCACAATGGAGAAATAACTAGTTCATCAAGACTGGCTTCTCAGTCAGAGTCCAGTAAAATGAACAATTTTGTAGCTGCAAAGGAAGATGGTGTATTCAGCGATTCATCAGAACAAATAAATTTTGATTCAGAAGACTCCTCTTGCCTACCTGAAGACTTAAGTGTATCCAAGCAGTTTAAAATTCAGATCAAAGAAGAGCCTGTGGATGATGTGGAGGATGAGGTCACTGAAAAGAGCAGAGAACCTAAGGAAGTGGTCTCCAACAAAGATGCTGGTTTGTGGCCCTGTGAGAAGTGTGGGAAGATTTTCACCGTACGCAAACAGCTGGAGCGTCACCAAGAGCTCTTGTGCTCTGTGAAGCCCTTTATTTGCCACGTGTGCAACAAGGCCTTCCGAACCAATTTCCGGCTGTGGAGTCACTTCCAGTCCCATATGTCACAGGCCACGGAGGAGTCCACAAATAAGGAGCCTGATGTATGTCCACCAGCTAGTTCCCCATCACCACCACCTTTACCTCCACCCCCACCCCTCCCCAAAATCCAGCCTTTGGAGCCTGATAGTCCAACAGGCTTGTCTGAAAGCTCCACTACTACTGAAAAATTGTTTGTACCACAGGAGTCAGATACCCTCTTTTATCATGCTCCACCACTCTCAGCAATCACATTCAAAAGGCAGTACATGTGTAAACTCTGTCATAGGACTTTCAAGACAGCTTTTAGTCTTTGGAGCCATGAACAGACACACAATTAGCTTTAATGGACACGTTGAAAAGCTGGTTCAGTGGAGGCTGAGTTCAGGATCTCAGATGTACACCATATATACTAGAAATCTAAGAAAATCAAGACAACGATGCTGAAAAATTTGGAATTTGTGATGCTGCTTGGATTTGAAGATTAAGGTAAACTAACTTAGTTGGTAGCTGGAAAGCAAAGTAAAATACTGTGGTCTGGAATCTATTAGTAACAGAATAAATTTTATTTCATTTGACACTGAAATACATTCACATCTGGGTTGTATGCATGGATCTTCATCCTGTGATGTTGGTGTGTGCGTGTGTATTATATATAAAGTTATATATTAAATGAAACAGCAACAGCAACTTGGATTCTAACTGTGAGTTTATAGTAGTGAAATACTGTAACCAACTTCATTAATTTGTTTTTTTTTTTAAAGAAACCAACAGAGAAGCTCCATTATACATCATTGCCATGCACTTGCAGTTAGGGAGGAAGTGGTTGGAGTGTCTTGCTGTATTGACTTAGGTCTTAGAAACCTTTAGCAATAACAAACCTCAAGTTTGAATAATCCTGATGTTTATTGGATACGAATGTTTGATATTTTAAGGGAACATAGAATTGTTTTGTTGTTACATGGAACTTGTGCAAATCAAAATAGAGTCTGAAGTCAGCAATATTATTACTAAGATTTTATATAAAATGTGGCAGCAAGCCTGCTTTCAGCCATTTAATTATAAGTTTCTAAGGAAAATTGGGGGAGGGGGTACTTTGCTTTATATAATGTCCCAAAGACTAATTTAGATACTTCGGTAGCTAAAGTCATTGTATTAACAGCTATCATAATGCAAATGGTACTGTTTATAATATGAACTAAGATTGAACAGATGTCAGACAAGTTTCATAATTTAGTTTCCACTATTTGTACAACTGTTTGTAATTCTAACTACAAAGGAATGTGTAACAAATCAAAAAAACAAATCAAAAAAAAAAAAAAAAGAGAGTTCATTAAGGGACAGAAAAAGAGTTGTATTCCTATAGATAGTGATAAGCTTGGCCATGAGTACAAAGATATGTTTTAACAAAAACTAGAGATGTAAATATTTATATAGATACCTGTATAAATGAAGAAGTATGTATTTGAAATTTGTATTAAGCATACATATCCAGCTCTCAAAGCAGAGGGGAAAAAAAAAAATCATCACACTACAATCACTGCATTTTATGAATACAATGCATAGAGTAATTCTTTCTGCCGCTTTCTATCATACGTGATACTGTGTTGCAACTTTCTGATTTGTTGAAAATCATGGTAATAATGGACTGCAGGTTTTCTTTGTGGTTCCATTATTTTACCTCAAATCACAACTGGAGCATTTAGTAAGGTCATAGGTATTTACCAGAAGCTACAGTAAAGGGTCCAAAATCATTCTGTAAGGAAAGGAAATATTTACCCAGAGGTGGGTAGGAAACTAACAGTGAAAAGTTCTTCTGTTAGAATTTAAACTTACTGGAGTGGTGATGGATGACAGTGAATGCAAGTGATGCAAACAGTATTTGTGATGCTGAAGAGCTTTACTCCGTGTGAGCTACGAGGGGAGGGCTGCATTTGACACTATGGAGTCAGTGCTGTCTGTGTTCCTGGAAAGCAAGGTGAGTTAGGTCACAAGTTTCAGGGGAAGCTGGAGCAAGGCTTTAATTCTGTATGAAACCCTGAGGGTTTTTTCAGCGTCTCAAACTCAGAAAGAATTACAAGCTGACACCAAGATACAGCAGAGTTAAGCACAAATGTAACTCCTAAGAATCTGAGGATGGGCATCCTTAGTTGGGCACATGCAGGAGTAGTTTTTTTCTCAGTGAAAACTCAAGTGTGCCACCATATTTTTTTCAACAGATTTATTATTATTATTCCTGTAAGTAAATTTTAAAAGAATTGGCTCAGGATGGACCCTTGATTTTTTTTTTTTCAGCTGAAAAAAAAAAAAAAAAATCCAACCAAAACCCAACAACATTGCAATGTTAGTTTCAAGCCACTTCTGTTTCATTTTTTAATTAAATTCTAAAATTGCAAATTAACACTTCTTATAGTTCCACATTGTTCAGTTTTGACCTCTTTTAGGCAAATGGTAGCTGAATGCGATTATGCTAATTTGTTAGAATATAGAATATCAGTTAAACTGATACTGACATTGCAATTTAAACAAGGTACTAGTTTAACAGTGACATTTCTAGTTACTGACTTTATTATTCTACCAAGTCCAGCTTAAATTTCCTTCTTACCAGAAATAATTTCAAAATAAAACTGTTATTGCAATTAACCTGGTTTAACAAAATCAGAAAAGCATACAGCTTTTGCTAAGCATCCTTTAAATGTGTTTAAGGAATCTGTGCATAGAAAATATGAACATGTTTTTTGTGAAACAGTTCCTAAATTTTCACCAGTGATTCCTCTACACAACGGTCTGGAAGTTTATAGGAATCAGTGTCCTTTCTAAAGGAAGATGGCTTCTAAGGGATGCTCAGCTGTGTTACAGTCATAATTTCCAACTGGGATTCTGCTATGTAATATGATAATAAATTCCATACACTTTAAATCAAAAGCTTGTGCAACATCTTTGAAGAAACCTTGACTGTTTTCCTAGTATTCTAAATATAAAATATTTTTGGTCTAAATAGCCTCTTATGTTTTCTTTAGGCTTTGGGTATTTTTTTGGTTGGCTGGTTGTTTTTTTGTTTTTTTTTTTTAAGTTTTGTTTTTAATTTTGAGTGTGTTCTGTGTTTTGGGTTTTTCAAAATTTGGTTCCTGATGTTTAGTAAAGGAATTCAGGATTTAAATATGAGATGTTTATATAGTAGTTCTGGTTTTCTATTAGCTTTTATACAGTATCTTAAAAAGCCCTTGATAGAAGTGTTTATTTTGGAGGATACAGAATAAATATGCTTCCACTTATATAACTTTTAATATATGATTAAAAAGTTAAATTATGGAAAAGATGTTAGTTGCTTCTTTATAAATAAAGATCTTTTGAAAGAGTGTCTAGTTTGGCCAGAGCCAAAATAAAAGGCAAATTTATTGATACAAAAGCCTGTCTTCATCATATTTTGTTTAATTCTGTAGCTGTGTACTAAAGTTGCACAAAGTTAGAAGTCTTGTTAAATACAAAAAAGTGTTCTGCTTTTTTTCTTTAAATTGTGACAGGAATGTGCAGATGTTTTAATATATAGATTAGAATCTTTCATTCTTTCCTTTTTTTGCTATTTTTATAAACTGTCACATAAATCTCAGAGAACTGTCCCCTGCTTCAGTGGAAGTACAGTGAAAACTTCTATTGCATGTAAAAAGAGCAGAGTAGAGCCATGAAATGTATTTTGGTTTGGGATTTTTTTATTTTCCTCTTTCAGGCACTGTGTTGGCAAAGCATCTAAGCCTGTGATTAAATTGCATTAGGATGAGTCTGAATTTGTTTTAAACATGTGCTTAAGTTCTGTGCTAAATTGGGACCATGATCAACCTTGGAAGTGATCAATGGCAGGAAAATGCATACAGATTTTATTTTAAAGTCCTAGAACAAAAGTTGAACTGTACTCTACATGAAAACTGCATATACAGCTAGGGTGTATTTATGTAGTTTTAGGAAAAGATGTGAATGAGTAATTTTTTTAAATTTTTTTTTTTTTTATATGGGGGAGTGAAGCACCCTGTGATAGTCAGTTGAGCAGATAACCTGCTGAAGCAGAGAGTGACACTAGAGTTTTGTCTTGCATATTTCAAATGGAGATGTAGCCTTATCTCTGAACCAAAAGACAGCTGTCAAAGACTTGTTCCTGCGTTTCCTATTTAAGCAGGCCTTCTAGTGACATCCATTAGACTTTTATTTGTTTGGTTTTTATTTCCCTGCTCACTGCAAGGGGGTTGGGCTATGTCCCTTCCAGCTCAACCCATTCTGTGATTCTGACTTTTTTTATTTGATGTTGTTTGTTTTCCCCCAAGTAGGTCATGCGGGTTTGGTCTGAAGCTACGTGGACTCTGTTTTTGTTCCAAGCTTCCAGTGATAAAACTAGAAGTTCCTCACATGGAATAAGGACAGACTATGCCTAACTTCTTGGCACTAACAGTGAGAGTGCAAATATCTGGCATGAGCCTGTAATCTGGCATGTGCCTATACTGT
This sequence comes from Ramphastos sulfuratus, assembly GCA_013399055.1. Taxonomy (NCBI): domain Eukaryota; kingdom Metazoa; phylum Chordata; class Aves; order Piciformes; family Ramphastidae; genus Ramphastos; species Ramphastos sulfuratus. The sequence continues at coordinate 67,348 of WBNM01016461.1, read as the reverse complement.
TCAATAAAATTGTTTACATTTACCTACCAGAAGATTTAGGTAAAAATCAAAGCAAGCTTAGGGGTTTTGGGTTTTGTTTTGTTTTGTTTTGTTTTGTTTTTTTTGGTTGGTTGTTTTTTTTTTAAATATTGCTATTAATGAATCAGTGTTAAAATCTTTTTTCTTGTTCTTGTTGCTGAACACAGCCTGATAGTATTTTTCAATGTCATTGATTTTTGTTTATTTAAAATTACTTGTGAAAAACTGTACTATAACTGTTGTACATAAAGGGACACTATCAAGAGGAAGATTGTATACAGTAAATGTCCTTATCTGTATTGAGAATACTTGATGTTAATAAAATCAAAGAATTTAAAATCATTAATTGAATCATAACACTTGAGCTGCTTGAACATGAATATGCCTATTAAGGACATCCTTGATTGTTGCAAGGATGTCTGAAAAATGTATCAAAATTCATTGGGTTGAGCTTGTTTTTCTTGGGTTTTCTCTCACTATTCCAGAATAAAGGGTTCAATCCATTTTTCCTTTTCCAGTTTCTCAGTGACACACATCACCTTCTAAAAACACAATCTTCCCACTGCTGCAGCAGCATCTTTAATTAAAATACATACAGAAAACCAGAACAAACTCTCTTTTGCAATGTAACATGCAAAATTATATATAAGTACCACATTTTAAGGCTTATTCTTGACAGTGTTCCTTTTCAAAAAGCACTTTTAGTGCTTGGGTACAGGGGAATAGTTTCCTGCAGTTTCTAGAGATTGGAATCCAATATAATGGCTATAGAATTGTCCAGTGAGTTACACAGAATCACTTGTCATTTTAAAGGATTATAGTGGTAAGACAAAAGAAGCTGGTTTCATAATCCTGTATACCTTTTAGTCATTCTGTATCAGTTCCATACACCAGGATGGGTTTTTACTTTTTTTTTTTTTTTTAGGACTGAAAATAGCTTAGGGTAAAATTTTCTTTAATGTAATGTAAATCCATTGCTGCTTTGTACAACTTTTTCTACCGTGTGTTTTCTTGACTAAGAAATGTTGGCGTCTAATAAACTTACACTTTGTTTCTTTTGAATTATCGTGTCTTGTATTGGAATCTCTTGGCAAAGGGTCATGTTATTGTACTTCCCCTTGGATCTGTGGGATGGGAATTTTGTTTATACAAGAGCATCTTTTGATCTAGTAGTTGGATGTAATTTTTCTTTTTTTACATTCCTAAAATGCTGGCCTTTTATTTCTTTTACTAAGTGTCCCACTGACTCATTTAGTGGAAAGTACAAGAAAACCAACTGATATCTCTTAAAAACTTGAGCACAGCCGAAGTTATGCTTCCTAGGCAGTCAGTGATTAAAATGGGACTTTATGGAAACAAGGTTACATCAACTGAGTGTCTCTTTCACCTAAAAACTGGATTGAACCAGACATTTGAAAATACAGAGTCAGGAATCATAGAATGGTAGGGTTGGAAGGGACCTCAAGGATCATCTAGTTCCAAACCCCTGCCATAGGCAGGGACACCTTCCACTAGTACAGGTCACTCAAGGCCTCGTCCGACCTGGCCTTGAACACCTCCAGGGAGGGAGCAGCCACAACTTCCCTGGGCAACCTGTTCCAGTGTCTCCCCACCCTCACTGGAAAGAACTTCCTCCTAACATCCAGTCTACATCTCCCCTCTGCCAGTTTAAACCCATTGCCCCTTGTCCTGTCATTGCAAGACCTTGTAAATAGTCCCTCCCCAGCCTTCCTGTAGGCCCCCTTCAGATACTGGAAGGCTACTATAAGGTCTCCTTGAATATTTATGGTATTTTGCAGTGTTGTCATCAAAAGTAGTTCTGTTGTGTATATCTCCCTCTTCAAAAAAAAAAAACTCTGAATGGGAATGTAGTTTGCAGATTCCCATTATGCAGAAAAGCATCTCTGTATCTTTTGGGAACACAGTTTACTAGGCTCCTTTCTTCAAAGTAGATGAGACCTATCTTGGAAAACTCCTAAGCATTTTTCTTGAGTTCCTGGACTCCACATTTACTGTCCTTTGCCATTTTGATTTGCTCAGTTTGATTTAACCCACTGACCTTTCACGTTTAATAGAGAAGGTCTCAAGACAAGTTTCATAAAAAATCACTGACTGGGTAGCAAAGAATAGTCTTAGTGGGAAAGATAAGGTCTGCATCAAGAGTGTGTGCTGAACAGCTATCTGTTCACCCCAGTCATTGTCACTGTTTGTATGTGTACTGTTGTGTCAGAGTGGGGCAATAGGTCAGGTGAAACAGGGCAGAGCTGAAGTACAAAGTCTGCCAAATGATCAGAATTGAGGGTTGAAAGGGCACTCCAAGCTGAAGAGGATTTGGATCTCTGAAAACAGGGATGAAGGGCTCCTGGCCTGTCTCTCCATGAAGTATCACAGAAGTTAAGTGAGCTGTAGAAAAGGCAAAGAAAGGGTGAGGAGCTGCTGACTCATTTACAGAATTGTAAATCACCGAAGGTTTGGCTCCCTCTTTCTGCTTTCAGCTTAAGAACTCCTGCTCTTTCTGCATCCTGATTATTCAACAATATTTCCCCTACAAGCTTGCACTGAGGGAAGTTCAGGTTCTCAGGCCTTGAAAACTGCACATCCCAAGGGCTTCACCAGGTGTGGCAACAATATATCTGGAGATACGTTCATAGTTTTTCCACCTGCATCTGTGGTTCGTAGAAAGAAAATGATCCAAAACCACAGGAAAACCTATAGAGAAGTAAATACTGCCTTTCTGACTACCATCCTACATATTGGTTCCACACTCACTGGCTTCATGCAGATCTCTTGCTCTGCAGGGCACAGTGCCTGGAGTCCAGTTAATATCAGAACAGACACAGCTGTTCCTGCCCATAGTGGGAAAGGTAAAGGTTTCCTCTCTGCATGGCAGCCCGGGGATGAGGTTAGCAAAGCAGCTGCTATTTGCTGCTGCCTCTTCCTCACTTATCAACCCACTGAGCATCAAAATGCTTGCATTCAGATTATTTGTTTCATGAGGAATTTGACTTAAGACACACAAAGACATATAAATGTTTTTTTTTTTAAAAGCATTTAAAAAAATCTGAATAACTCTGGAGAAGAATCACAGATAGTAAAAATGAGATTTGAAATTGAGTACTTTTTGGCAAGCCTTACTACAAGGCTTAAAAGGGCAAGACCACACAGAACATGCATTTCATAGAGGTGATCCTGTAATGTCTCTCTAACACCGTGTACAGGCACTAGGAGGAGCCAGAAACAAGACTGCAGCATCACATCGACTTGAAGAGCAACACTAAAGCATCACACCAAAGGTCAACACCTCTCTCTGTGTGTTCGTAACTATCTAAAAAATGCATGTCAGCGTGTTTAAATACAGCTGTGTTTGGGGGAAATTCCCTGTTAGGGCAAAGGCATGTTACAGTACACTTCTGTCTTAAAAGCTGTCTTTTCTGCTGTTTCCTTCACTAAGCAGCATGGTTTCTGTCTGACCACTGGGAATGGGGAAGTGAGGTGCATACTCTTGAATCCTTGTCTCTCTGTTGGGACTGCCGAGGCAGAGGCCAGTACCCCAGTGGCTGCTGCAGTGCAGACGGTTGTAAGTGCAAGAGCATTAGTTGTAGCATAACTCCTGTGATGAAAATACATAGTCAACACACTTGAACGTAACACGAACTCATGACTGAGCAGTTAAAAGCTTTTCATCCTTTGTTGTTGCCATAACACATTTTATTCTCCCTCAGGTAACTGGCAGGATTTCCATGACCATATTGTGAGTGAGCACACCCACGTGTGTCAGCCTTAGCACAATACTCATGGGAGTGTGGTCTGGGATGACATGCAACACAAAACTGGTACATGCTCTTGAATTTTCTTAGCTGTCAGGCTGACTTGGAGCATTTTCACTGTGTCTAGTAGAAGCCATGGGTCCTGAGATTTTGCAAAAGCCTTTATTTCATTTCATTTGATTTCTGTTTCTTTCCCACATTACTGGAAATCCCTTTGCTCTCAGTTGAAAACTTGAAAGATCTCTTATTACTCACAAAGTTCTTTCTTATTTCTGATGCCAAACATTCCTAAAGCCATTCCCAAAGTAACCTTAGGCAAGTGTCTGAGGGGCATATGAGTGTTTGTACTTCATGGGAGAAGCACATACCCCTGAGAAGTCAGTATCTCCTGGACTGGAGCCCAAGATTCAGCACCTGTGGCTCCTTGTCAGGAGATTCTTGAGATCTGTTTTGGACATGGAGATCCTTAACCACCTACTCGAAAGAGTCCAATGGAGGGCAATAAAGATGATTAAGGGGCTGGAGCACTGCCCTATGAGGAGAGGCTGAGGGACCTGGGGCTTTTTGATCTGGTGAAGAGAAGACTTTGAGGGGATCTAATCAATGTTTATAGATATCTGAGGGCTGGGTGTCAAGAGGGAGGGGACAGACTCTTCTCAGTTGCTCCCTGTGATAGGACAAGGAGCAACGGATGTAAACTACAGTGCAGGAAGTTCCACCTCAACATGAGGAAAAATTTCTTTACTGTAAGGGGCACAGAGCACTGGAACAGGCTCCCTGGGGAGGTTGTGGAGTCTCCTTCTTTGGAGTCTTTCAATACCTGTCTGAAAGCATTTCTGTGTGACCTGTGCTAAATTATATGGTCCTGCTCTGGCAGAGGGATTGGACCCAAAGATCTCCAGAGGTCACTTCCAACCCCTTACATCCTGTGATCCTGTGAACCACTTGGACACAATGTTAACTCTGAGCCGAAATTAACTCATCAATAGGCAAAAAACTTCATGTAACCGGAATTACCCATCACGTCTGAAGTGCCGTCCTTGAAGGCAGCTCACGATATTATTTAAGTGCATACAGCATTGAGGACAGCAATCGCCACGCCAGCACCATCACCTCTGGTGATGTTTGCGCCCTCTGCTGGAGAGAATGTAGCTGGCTCCAGTAGGTGAAAACTAAGGGGGGGGAAAAAAAAAAAAAGCTTCTCTGTCATATTTTAATTTCTAAAAACGTACAGTGTTTTTCATAGGTCTAGTAAAAATATTTTCAAAGAGCCATCATCACAGACAAAAAAAAAACACTTTCAAAAATATTTTTCCTTCTTCCATTGCATTTCATACAGATAGTGAAAGAAATCATTGGCAGGCCAAGAAAAAACGTTCGTTATTAGCCTTTGTTCCTTTTGCAAAATCATGACCACTTAGGAATAGATTTTTTTTACTGAAAATTGGAGAGAGAGAAAAGTGTGATCCTACAGAGAAAAGCAAGTAGGGCAAGGGAGGTTATTCTTCCCCTGTACTCTGCACTGGTCAGGCCACACCTCGAATACTGTGTCCAGTTCTGGGCCCCTCAATTCAAGAGAGATGTTGAGCTACTGGAATGTGTCCAGAGAAGGGCAACGAAGATGGTGAGGGGCACAAGCCCTATGAGGAGAGGCTGAGGGAGCTGGGGTTGTTCAGCCTGGAAAAGAGGAGGCTCAGGGGTGACCTCATTGCTGTCTACAACTAACCGAAAGGAGGTTGTAGCCAGGTGGGAGTTGGTCTCTTCTCCCAGGCAACCAGCAACAGAACAAGGGGACACAGTCTCAAGTTGTGCCAGGGGAGGTATAGGCTGGAGGAAGTTCTTCACAGAGAGAGTGACTGGCATTGGAATGGGCTGCCCAGGGAGGTGGTGGAGTCACCATCCCTGGAGGTGTTCAAGAAAAGACTGGATGGGGCACTTAGTGCATTGGTCTAGTTGACTGGATAGGGCTGGGTGATAGGTTGGACTGGATGATCTTGGAGGTCTCTTCCAGCCTGGTTGATTCTATGATTCTATGACATAATAAGAGACTTATAAAATTAATGGGTGGAATACTGATGTGCTATGGTGAATACACAAACACCATGGTGCCATCATTTATCTGCTTTCTCATGTTTATTTTTTTTCCTTGCTAGGCTGTATATCTGGTATGTGAATGGCTTCCAAAAAAAGTGCAAGCATCCAAGGTATACCTGCTTGGGTTCATGACTGCTCTGATAGAACTGAAAGATGGCTTTTCAGTTTTGCTTTATATCTGGCTACATAATTTGAAATTATGATTGGTCACAATAGAACATTTTAACCCATTTGTTTTGAAACCTAGCCAATTTGTCAGCAATTACATTCATGAGACATAGTGCTTTCTTCAAGATTTATTTTTTTTGAGGACCAGGCCTGTATACTGTTATAACAAAGTTATAAGAAGAATTTTCTGATCTAATTAAAAAACACTCCGCTCCTGGCAATAGTCCTTCTTAAGCACTTAAAAGATGTAGGCATTTGGGCAAATTGACCTGCAAATTACCTACATAAGTTGAAGGTTTTCTACTAGGAGGTCATGGTGGATATATTACTACTTCTTTAATAGAGATTGGTACTTGGATAGATCAGGTATCTCCTGGTTCTGCAAAAGAACAAAACCAAAAGCAATTGGTCAAAGCGAAAGTCTAATGGTATCATAATCTCAGAGCTTTTTTTTTTTTTTTTGTATGAAGCAAGACTCCATTAAGAAGAGGATGTTCTCTGCAAGAATAAAGTTGGGTGGAGTTATTCCAGATCGAGTGCCAGCCAAGTGCTAGCCTCTATCCTCCCATGCTAGCTGCTAGTTATGAGAGCTTGCTTAGTGTCACCTCCTTGGTGATCATTGTCCAATGAGGCTTCTCTGGGCTTCTCATTTAGCTCTTGTTCCAGCTGTTTGCACACCCATCACTCTCTTTCTGACAGCTATTGCAAAGCAGGGGAATGCATTCCTGTTATGTTAAGTGACATGAGACATGGTAGGTCACATATGCTGATTATCACCTAGAAAGGGGCTACAGAAAACAGGCTGGACAGTATACATAAAGGCAGAGCCAAATGCAGGAGATGATCTTCTGTATTTAGCATTGTGTCTCTCCTTTCCCCACAACTCCTGCACAAACTTGCCACAGTCAGCAGGTAGAAGGCTATGCCTGTTACCTGCCTCTGGCACAGCAGAGTGGAAGAGAGGCTAAAATGCTACATGTGAAAGGGGAAATAGTATCTTCTTCCATTAGGAGCAGCATGCCAAAGGGGCACTTTCAGGTGTGAAGATAAACAGGTCTACTTCTGCCAGCAGAGCTCTCAGTGTGATGGTATCACCTTAGGCTAACTGCTACACTAGCACGGTCTCATAATGGAGACACGTTACAGAAAAGATGGCATCACACAGTCCTGGGATGCTGGAAAAAGCTCTGCTGGCCAAAGTGCAGTTTTGCCAAACCAAGTATCTCCTGTGCTATTACACTGTCCAGACAAAGCACTTGCTTCAGGTGTCAGGTTAGACAGCATGTGTGGCCTCTTATGTACTTGCTCTCATGCATATAAAAAAAACTCTGAATTGGATCAAATATCTCTGTGCATTGTAATTGTATCAGTGATCATTTAAGTGCAGTGACTGAACCTACTGTGTGGTTTTTTGTTGGTTTTTGGTTTTGTTTTTTGTAGTGATCACTGTTCTGCTCACAGCTTTGAAAATTAAATCAATTAAATGACTATAATCCCATCCTGCTCTCTTTGCTTATATCTACAACATGGGACTCTGGGTAGTCTCAGATCTAACATTTTCTCAGTGCTAGATCTGAGACCATATCCTGCTGTGTCCCACCCCGGTATACACATTTGCCTGTGCCAAGTCCAAGCCATCATTCCACCCACCTGCAGTAAACCTGGAAAGCTCAGACAAATTCAAGGTCCTAACATTCTACCCACATTCTGACTGTGAGGTGAAAAAGAGCATCTCTGAACAGATGAATGATGAACCTGACAGCACTAGTTAGCAGGTGAGATCTTTCTTTGTGGTCCACGTGCCTGGCATAGCTCTACCAGCAAAACATTCCAGCATAGACTAAGTCAGAGTAAGCTACAGGTCTGTGGTTTTCTTCTTGCCTTTCCAACACAGAGTGAAATGGTTAACAAAACTCTTACTTCAAAGGACCAGAATGCGACAAGTGAGATAACCATGATGAATGATGCACTTAGAACTCTTTTGTTTCAGAACCCTTGTAAAATCAACTCTCTGTCAAGCTCACTCACTACATTTTTTAAAGTTGCTTTGCAGCCATCATTGATAGGCACTTACTAACGAGAAGAAAATCTGGGATTTGAGAAATACAGAAGCTGCTTCATAGAAATACAGCACATAGCAGAGTCTAGGAGCAAGTCAGAATCACAGTTCCCAGCTTCAAAGTACACAGATTTATGAAGACTAATTACTTTGCTAATCACATCCCCAGAGCTATGCTTTGATGGGTGAGATCCTGAATGTTTAGAGAGGGCTATTCCAAGTTCACAGGTGTATGAAAAAAGGAAAACAATTAAATAATAACTGCTACATATTTTTATTATACTACAAAAGTAAAAATGTGAATTATTTCTAGTAATAAGATGGTTGATAAAGTTCTGCAAGGGAAAACTGTTCCTAATATCTCAATGTATTCTTTTACCATTCACTAATGATTCATAAAATTCCTGCTAGTTAAGGAGCATGTCTACAAGACATATGTGGGGAACCGAAACATAAGGCAAGCTAAGGGCAAGCTTGTGTGCCACACTGCAGTGCTGTATTAGAAGTCCCTGAGCCACCTGCAGACAAGCCAAAGATGTTGGTCTGTGAGCTCTTGTGGCTTCTGCATCTTGGCACTTGCCGGCTGCAGAGCTCACTTAGGAGGTACACCAGAGCCAGGCACCATGGGACCTCATGTAATTCCCCTCTGTAATCCATGACACACACTTCAATGGTCTGTAATTACAGTTTTCAGCAAGGAAAATAAGGCTACAGTGGCAACAGCCTAAACCCCAGTGGAGCAAGAACTTACAATGACATTTTACTACCAACCTCAATGACTTAACCACTGCTTGTTTTAACATCTGGATTGGGCACAACATCCGAATTAGGTTAATTGTCTGGGAGCTGGCACAGGTAAAGAAAGTCACTACAACAGAAACAGAGCAGGCAAAGAAAAGCATAAGAAAAATGAGGACACAAATAGTAATAAGCTGATAAGGTAGCACTCTGAAAACCAAACAGGAACTTAAAAAAAACACCTGAATGTGACATAAATAGTGATTAAACTTTTATTTACTATCAAAAGACAACTTCCTCTTCTTTTACTGCAAGCCAGCTACTGATAACAATAGCCATTCAGCATGGTTTGCAGAAAGCACTCAGCTCTGAGTTTATGCTCCAGGCTGCGGATCACAATGACACACAGAATTGTTTTTCCTCTCCTGGTGAGTTTGACATCCTCAGCAGAAGAGATGCTGAGACACCAGTAAGAAAAGGGAAGCTTGCGTTTGCCCTTTGATAGAAGCAGAGTGAAAACTAAAATGTTTGTAGTCGCCTTAGGTGTTCCCGCAGTGCTGTGAAGGAGTGAGCAGCAAGGCTGGTCACAGCCCCGCAGGTACTACCCAGTTACGGGAAGAGATGCCCTCATGAAATGCTCACTTGCTGCTAAGGGGCAGCATGGCAATGTCATCTGCTGGGCTTTGCAGTGTTGACACACGGGCGGCGCCTGTGCCTCACCCTCTTGCACACAAAGATTATCTAATCTTTCTGTTTTCGGGAAAAAGTCGGGAGTGTTTTGTAACCCGCTCCCGCTGCTCACAAGCAGGGCTAGTACATTTACCTGTATTGTGTGCAAAGGCGGCGAAGGGCCGCTCACGGGATTTTTCACTTGCAGTTGTCGGTTCGTGTGCACGCAACATCACTGAACAACACTGAACGACCCCTGCCGCGCGGGGAAGCCTTTCGTTGTATGAAAACCGACAAAAATTACTAGTTTGACACCGGTGTCTTTCCTGGCCCTCCGAACGCCTCTGCTGCCCCTCTGTCGGAACTCTGGCTTTTCGCCCATTCTGGGCAGCGGGCCCGTGTCGTCCCGTTCTGGCCGCAGCACTGCCTGATGCAGCAGATGGTTTCTCCGAGCACCGCCGGCTCAGGGCGCACACGAATCAGCTCGGCCGTAGCCTGCCCCTCAAGCACCCACCACAAACCTCATTCCCCCCGGGGGCAACGGCAGCCGTCCCGCCTCCGCTGGCGCTTCCCGGGGCACCGGGCACCCCCATTACCCGCAGCGCTGCTAGACTTGGGGGTGCCGCTGACCGAGCACCCCCGCCGGCATCGCGCCAATCCCCCCCCTGCTGCCGCTGCCGCCGCCCACGCCGGCAGCGCTGGGCAGGGGCCGGGGCTGGGGCGGTGGTTGCGGGCCGGGGNCGGGTGGTGCGGCGCGTCCCCGGGCAGCCGGCTGGACGCTGCGCCGCCGCTCCCGGCTCGGGCCCTGCGCGGGCTGTGCCTGCCGCGGCCACCTCTGCCCTGTGCGCCTTGGTGGGGGCCGGTAGCGCGGCTCCCATTATGGTCAGCCATGGCGTGGCTGGCGGGCGGGCTGGCAGAGTTGCGCTGGTGGGCACTGGTCGCCCTATTCGTGGCGGCGCTGGCTACCCTGGCTGTCTACCTAGTGCAATATGCACTGCTGGCCCTGCGGCGTGGTCGGCCGCCGCCTCGGCCGCTGCCGCCGGCGCCGCAGCGGGACGAGCTGCTGGAGGAGGGTGATACGGTGCTGGCGTGGGTGCTATCGCTGGGCAGCTGGCGGAGACAGTGGCGACGGGCCTGGGTGGCGGCGCTCAACGCCGAGGCGGCGACACAGGCGGTGAGTGCCGGGGACGCAGGTGAGGGGCGGCGGGCGGACGGGAGGGGACAAGGCGGGCGTCCCGCCGCAGCGTCCGGCCGGGAGGCTCCCGCCGGCCAGGGCTCGGGGCTCCCCAGGCTTTGCGCGTCCCATTGGGCCGTGCTAGAGCGGGCAAAGGCAGCGAGTGCTTCTGTGCCGGCGGGGGCTCTACCCGCCCAAGGCCAGGTGGATCTGTAGGAGACACGGGAACTTGGCTCCAAAGGTATATCGGAGGGCCGTCAGCATCGTGCTGACTGCGCCTTCCAATGTGTTACTGCCCCTCCTTGCCCTTATCTTGTGTGCGTTATGTATTGTGTGTATGTGTGTGCATCTCTGTGTATATGTTATGTGCGTATATGTATGCGATTGTGTGTGTTGTGTGCATATCTGTGTATTGCATACACATTCGTGTGTATGTGTATACATATGTGTATGCTTGTTGGCTGCTTTGTAGGAATTTGCAGGAAGGAGCTGGCCGGAGGCACGGAGTGGATGCATGCGTGGGAAGAGGGAAGGATGGGGAGGAAAGCCACGGCCTCTGCGGTCCCTGGCAGGAGCTTGTGCTGCCGATAACATTGTTCGGGTTCGGGGAGAAGGAAACAATGGAAACTTCCTGGCTTGGGTGCCGGCACAAGGCCTGCAGCTGGTCCTTTGGCAAATAAGTCCCAGAGCTGGGCTTCCTTCATGGTGTCTCAGTGCATGCTGAACCCGTGTGTATGTCAGTTTAACGCAGAGCTAGCATCTTGCAGTCATTCGTGGGATAGTGGGCTTCTCAGGCTTTGGTCAGTGAGTCAAGTGAGGTGCACAAAATGTGCCATCCCATTCTTGCAAAAGGCACAGTTTGGCATCCCGCTTGTTGCTTCATAATGGTATGCCTAGATCTAGGAGGGGAGTAGGTTAGTTGAGGCTGTGGCAGCCTGCTTCCCTGTCTTTGCCATGCCAATATAAAATGCTGAGTTTAACTATGTAGGAACTGGCATGTAGCCAGGTCTCCAAATTTGTGCACAGCCCTCTCCCTAGGTCTAGGAAGTTCCTTTCCTGGCAGGCACACAGCATGCTTTCTTCTTACGTCGGAGGGGCAGGCTAGGGGAGAAGGAAGAGCATATGTGTGAAAGATAAGGAAACCAGTTTAACATTTTACAGGCATCACTGCAGGTTAGAGCAGTAGGAAGAAAATACCCTTTTGAATTGCAAAGTGTTGTTAAGAAAAGCATGAGTTGTGCTAAGAAACTAAGGTTTGTCTTGTGCTCGTGGAATGAAAGTCCAGACAGCTTGGGCACAGGTGCTAGGAACTGAAAGTAACTATAAACAAGCAGCAGATTCCCATCTCTGACCAGAGACCAAAGGCAGTTTGATGGGCACACACATGCTTCCTCTCTGGGGGAGCAGCTGGAGCTGTCTCTTGCAGTGAGCTCACTGCCTGGCACTGCAGTATGGCGTTGCTCCTGCTGTCAGGCTCCCAAAACAATGTCAGCAGCTCACAGTTAATGAAATTCCATCACGCAAAACAACCTCGAGTGACAAGGGAAGTGGTGCTGACTGCTTAGTGTGGGTAGCAGTTGGAGAATGTGAGTGCTAATGCCTCTGAAAGTATGACCTCACTGCCAAAGCAGGTATATGCTCTCTTTTCCTTCCTGTCTATGTTGAGTAGTTGTCATCACATGAGGAAAGATTAGGGAGGAGAAGGCTTTTCCCACCTCTGCAAGATGATACTTTTCTTAGTTTTGCCATAGCCTAGTGCTAGCCTGTATTATTAGACCCAGTAAAAAGTGGCTTTTAAAACTACATTGATTAGTCCTTACTCAAGAAGAGCAGATTGACTGAATTCTGTTGCTGGGCTTTGCTCTGCTCTGTGTTGTGCATCTTGATATTCTGCTGTAGAGAATGAATTATGATTAGGCCCATAGTTATGTCCTAAGTATAGGTTTTCAGGCTATCCCTTGTATTATGTAGTGAGGTGTCATGCAATTAATGCGTACAAGCTTTGCTGTGCATTTGCAGTTCTGTCTCTGGTTCTTCCAGAAACTTAACTGACTGTTTTTGTCACTCTTTTTCAAACACTGGGTTCATCAGCTAACGATGCTTCTTTTTTCCTATAGGATTCAGAGTTGCTTACGTTTGAGGAAGATGACCCACCAGAATCACTTGAACTAGCAGTTAAACAAGTTGTTAGCGTTGTAAAGTCAGTTCAAGAGAAGGTAAACTTTCATTTGGTTTGCTTTTGGTGTACTTTGGGGCAGGAAATGTTAACTTCTCTTATTAGCATTAATGGGAGTTTTACTTGTCAATACTTCTTTACCTTAGACCTTATTTTTTTGAGGCTGCTAAGAGGCTGGCCTTTCTAATGAGAACCCATGTAAACTCTGTATTGATTCACTTCTTTTGCGGCTCCTGAGGAGAATGTTCTCCAGGGCTTCTACCAAATGAACAATAGCCAGGGCTATGCTGAATTTATAGGTGTGCCTTCAATGAACTCATACAGCAGCCCTCTTGTCATTCTGCAATTGGTATGGTGGTTCTCCAACCTATTGCTGAAATGAGGCCACTTCATGAAGAAGGAAAGGGACACTTCTCCAGTGGGACAGAAAGACAGCTTTGTCTGCCTCGGGCTGTTTGTGTACCTGTTTACAGGTTTGCTTCATCAGTTGGAGCCACTTAAGGATCAGTAGCGTAGGTGCAAAGTCCTGAGGGTAAAGTCTTTTGACTGCTGAATCCTGTATTCAGTGAGCAGTGACTGGTCTCTTTCTTTTTCTACCCCACATACTGTGAAGAGGTTTAGTGCATGTAAGATTAATATAAGGCAGAATGTGGCTCTTAGGGTAAAAATGCATTAAAAGGAAAAAATGTATGTGTGGTTATTAACAATGATAGCTTCTGGATTTTCATCCTAGTGACTGCAACTGCTAGTCACATCTGAACTGGTGCTTGGCTTCAGGCACCTGCATCAGATTAGGGTAATGCTTTTCTTCTAGTTTTACTTTGTCATTTCGGTTTGCTTGTCTGATTTAGATGTTAAACAGCTCTACTATGATTCCCTTGAAAACTATGCATGCTTATTTGCCTGATACACAACTTACAGTCACACCCTGATTGGTGGCAGCTGGGGAAAGTCAACATATAAAGTTGGTTGTGTGCTTGTTGTTGCCTTTTTGTTTTTTCCTCTCTTTATTCATTCCCTACCTCTACCCACACAGTGGTCCCTGCCACAGCAGTGGGACTAGAGAGACTGGAGTTGGTAGGGCTCTAGAGTTGGCACTAGTGTTACTCTGCTGCTGGAAGACACCACAATGGGAAATTGTAAGGAAAGGGGACTGCTAGGTCTAAAAGCCTTGTGCTGTATGTGTGAAGCCAGCAACTAAGGGAAGTCTGCTGTAAATAAAAGCCAGCAACTAACAGCACCAAAAAAAGTATCTTTCAGTTCAGTGTCTAAAACATTGCTGGAAGACAGACAGGGCTGCAAATGTCTTTGGATGGGAGATGGCCTGGGGGTTTAGGTCTGCTGGCTGCCCTTGAACAGTGTCAGAGTTCATCAGGGGCCAGCTCTCTGCTCAGAATACCATGCCCGTGGCTGCACCACAATGAAGAGACTGTTTAAAGGCTAAAGCCCATTTTTGTTTTGCCTATGTGCCAGTGCCAAGGCACAATGCTGCAGTCCTCAATTTTCCTGAAGTCACATTGTACCATTGGGAACATCTCTGCTGCAGTCTTTATTTAACAGAATCACAGGTTGGGATCATCAAGTCCAACCATTAACCTTACTCTACAAAGTTCACCCCTAAACCATATTCTCAAGCACCACATCTAAATGACCTTAAAACACATCTAGGGATGGTGACTCAGCCACCTCCCTGGGCAGCCCATTCCAATGCCTGACCACTCTTTCTGTGAAAAAACATCAGTCTAAACCTACCCTGTTGCAGCTTGAGGCCATTTCCTCTTGTTCTATCACTAATTACTGTGAGAAGAGACCCGATCAACTGCTCTACAGCGTCCCTTCAGGTAGTTGTAGAGAGTAATGAGGTCTTCCTTAGCCTCCTCTTCTTCAAACTAAACAGCTCCAGCTTCTTCAGTTGCTATTCATAAGATTTATTCCCCAGACCCTTCCCCGTCTTTTCTGCCCTACTCCGTACTTGCTCCAGCACCTCCACATCTCTCTTGTATTGAGCTGCCTGAAACTGGACGCAGTACTCAAGGTGTTGCCTTGTTTAACTGTAGATTCTGGGTGCTGTATCAGCAAAGTATGTTAGCACCCACGGTGCCTCCTGGGTACCTTAACCCTCCATGGATAAGCTCGGGCAGCAGAAGGTAGCAAGTGCTGGTTCTGCTGCGGTCTAAGCCCAGGGAGCTTCTCATGACTGTACTCTTGCTCTCCTCTATCTTGTGACCTTGTATTCTGGCACCCTCCTTTATATAGTCTGTGTTTGTCTTCTCAAAGCACATGGAGGAAATGGTTATCAGAAGTAGTCAACATGGATTCACCAAAGAGAAGTCATGTCCAACTAATCTGATAGCTTTCTACATGGACATGACTGGATTGATGGATAGATGAGGGGATGGGAGTGGATGTTGTCTGCCTTGACTTCAGCAAGGATTTTGACACCATCTCCCACGGCATCCTTGTAGGCAAGCTTAGAAAGTGTGAATTAGATGAATGGACAGTGGGGTGGGTTAAAACTGTCCGCAAGACAGAGCTCAGAGGGTTTTGGTCAGTGGTACAGAGTCTAGCTAGAGGTTTACAACAAGTGTTGTTCTTCAGAGGTCAGTACTGGGTCCAGCCCTGTTCAATATATTCATCAATGTCCTGGACAAAGGGATAGAGTGTTCCCTCAGCAAGTTTGCTGACACAAAGCTGGGAGGTGTGGCTGACATGCTAGAAGGCTGTTTTGACATCCATCAAGAACTGGACAGGCTGCAGAGTTGGGCAGAGGTGAACCTTAGGAAATTCAACAAGGGCAATACCTGGGCAGGAATAACCCCATGTATCAGTACAGGTTAGAGGCTGGCCTGCTAGAAAACAAATGTGTGAAAAAAGACCTGGGAGTCTGGTGAACAGCAGAATGACTGTGAGACAGCAACCTGTCCTTATGGCAAAGAAGACCTATGGAATCCAGGGGTGCAGCAAGAAGAGTGTGGCAAGTGGGTTGAGGGAGTTTCTTCTCCCACTCTACTCTGCCCTGGTGACATTGCACTTGGAGTACTGTGTTCAGTTGTAAGCTTCCCAGTTCAAGAAGAACAGGGGACTGCTTGAGAGGGTACAGCAAAGGGCTGTGAAGATGAGTAGGGGACTAGAACATCTCTCTCATGAAGAAAGGTTGAGGGACTTCAAACATTTTAACCTGGAGAAGGCTGAGAGGGGCTCTCATCAATGCTCATAAATACTTAAAGAATAGGTTTCAGGAGGATGAGGCCAGTCTTTTTCCAGTGGTGCCCAATGACCAGATGAGGTAACAGGCACAAATCTGCACATAGGAAGTTCCATCAAATCATGAGGAGGAGTTTACTCTGAGGGTGGTAGAGTGCTAGAACAGGCTGCATGCTGGGGTGGTGGAGTTTTTATCTCTGGAGTCATTCAAAGCCCACCTGGATGCTGCCCTGTGTAACCTGCTGTAGGTGAACCTGCTATGGTGAGGGGGGGTAGA
Organism: Ramphastos sulfuratus; assembly: GCA_013399055.1. Taxonomy (NCBI): domain Eukaryota; kingdom Metazoa; phylum Chordata; class Aves; order Piciformes; family Ramphastidae; genus Ramphastos; species Ramphastos sulfuratus. The sequence continues at coordinate 51,004 of WBNM01016461.1, read as the reverse complement.
CTAGATGATCTTCACAGGTCCCTTCCAACCCCTATCATTCTGTGATTCTGTGGTCCTTGTCTGACCTTGGATTGAGCCATTTCAGTATGTTAATCAATCTGTTATACCACAGCCAGCAATCTAATGTGGTTTCACAGCAGCTTAAACCAATATAAGCACATTTTAAAATGTATTGGATTAAAACTGAGTTGTTCTGATCTGTCCTCAAACCCATTTCCATAATCTTGTGCACAGCTGCTAGGAAAAACATCTCTCAGTTATTCTTGCTTCAGTTAAAGTACAACCTGAATATTTATTTTGACTCCAGTGTATAATAATCATAGAATGGCACTCTAGTAGCTACTTTCCCTCCTTCTTTAAGTGTATACCTTTCTCTAAAACACATCAGAAGTTCTTCAGTGTGCACTTGCAGCCCAGAAAGCCAACTGTATGCTGGGCTTTATTAAGAGAAGTGTGGCCAGCAGGGCAAGGAAGATGACTGTCCCCCTCTATTTCACTCTGCTGAGACTCAACCTTGAGTACTGCATCCAGTTCTGGAGCCCCTATTACAAGAAGGATACGAATGTGCTGGAACATGTCCAGAGAAGGGACGTGAGGATGATGAGAGGGCTGGAGCATATCTCCTATGGAGACAGGCTGAGAAAGTCTGGAGAGGAGAAGGCTCCGAGGAGACCTTATTGTGACCTTCTAGTATCTGAAGGGGCCTACAAGAAAACTGGTGAGGGACTTTTTAGGGTGTCGAGTAGTGATAGGACTAGGGGGAGTGGAGCAAAACTAGAAGTGGGTAGATTCAGATTGGATGTTAGGAAGAAGTTCTTCACCATGAGGGTGGTGAGACACTGGCACAGGTTGCCCAGGGAGGTGGTGGAAGCCACATCTCTGGAGGTTTTTAAGGCCAGCCTGGATGTAGCTCTGAGCAACCTGATATAGTGCGAGATGTCCTTGCCCATGGCAGGGAGGGGTGGAATGGGATGATCTTTGAGGTCCCTTCAAACCCTGACAATTCTGTGATTCTCTTATGTGGTAATTCCTCAGTTAATGATAAGGGTTCAAAGTTTTGGGGTTTTGTGGTGTTTTGTTTCCCTCCTTGCTCTTCAAACTCTTCATCTTTGCACATGAAATGGAAATCTCTTCCTGCAGTTTGTCTAGATTCAAGCTTTTGATTCATGTTTGTAACTCTCTACTGGTGGGACTGGCTCTGAATGAAGTTGTTGCCCATATGCTGCCTGTTTATAAAGACTGTAGCATCCCACAGAGCTCCACAATTGCCTGAGGCATCAGCTGGCACAAGACTGTTTTCCTGCATACTGCTTTACTTGTGATCTCTCTGGCAAGACCATAGGAGGTGCCTTGGTTCTGCAGCCTGGGCTTGATTTATGGCCTGTTGTTTCAAATATATGTTTGACCTTGCATCAGAGAGGTTGTGATCATCAAAGGAACTGGACAATTGAGAGTGAGAGATCAAAATAGAAGTAAATATGGGATGTGTAGTATTTTAAGGCACCTGTATGCTGATAGAGCCCTGTGCAGTGTTTTGTGGTGGGTAGTCCTTTGTCCTGTTCAGTGTTGAGCCATGGAGCACAGCCCCTGCTGAGCCTGCGTGATGGTGGGAGTGAGCATTCTGCCTGGAAGTATTGCTCTGAAAAAACACTAGTTTGGCAAACTGTAATTATTATGTTACAGCTGGCAGCCCTGTTGATAATCAGGACACACACTGACGTGGAGTCCTTAGCTCTATACCTACTGTCCTTCTGTTGAAGGAGCTGAAAGTTACAAAACTGGTGTATGCTCTACAGCGCAGTGCTGCAGACATGGCTGAGGAAGCTGATGGTTGTCAGCTTGGCCGGAGCCATTGTGACAGGGACAGAGCTTTTCTGTGGCTAAAGGTTACACCACACTGCTTCTTGACAAAACCTCTATTTATATGTAGCCTTCACTCTGATTCTGGGCCAGAGCCTAAATATATAGAATGAAGTGGCCTGTTTTCATTTTGTGATGTTGGTTGTTTTGTTTTAATAAGCATTAGGAATATTGTTACTGAATTCTGCCAACCTTTCCATTACTGCACAGGCTTTGAACTTCACAACAGCAGCAAGAAAGGCAACCGAAAGAAGGATTTTGTGTGTGTGTGTGGACTTGGCACAGGGGGTTTGGATGAAGCAGGCTACAACAGAAGTCTCTCTTTTCCTGCTTCATGCTTAAATAGAAGGGGATAAAATGCCTGCAGAGTTCTTTTAGTGACTGATAATAAGTTGCTACACAAGGAATTCCTGTCTTGGATCACAACAGGCAACAGCAAATGGGAAAGTTTCGTGTCAATTTTTGCGTGATGAATCTTGCTCAGGGAAGTGGTGGAGAGAAAGAAGGGCTGTTTTGCAGGCTTGTGAGAAGTCCTGTTTTCTGAGGAGCTGTGCAGCATGCCTGAAGCAGCCTCGTTTGCCCACACAGCTGTTGTAGTTGTGTCTGGGTATCACTTTGTTTGCAGCCACCCTGCCGTGAGCTGGCAGCCTGTGTTCATGCCACGCTGGATTATCAGGGCTTCCAGTTCCACTTGCTCTGAGCAGGTAGAAATGTTGTGCAGCAGACATTGCATTCAGTTCCAGGAAAGACTTGTCTCTTGCTGTCACCACTGCAGTGGATTATTTCTAGTTGTATATGTGTGTTTATTTCTGATTTTTTTTTTTTTTTTTTTTGGGTGGGTTGAGCTGGCCTGTACCATCATGTGCAGTTCCTATTCTCTTATACCTCCCTGTTTTCCTTGAAAAGCTGTCCCAGAACTTTGGGTTTTTTAAAAGCTTAGGTGGAATCATGGCCCCATGCAGCTTTTTTTTCTATTTTTTTTCCCCCTGGGTTGTTTGGTTTTTTGTTTTGGTTTTGGTTTTTTGGGGGGTTTGGGGTTTTTTTTGTTCTTTTCAGTACTGTTACAGTTGTTTATCCTTCATACATTTACTTTTCTTGCATGATGCTTGCTGTCAATAAATATATTGTGAAGGAATTATATTTCCTTCCAGCCTTTGTTCAGCTTGGCTAAATAAGTAGTTCCATAAGCCTCCTTTCATGGTGCTGTCCTGCCTCGTAAGTTACCCTGTGCACCTGTTCTCTGCCACTGATCCAGTTAAATCTGTTTTCTTGAACTTGATGGCTGAAGTGACACACAGCCTTACAGGTGAGATCTCACCATACAAGGAGATCACTTGTTCTTTCTGTCTCTGGAAATACTTCCTTGGTGCATTTTAGGCTTCCCATCTGCCTCTCCTGTGGCTGCTTGACACTGACTGACTTGACACATTCAGGTCTCTCTGCCTTTAGTAGTCTCCCAGTGATAAGCTGCCCTTTGTAGTAGTATTTCTTAAGTCTCATACACACACACACACACACACTCTGTATTTGGAATTGCTTTTATCTTCAAGTCTTCAAGACTTTTACCTTTTCTTTGTGATGTCCTAATCTTCCTTTCTTTTTCAGCTTCCTAGCTTACTTTCCTCAGCATCACACTAACTATGCAATAGGATCAGTGTCTGACAGTCTCCTTCGTAACATGCTTCCAGCTTTTACCCCTCTGCTTACTATGTTGTCCTCTCCTTTTCCAACACATCCACATTCACCTTAACATGGGAATGAGGGAATACAAGCTTAATTGTCTGTGGGTTGACCCTACTAAAATAGATGAGACAGCATAATGGATCTAACCTACTGAAGAACTGAGTGTCCTCTTGAAGGAAGAAGAGTGGGATTTTTCTTTTCTGCAATCAAGATAACACTGGTTTTGTCACTATCAAGTAGTCTGCTTGTCTTCCTGCTGCTACTGCAGGTGTGTGTGGCCCTCATTTAGGTTTGTGCCACATCTGCAAGCTTGGTGCAGGAGTCAGGGATGCAACTGAATCTCTCTCCAAGCTACTTTAGCACAAACTGTCAAACCTCACCTATGTTTTTGTCTCGTCTTACTGTCTTCAGCTGTGCTGTCTCACAAATGGTTTATAAAAAGTGGCATGATGATGATACCAAACTAACAAGTCTAATTCTGGTATTTTCCCCCTTCTTAAATAGAAGTATTGCTTCCTGCCCTTGTACTGCTTGATAATTGCTTCACTTGATAGGCACATTGAAAGGTTTTCCTGTTGTATCTCCTTGTCCCCACTGGTTTTGTCTCCTCCCTTTTTTTCCCCTCTGTTGAGTTGGTATGTCTGTCACACTCAAAGGAGTGGGTAAATTCACATGTTTTATCAGTTTTTTGTTTGTTTCTGTTGCTGAGAAATGTCTCTCTCCTGCACTCATTCCATCACTCACCCTTCCTTTACCCTGCTGTTTACCATCAGCTTAGAGAACTGGTCTGAGAATGTCTCATTATATTTGCAGGTAAATTTGCTTTGATACTAGCTTCCAAAAATCTGCCCTTATCTGTGCCTCAGATGTTACATTTGGCTTCTCTTCTTCAGTTTGTCCATGTCACTGGGTAAGCTGTTTGGGTAAAGAGGAAATGGTGCACAAGCTAGGGAAACCCCCTCAAGAAGTTGATGTGTAGGCTGTGGGAACCAAGGAAGGTCATGTAATTCTTCTGAACAGCTGAGTGTTGTGACTATCAAAAGGCAGAAGTTTCTGACTGGAAAAATTTCTTATGATGAGGTTTTAAGCTGAGCCATTGACAAGATAAGGCTTCCATGCCCACAAAAAGCCTTCTTTTCAGAGTAGTACTCCAAAAAACATATGGGAGATTGTGGGTGTCCTAAATCGAATAATGTGCTGATCCCTATGGTTAAGATGAAAGCAGTTTTTGCCATGTGGCTGCCTCATGGTATATACAGATTTTCTGGTGATAATGTTAAAAATTCCTGTTACTCTTACTACTCAGCAATCTCAAGTAACCTGCTTTTTCTGGAAATAAGTACCAAGTGCAGTGAAAATAATTTCCTTCCTGAAGAAACCCCACAGTGAAGGCCTGTGGTGCTAAGGGTTCTACAAAAACACACACGCGACAAAGTCATCACCTCCTTTGGCCACAAGAGAGAACCTGATGCTATGTGGAGAGGGGAAGGAGGAATAACAAAAAGGCCATAAGTAGTGCATGACTCAGTGGGGTGCCAGTGGCAAAACTGAAGCCTCAAGGTGAGAGGACACCACATGTGAGGAGCCAGAAGCACTTCAGTACTCCTTGAGACGAAGCTGCTTCTGCTACTACTTCAGGAAGGAAAGAAACTGAAATTATGCAGCCACAAAGGGAAAAATTGGAGGGGGAGGGCAAAGCAGAGCAAACAGCTCTTGAGCTGTGGGTACACAAATTTGGACACTTGAGTTTCAAAAATGCTTGTCTTACTACAGCTGTAGCGCTTTCTCAGTTTCCTTCATTCCTGCAGTTGTTTATCTGAAAGAGTATTTTTTAAGGTAATTGTACTAGCAAGTTTGGATACATATAAGCAAGGTGTGTTACAGCTTCTGCAGTTCATTTTAGCTGAGTGCCAGTGTTGGGCAGATGAGGAACAGTGCCCAGCCAGGTTGGGAGTTTTGCTTATCTACATCATGAGCTTAGCTTCTGCAGTCAGGAAAAGAGACAGGTGATGGAGGGAGGCTGGGGAGTGTTGAGTACACAGAATGGAGGTGATCAATGCCAGGAGTCAGCTGGGTGTGGAGATGGGTGACAGAGAGCTGAGGAGGAGCAGGGTTGAAGCCCTTCCAATGAAGACACTTTAGGAAGGACCAGGAATCCCTTCTGTGGATGATACACAAAGTGCATGGAGAGACCTTGGCAGGTCTTGGGGTTGTTTGTGCTAGGGGAGGCTAGAGATGTAGAGGAGCTGCAGGGAGAAAATAGCTTGGCCCTGGTAGCACGGGATCCAAGTTTCTTTGTGCTGCTACTTTACCTCCTCCTGTTTCTGCTAATTTAGGAAGTCTTGCTTGTCCGTATGCAAGATAACAGAAACAATTGGAGCATGACCCTTCTAGGAGTGCTGAATTAGCTGCCACAGCTGCTGTGCAGTGTTGCAAGGGCTTAATTTTTGTAGAGCAGTTTGTAGTAAAAATAAGAGGTTTTCTAGGCTCTAAAACACAGAAGTATTGACGACTGGGCATCCCCCTGGTAAGGAGTGGTGGGAGAGAAAGATGAAGATGATAAAAGAAGTTGGAGAGCAACTCCTTTCCCATCAGTGCAGGTACTGCTGTTTTCTTTTGAACATCAATCCTTGCTTTTTCTCTTCCCCGTTTCTTTGTATGAGCCTTCCTTCTCCTGCTCTTTGTCTGTGCAGAGAAAATGAATTTGAGGAAGGAGGTTGGATGAGGGCATGGAGGAATAGAAGTGTAACGCAGAAGTTTTCACTATTTTTCTTCATGTGATGTTCTAGGCAAAATGGCCTACATATTTTTGCTCAGTCTGTCAGAATCATCTGCTGTGCTTCTAAAGGAATGTTGCTTAAAAACGAAAGTGACAGCTGCAATCTCTTTAATTGACTTCTCACCACTTGTGGCAGCATCTGAGGTGGAAACAGAATCTTTCACTTCAAATTCTAGCGTAGAATTCTACCTCTCTCAGTATTCTGACTCCATAATCCATCCTGCTTCCAGAACAAAGAGAGTCACCTGTGTTATAGTTTAAGACTAGTGTCTTAACTAGCCCCAAAAGGAGCTGAACAGAACATAAGAGATATATTTATCCCATTTCATTGGTTTATATTTTCCTATATAATCTGAGATTCAGTGTTCTTTCTGTCTTGCTTCCTTGTTTTTCCCACTGTCTCTCCCTCTGGCCTTGCCTGTTCTGTGCTGATCATTGTTTGGGTTAGTGGTAAGAAGAGAGAGAGATACTGTGGTAGCCTGGGCTTTGTCCAGGGAGGCCTGGGCTTTTGTCTAGTTGTATATGTATGTGTGTGTGTGTGTGTGTATATATATATATATGTGTGTGTGTGTGTGTGTATATATATGTATGTGTGTGTGTGTATATATGTGTATATATAAAACCTTTTATATGTAGCCTACTTTTGTAAATAATAATTTCATTTTACTTCCAAATTCTAAGTAGTGTGGTAATTCACCTTTGGGGTGTAAATCCCAAACTCTACAACCTGATATAAAGACATAATATTTTTCATTAACGAACATGGAAACACTCAATGTTTGTGATTGGATTAAAAATTCAGAGGCCTCTGTGCCTGAAGACCACAGTTACTGTATTAAAGCTGAGGGGAAAATGGGAGCAGGACTTGGTACATTTCTTTGGCAGGAAATAGATTACTAAAGGAGACTAAGCCCAAACCTTACTGATTGGGGCTTCTAAACTAACCATACGAATATTTTAAAAAATACACCCTAATTTAACATCCCTTGACAAGATGTAGGTTCTACCGCCTGGACTGTCTGTTTCCATCCTTTACTTACAAGTAAACAAGACTAACAAGAAAGTGGCACATGAACTCATCTACCAATTCTCCTGCCACACTTTTTTTTTTTTCCCCAAGCACTGATCAACCATCTAGCTGGCAACCTTGGCTATTAGGCATCCAGAAATTCCAGACAAATGGCTCTGCATCGCATGTGCAGCAAGTCTAACTTGTTCTGCATGCACTGGAATGTGAATGTATGGATGAAAAGTGCATTTAGGACATGCAAGTGTCAGCTGCTTTTGCATCAGACCTATCCTTTTCCTTCCTCTGCCCTGAAAAAAGAAGGAAGAACTTAAGCAGTTTTTAAGCCTTTAAAGAGCTGCCATGCCAAAGCCATCCTTGTGCGTGAAAGGAGTCGTTCTGTGTTTCTGCGTTTAGACACAGATGCACATAAAATAAGCAGTTAGGCTTTTCATTCCTATTAATGATTTAAAAATCTTTATGTTATATCGTAATAGTGAGTGTTTGTGTCATTAAGAGTCAGAAATTACTTCTGAAGGAATTCAGACTTTGGGGAAGAGGAGAGGTGAGGAAAACTGATGTGTCCACTTCTAGAATTTGCAAAAGACAAGCCTCAAAAGGGAAATATTTTTGCTTGTGGGTGTGGTTGGGATTTTTATTTGTCAGGTCCACCCCCTCCTGCTGTTCCTCTGTAATTAAGTTTCTGCCTTAATGGATGTGCTCAGAATCCCTTGACAATGCTCTGCTCCTTCTTAAAATGTATGCTTATAGAGCCCAGGGAGATGAAATATGTCTAAGAGGAGTCTGATAATGATCTTCCGGAAGGTACATGGTTCATTGAAAGCCTTCAGCTTCAATTCCAGTGCCGGAAACGAAGCAGTCAGTGAGCAAACATCATTTAGTAGCACACATGCAGTTTCTGTCAAACAAATGCAATGACAGGACAAGAGGCAGTGGGTTTAAACTGACAGAGGGGAGATTTAAACTGGATGTTAGGAGAAAGTTCTTTACAGTGAGGGTGGTGAGACACTGGAACAGGTTGCCCAGGGAGGTTGTGGCTGCTTCCTCCCTGGAGGTGTTCAAGGCCAGGTTGGACGAGGCCTTGAGTGACCTGTACTAGTGGGAGGTGTCCCTGCCTATGGCAGGGGGTTGGAACTAGATGATCCTTGAGGTCCCTTCCAACCTTACCATTCTATGATTCTATGAAATCTTGCGGCGATTTATTTATCTGTGCTTTGAATTGGTTAACTTTGCCTGAGTCAGTCTAAGGAAGGCTCAGCTATCCTTTCCAGTCCTACAGCTGTGGAGACAGTAACCACAGAGGGACAGTGGCAAGCAGTTTTCTTCAACCAGCAGAGCTGTTTGCAAAGTGAGTTTTTTCCTCTTTGGCATAATGAGTGATTTCTGACTTCTGTAGCTGGGTCTTTTGTGTGCTGCTAGGCACTTTGTGCACACTCTGGGGAATTTTTCGTGGCAGCCCTGGTGCCTCATTCCCTTTGCAGAGGAGAAAGAGTGTTTGTAAACAGTGTGATAACAGGTTAAATTACTGCTTTTGAAAGTAAGGGAGTGTACTCAGTGTAGTCTGTGGCAGTCAAGTAGCATACAAACTACTCCCAGACGTTTGACATCCTCACCAAATCTTAAGGCCTTTTTTGCTTCGGGCAAAGATTTGCAGAAGCTTTCAGAGGCTCCTGCCCCTCCTTACCCCGTGGGAAACTGGAATTACTCAAACAAAATCATCTTCTGCCACAGCAGGGTTATGCCTAAGTATCACATTTGTAGGATAACACTAAAACAGATCCTGCTTGGTAAAAACATCTGCTAGGCTACTTAGTTCTGAATAGAAGAATAAACTTATTTTTTCCTGGTGCAAAGTTGTGATACTTGAGCTTTTAATGGATAGATACGTGAAACACCAAAGAGTCTTTGTCAGGTGAGAAGTTCCTTCTGTGTTAGATAACGATGGAAAGGGAATTTTGGAGAATACTAGAATTACCTGCTATTAAATTCTGTGTCTAGAACTATGTTTTTTGGAAGTGGATGTACAGAAGGAGGTAGGGATGTTAATGAAATTGCCTAGAAATCTCCCACCTGTGGAATTCAGCATAATTCTGGTAGCCTAAAATCCTTCCTTTTCTTAGTTCCTTTCTTGCCTTCACCAAACCTTCTTCTAAAGACTAATCTGTCGTTCCCTTCCTTTGTCCCCCAACATACCCTTTTTCTTTTCCTTAGGTTGTTTCTTGCAATGTCATGGGAGATTCTGTTAAATTTGTGTTCACTGTCTCACATACTTCACCCCCGGCAGCAGAAGGTCAGTCATACAGCGTGAAACTGTCTCCAGTTCATTTGCAGGTAAAGTGTTAAGTGTTGTTTTCTTTCTCCTTCATTTTGTTTCTCATCCCACAGCTGAGCTGAAACTCCTATTTGCAGAATGCATACAAGCTCATGTTAACTCCTCTGAAACATTTAATGATATTACAGTTTGCCTCTGAGGCAAGTGATAAATTAAAAAATTAAGCCACATCTTTAGAAGACTGTGGTTAAACAACATGTTGAGGAGGCTACTTGAATGTATAGAACTCCTATTAAAAGAAAGATGGATGTGCTGGACCATGTCCAGAGAAGGGCCACAAGGATCATCAGAGGGCTGGAGCACCTCTCCTATGAGGACAGGCTGAGAGAGTTGGGGCTGTTCAGTTCAGTGAAGAGGAGGCTCCGAGGAGACCTCACTGTGGCCCTTCAGTATCCGAAGGGGGCCTGTGAGAAAGCTGTTGAGGGACTTTTTAGAGTGTATGGTAGTGATAGGATTAGGGGGAAAGGACCCAAGCTAGAAGAGGGTAGATTTAGATTCGATGTTAGAAAGATGTTCTTCAGCATGAGGATGGTGAGAGACTGGCACAGGTTGCCCAGGGAGGTGGTGGAAGCCCCCTCCCTGGAATTTTTTGAGGCCAGACTGGATGTGTCTCTGAGCAACCTGATCTAGTGTGAGGTGTCCCTGCCCATGGCACGGGGGATTGAAACTAGGTGATAGTTGGAGTCCTTTCCAACCCTGACAATTCTGTGGTTCTGTAATGCTCTTTTTTTCACTGGCATGAGTTTTCAAAGCTTAAGTAACTTCTGCCTTCTTAGACTGTCACTTTGATTTTACTCAGAAACTGGTATCATTCTTCCTTTGGTGAGCCTAAGTGTGGAGTTTACTTACAATTTCTTCACAGAACACCCTCCAGTAACTGCTTTCCTATCCACAGCTTCAGCTCTGCGTGAAAGACAAAGGAGAAGATGTCAAAGTTGAGTGGTTCCTCATTAATGCTAATGAAACCAACTTTGAAATCCAGCCAGCAGTGCAGGAGGTCAGTCAGTAAGTTTTATTAATTTTAATGACAGAGAAGATGAATCTCCAGCCCTTTGGTGCAGAATCTTGTGGTCAGCATTAGAAGTGTCTAGAGCTTAGGTGTCAGAGTTTGGAAGAGCTGAAGGGAAAATGCCCATTTCTTTTTTCTGGCTGCCTTCAGTAGAGCTGTGGAGCTGTTGCCTGTCAGCAGTGCTGCCTTGAGCTGTTTCACTGAGATCTGCAGTGGCTCATCCATCAAAACTTTACACCTCTGAAATCCGGGAACATTTCTCAAGATTAGTGAAGCATTAAAGATAAATCAAGACTATTTGACAGAAAAATGTGAAAAATGTCTGTTCCTAAATACCCTTTTTCAGAGCATTCACAAAATTGTCCAAAAAACCCAAAACCCAAATGATATTCCCATCAAAGTTGCCCTTTCTTTAACTTGAATCAATTTTGAAATCTAGCAACTATACTTTAGAAACAACTCTGAAAAAAGACAATTATTTAGGGAAATGGTGGTGATACAAAAATATCTTGATGCTTTTGGAATCGATTCTTATCTTGCTGTATAGGAACTAGTTCATTGGATTTTTTTTCTTTTTGGGGGGTGGAGGGGGTCATCCCCATGAAAAGTTTTGTTATGACTAAGACTGTCTTCTGCCTTTGACCCTTCACAGGTGTTTTGGGTTTGTTTTTTTTGGTGAAAAATTGACAGCTTAGGCTTTTCTTAACAACAACGAACACTCGGTGGCATTTTGTGAAGTTGATTTTCTGACTAAAGGTCTCGTTAAAAAATGGGTTTGTTGTATACTAGAGCTACTTTTAAAGACCTGTACAGAGAGTGACCTAGAATCATAATAATTTATGACCACAGTTTCAATGCACAAAAATGTGATACTCATTACTAAAGACAGACAAGTCTTTTGAAGTGTGTTTTAATGCAGATGTTACTGTGCATGCGTAGCAGTGTAAATGGCCTTCACGTGTTAGGGTGCATGCTGATTATCCCCATATTGAATAGTCATTAAGTACTTACTGGTGAGTGCAGGTGGCTCTTGTACAGTCACTGGACTTCATAACCTGCTTTTTGAGAGATACCTGAGTCCAGAGTAGCAAAGGAGTTGTAACTTGTACTTTGACCACATTTTTAATATGGGCCTGTTAAGTTCTTAGTAGCTAAGCACATTATTTTCACTTTGAAGTGTCTGTTAGTACTTAGGGAAAAGAGGAGGCAATAAACCGAGAGCCAAGACCTGCTAGGTACCTATATGTTGGAATTTGTTTCAGCTTCTAAACTTAAATGTCAGCTCTTGTGTCTTTTCCTGTTTTGGAAACAGTTTTGCTTGTACAAATAAATACCTTTAATCGTTTGTGATTATCTACACAGTGGTTTTATCATTAGTCAGACATGGTGGATATAACTTACTCTTCATTGGTAATAGGTGGGTGAACCTGAGTTGCATTTGGCAACTTTGCTGACTGGCAGGGCTTGGGTTTGCCTGCAGTTGTACTGCTGTGACTTTATTTGCTGGTGTGCCACAGAGCTGGCTGTACACTTCTAGTCTGTGTCAAAGCCAAAGTAAAACATACTGTCTTAAGCCTTTTTGGTTGGCAGTTAAGTCATTATGGCTTACCTTGTCATCATGACCATTACTTTCCAAATAATAATGAGATTGGGCTGACAAGAGGCTCTTTAACCAGACTGCTTTCCAAATAACTATGGAAACAGCAGAAAATATCTGTGAGTAGAAGTCCAATGACTTGTTGCTGTTGTTACTGTTAAATGACAAATACCAGATTAGGTTGATGGCAAAGTGAGAAATGAATGAGATTTTAGTGCTTAGGAAAGGACAGGAGAGGGCAATTACCTCCAAAATAATGATGACTTATTTAAATAGCATAAGTAATGAAATTACTGAAACTGAGGCTTTAGCCTAAGTTACTTTTTTTTTTTTTTTTTTTTTTTAGTAAAAGAGTATAGTCTGCAAGTTGCAGAAATGTGCTGCTGCCTCTTTCCTTGGCAGTTATCTGAATGTGAACAAAACACAGTTTCTGTAGGACTCACTCAGTGCCGTTGTATGTTTTGAGCTGTAGAGACCTGTCATCAAAGGATGGTTAGGTAAGAAGGCAGTGAAACAGGATTTCTATATGCAGCATTCCTGACAATTTTATGAAACACACTAAGTGCTTCTGGAACATCTGGGTAATTGGGAAATGGCTGTTACTCCAAATCTGTTCAACATGTTATGCAAGCTGCAAGCATACCTTTAGTAGGGCAGAAGTCATTACATGATCATTCGCCTACGCCTAAGACAGGACTGGGGATTTTGAAACAATAGATTGCCTCTTGAGCTGAGAGCTGGCTGTGATGGAGGAACGTGATGTGGGGTGTCCAGGGTGGCAGAGCAAACCTGTACTCTGCTGCATTTGCAGAGATGCGGCTGCATGAGACGTGAGCTGTTACTGCCTCCTGGATTCATGGGGCTGTGCTGCTGCAGCAGTATGGGTCAGATAGCACTGCAAGTTGGTGGTGCACAGCCACCATGTTATCAAGGCAGCCTACCAGGGTTAGGCTTTCAGTCCCCTACTTGATCTTGCTGGTGTGAATTGGGTGTCCTTGTTGTTAGTGTACCATGTCTTTGCAGCAGGACCACGTTTGTTGGCCGTGGTACACTGGTTCTAGTCATACTTCCTTCAGACCAGAATGCAGAAAGGGTACCTTTTACTGCTTTCTGTGATTATTTTGTTCTTCATCTATTCTGTATCTGCATCTGTAAATCAGTTCTGTTCCTGTTCTTTTAAAGCCTGGTTCTGTAATAGTAAAGCCTCTCAGATGAGAAAAGACAGATGAATCCTCTGTTGTTTCAGTCAGATCTTTGTCTTGTCTTGAGAAAAGAAACTACTGAGATTTCTGCTACTTTCAGAGCAGTTGGGTGTGAGACTGCCCTTTCTGTGATTAACTTAATTTAGAAATCCACTCTCTGTAGACAACTGGGCAGAAGAGACTCTGATCAGCATGGCACGCAAGGCACACTTCTCCAGGAGTGCAGGGAGGGCAGGAGCAGTTCACTGTCTTTATACACCTTACAGTGAATCACGTGAAACTCCATGCCAAAGCGTGTGCTAATCCCTCAGAGATAGTGACACAGATTACCAGGAAATTTTCAAATGGTCAAACATAGGAGTCAGTCCCCCAGAGCAGCACAGCTCTCTGTACAGTGCACTTTTCAACAAGGTTGAAGACCTTTAAGAGATGCTATCATCTATTTTTCAATGCAGCACAGGATTAGCAGCTTCTCAGCTGTGGCAAGCTGGCATAACTCCCATTAAATCAGTGGAACAGTGCTGATGTGCTTATCTGATGACCAGATCTGCTCTCTCAGTAGGGTGCAAAGCAGTACAAAAAAAACTGTAAAGCACTGTCATAAGGTACAAACTGTTAATGAAACTTCTGATTCTGTGGCTGATAGCTTGTTCAGTGTATATTTGTAGTTTTTCTTTAATGCATAACACAGAAATCAAAGTAATTATTTGCATGATCTCTTGTGACATTTTGTTGACAGCAGAAACCATGTCCCTCTCTGTTGGGTTATATATAGCTTTTTTTTGTTTTGTTTTACCTTCTTTCTTCTGATTTTTAGAAGCATGGTTATTTGTTTCCTCTTAGGGACAGGCAGCAGGGACATGTGCAATATCTGAAAAGCTTAGAGACGTTTTGAAGAACCTCTTCAGCTTGGTTTCTCCATCTGTAGTGTTGAGTACGAGACCTACAGATATAAAGGAAGTTCAGGTAAGTCTTACTCCTATAAATCTTTTGAGAAGTATCCCTCTGTGTAGTGTTTTTATTACATACTTATGACTCACAAATGAGTAGTTTAACGCTGGTGATCAGAAACAACTGGAACACGTTTCAAAATATAATAGCCTTTGGCAGTGAAGATTTTGTGATCATCATCACTGTTGAGGCTATACCCCATCACACATCTACTTCCCTATATTAATGTGACAGAAATCAAAAGTATTTGATGTTTCCATATGTGACACCCTTTCTGCTCTGCTTGCTTTTCACAGAATGTACAGAACATAAGCCTTCTTCAGGGCACTAGTCCGCCCAAACCTCCAAGGGCTCATGAACTCAAACTGCTGGTGAAGAACATCACGGTAAAACTAACTGATCACAGTGCTGCAGGTAACATAGACCGTGCCATTCTCCTCATTTGCAGCAGGGTGGGGTTTGTTTGTTTTTTTGCTTTTGGTTGAAATGATTTGGAATTTCTGTGTTACAATCTTCTCTGGAAAAATAGAAGAAATTGCTCTGCTCCAAGAAATAGTCTTCAGTCGTACTCGTACAAAACTTTCTGTGTTGTGGCTTATCTGAGTATTTAAGCATCTTCATCTTCTTGGAAACAAAGCCATCATTGTTGAAAACAAATTGAAAGGGACAAAGTTGATTCATTATTTTATGGATTTTAGTTTTAATTTCTAAAAGTCACCACTTTGGACATACCCAAGATCATATTTAACTGTCCACTGACTGTTAGCAATGACATTAACTTTGTTCTGCGTGACCTGATTTTTACAACTGCTTTGCTTTAAAGTGATTTGCTAAGTATTTAAAACTCTCCCCCTCTACGTAAACTCTCCTCAAAGGTAGTGACTTTTCATCAGGGATTTTTTCCACTTAACAAAGTATCTCTGTGGGCAAGGGAACGAGTGCCTCTTGCAAGTGGAGAATAAAGCCAAAAGGAGGTCACTGCCTAGCAAAGTTGCAGTGTTAGTTTTGGAAAGAAGCACCAAGCCTGTCTTGCAAGTATTCAGATTTTTTCAAGTGCAAACCTGCCTCTTGTCACTGATAGAGGCACGACCAAGCGTATTTCAGATGACATCAGCAGAAGTCCAAATTTGAGGCTCTGTTATTTATGGTCACTGACAATTCTATAACAGTTTTTAATGGGAGCTTGTGGCTGCTAAATTGAACGAGGAACTAGTTTTGGATAAATATATCCTACTTGCTATGCTGCTTTTTTTTTCAGCTAAATGTAATAGGTTTGTGCCCTGGAACTCTTGTATAATGCTGCATTGCTCATCCTGGTTGGAAGTGATTCCCCTAAAATCTTCTGTATACTGTTTTGTAAAAAATACCATTTTTAAAGCAGTTCTGGAGCTCTTTACAGTTAAGTGCCCTGTATAAATAAAGATGTGCTGGAAACTATAGATTGCAGCAAAACTCATTCCACATTTTTTATTACTCTGTGATTTTGTAGTGCAAACTAAACTTCTCAAAAGAGCAGATCACTCCAGCTGCCTTTGAATGTTGTGAGATGAGATACCTTTAGATGCATATGGTGCATACAGCAGAAAATTAAACTTACAGGAAACCTCTCTGCACCCTCCCTGCAAATGAGAGGAAGAGGGGACAACTAATGGCCTCTTCTTTGGGAATCCAGATATTGAGAAGCAAAACCACCGTTTGCTGTTCTAAAAAGATACGGAGGAAATTTTGTTGGTCCTTTAGCAGCTCTGGGAGTGTAATCACTTTGGAACTGAGCATGAGAAACAAAGCTTTATAGTGAGTTTTAGCTGGTGCTCTTGAAATTCACTGGAAATACTGCACAGCTGGGAAGATGGTAGCTTCTGTTCCTTTTCCTTTTCTTGGCCTTGTCTTGCAACAGTGATTATACTGTTGCAACTCTGAAACTCGGTGAGAGTATGTAACATTGCAGGCTAACCTGCATGCATACTGAGAGGGTTGGGGAAGGGCTGTTTGTCTGTCTCGATTGTTATCATCCTATAAACCATGGGTGCTAACATGGTTTATAGGAGCTTGTTGCTTTTCTATAGATAATGTTAGCTCAGCTGGTGAGTAAATCAGTAGCAGAACCGGTCTCTGCTTATGGGTTGTGCCCATTTTTATCTCCTTAGTTTGTGTATGTAAACAAAGGTTATCTTAGATTTACTACTGTAGGGTCCACAGTGTATCATCTAGGGAAAAAGTGATTTCTGCTGTTAGGAAAAAAATTGTTAGTTGTGTACAGGACATAAACGCTGAAATACTCTGTTCAGTATCAGTTGGTTAGCAGCTCCAGTGTAGTTTCTGACGGTGCTATAGAGGCATTTCTGCCCCAGGCTGCTGAGCACTGCTGGCAGTAAGAGCAAGCTGCAAGAGACATATGGCTGGGTTAACAGAAAACCGCCCCAGGTTCATTAACTCGGGCTCAGCATGCTGTGAAAGAAGCTAAACTGCTTACTCCAGGGTCAGGTTGGATCCCAAATAAGCCATGTGGACAGTGCTTTGTCTCTCCTCTAATAACCTTGCCAAGTCCAAGCTGCTTCTGTTCCTGAGACAGGGCTCATGCACAGCCCCAATGCACCACCACAGGACAAGTGAGAGTCGACGACAGTAAATAAAACCTAGATTCTTCTGGAGAGCTGAAGGCAGCATATCTTCTGTTTGCTCTGTACACAGCCAATTCTGAGCTTTTTTTTTGCCACTTTCCTTGATATTTTAGGATGCTGGGACTAAAACATGATTTCTTATGCTGTGAAAGGCACACAAAAGCAATTGTTTTAAGAGGAAAAGATTGTGCAAAGTATTTCCCCTTGGAGCAGCAATGTAACTACTCTAATATGCCAATTAGCTGCACTATCAAATTCCAGAATCAAGGTAGAGATAATTCTGCACCAGTACTCTAAAATGCCATGAACTTATTAAAAACTGCAGTCCACAAAGCCATTGTTAATTAGCACTATTGTCATCATTCACTTGCTAGCAGAAAAAGCTTCATATCCAAGGAAACCACTGTGACTGTGGCCAGTAGGAACTGCAAAAACTTGTTTCTTTTCAAACAGCTGAAAGCACTCCACCTTGCACCCACACCACTACCCCCATGCTATGCACACTGACTCCCCATCCTTTTTTGATCTTGTTATGCCTGCAGTGTTTTGCTTCATGCCAGAATTTAAATCAAGCTGTCACGTTTCACACTACCTATAAGATTGCATAAGACAAAGACACAGTCATGGCCATGGGCATTAATGTAGCTGGTATACAAACTGTGGTGAGAAACTAATTCTGTGAGAAGGTAAGGATGTGTTTGCAATAGTCTGCTCAAAAGCATGGTGTGTAAGGAAAGGGGTTCTTTGCTTTCCTTTGAGTAATTGTGCCTCTTGGTGATGGAATATTAATAACTGGATATTGTTTTTTTCTTGCCCTTACAGGCAGCACAGACTTTGTGTGTATAGTTCAGTTGAATGACCCTATGCAGAAGTTTTCCAGCTCTGTAGCCAAAAATGCTGTAAATCCCTTTTGGAAGGAAGAGTTTATCTTGTAAGTAATTTACTACTGATAATACTTTTAAGTGAAGCATCTTTCTTTTGTACATGAACTTTTTGAGAGAAGAATGGTATTTTGAATTTCATCCAGTTGGGTGGCCTCAGAAAAATCTGGAGCTGGTAGGGACTTCAGGGTATCTAATTACACTCTGCATGAGTGTGAGATCAAACAAGTCTCTAAAAGTTTCCCTGGTAGATATTTGATTCTAGTAGATGACAGCATAACAGGCAGAATAAATTACCCCATGATTTCATACAGTGACAAAAGAGATGTTAGCAAGATTTTGAAGGCATTTAGCTTGAGACCTGCATTGGAGGAAATCTGATGTCTCTCCATTGGCTCCCATGAGTGAGAAATAAAAATGTGACCACCTAAAAGAATGGTGGCTATGGTTAAAAAGGGTGTGTAAAATTGGAGGGTTTTCCTGTTGGGCAGAAGTGGGACTTTTCGGCAGCCTCTATGGTATTGTGTGATTCACACAGCTTCTCTAAAGAAGGTCAAAAGTGCGCAGTTCTAAAACTGGTTTCATTTCCACTTTCTAGCAGCAGAATAGAAATATCTGATAGCTTCTGAATTGTATGAGTTAAGGAAGAGGGAGTCACTGATGGTGGGGTTGGTCAGAAGAATATTTCTGTAGTGGCTTTAAACACCCCCACAGGTAGGCAGAAGCAACTTCCCAGGGGAATGGGATAGAGATGCTGCCGTGCAGCATACTGCAGGTGCTGTTTTCTTTTTTTTTTCCTACCAGATAATTAAGGTGAGAGACAATTCGGGTTCTTTTTGTAGCTTTCCTCTCCCATTTCAGTTCTACTTCTCTCTCTCTCTCTGAAAGTACATACTTCAGAGACTAATGCTGCTTGTTTTTATGTGACCTTTTTTCTGCACTATCTAGTCACAACCTGGCATCCACTATACTCGTTCCTTCTCTTGCAAAGCAAAGGCTTTGCTTACAAGGAACTGAGTGTTTACTCAGACCTGTGCCTGTCAGTGCTGAGTGCTCCTTTCCTTGAGGAGTGCATGCACTTCTTTGCGCTCCTCCTCAACTTGAAGGGGAGGGAGTGTGCAGCGCACAGATCTTTTGCTGCCTCCTCATCACAGCCTGATGGATGATGCCCCTGTGGATGTTCTGAAGCAAGCAGTGATGAAATGGGAGAGCTGAGGGATAAAGCAGTAGGGGCTGCTTGACTTGAGGAAAGGCACCAGGATCGATCGTCACAAGTTGTACAGGACGTGGAAAACACCCGACCCCTCTCCATGCAGAGAGGTCACTATAGACAGCAAAGAAAAATGGATGTTGTAGAACAGCACTGAAAGGCCTCACCTTTACATGTGGGCCAATGAAGGTGTGTGCAACTGTTTCTTATTCTGCTTTTAACTGTAAAACCAGACAGAAAGCTCTCTTTTTTTTCAGGCAGGCACAGTACAATGCCTTTTAAAGTCTGATTTTAGTTATGAGGACCTGCAGTATTTGTGCAAAGCCACAGAATCAGAAAGTATTCTTCTGTGACAGTGCTGCGTTGTCATCAAGACTTAAGGATTAACACGATGACATTTCTTCTCCATGATAAAGGGAGAAAAATGCACTTCTGTAGTAGCTTTCTAGTTTAGAGCTTCAGCCACTGGGTCTGTGAATCACTTCAGCCATCTGTTGGTAGAACAGCATCCATGATGGGTGTTGCAGAGCAGACACATTCCCAGCGATTTCGGGCAGGAAGTTTGTCAGAATAATACCCTTTGCAACTGAAAGTGCAGAGAGAGGGCAGGCAGGATGTGATTGTTGAATGCAATTTGACCTTGACACTGGGGATAATGCTGGGTTTTCCATGGCGTAGGCTGCTTCTCGAAAGTGCAGGAGGTAAGCTTGGAAACTTTTACAGATGAGTGATCAGGATCTGGCTGCACACCTTTGCTTAAGTTCAGATTACCTTGCCTCCTTTTCTTTCTTCAGAACTGAAAATACCAACCAGTATCAGTACCTACCCACTGAAGGCCAGGGTACTGACCAACATGTCAGGCTCTGCTTTACCTTCATGGGAACAGCAGCAATAGTACTATCAAGGTTCTTCCTTCAAAGTTTTGGGTGTGACAAGGAAGAGTTTAAAATCTGCTTCATAGATGATGTCCCACAACATCTAATGGAGATGGGGTCTCTGCAACCAAGATCACAGCATCCTGAAATGACAACATTAAAATAAAATACTATGTGTGCTCCCTTAAAGATTTTGGGAGAACACCTACTGAGAAGTGTTACTGTAAGGTTCCTCAGTTAGTACTCAGTTTGCTTCACTGTCTTAATTAGAAGGGTCTCTGTCTACCATCTAGTCCATCTTATGAAGCATTGCACATGCCAGTGACTCTGCTAATAGTTCACATTGGTTCTGTCACATGGAGACTGATTCCTGTTATAACATCCTTGAGTCTTATTTTGGAAAAGTAATACTGACTTTTCTCACATAAGACTATTTCTACATACCTGCATCTATCTTGCTTTTGCAGGACACTCTCCTCGTTTGACAGAATACCCCACAGCTTTGACTCGATTGTTGATTGGACCCATTCCAGCATCTTGACTTACAGATTTGATCCTGCCAGGAAAAGATAACTTCTTGTTGCTGTGGTTTAGCAACCAGACTAGGGACCAATGCCAGTTTGAAGGGTAGCGCTTGTAAACTACTGGGAGAACAGTCACTGAAATTTTAGGCACCCAAATTTCTGCAACAGTGCTTGGAGAGAAGATTTTTCTGACTGTGATCCCTTTAGTCAGTCTTACCTGAGGTCAAAAAGACACTATGCACACAGTGTCCCCAGCAGCCTTGGTTAGCAAGTTGTACTGCCTGGCTTCGTGTGAGCCAAGAAGAGTTAGGGTGTTGGCAACTAGGGTGGGAAAGGGAAAAACCTAAGGGGGAAGGAAAATCTGCATGCCTGTGAAGACCTAACATGGTTTCATTTGCTTCACAGTGAACTAAGTGCCAAATCAAAAGTATTACAACTGCAAATAGTAGAAGATGGAAAGTTGGATAGTAAGTATTAAAAATTAATTGTTTTGCATGACTGCTAAATGTTGACATAAGTCCTTTTAGTTCTGCCTGGCTGTATCATCAAACAAGAAACTGTCAAACTGATGAATGTACATTCAAGTACAGTGATCTTCTGTGGACTTGTCTGGTGGTGAAATTTGGTTTGTCTCATGCATGGCTCTAGGCCAGCCCTGTGGGGAAGAACAGTTGTGAAAGTAAGATCAGCTGAAAAATACCAGCCAAAACTTGGCTTGGGGACAATGTGTAACTAAAGTTTGTGTTTTTAAACTCTGTAAGCCTGTCCTCTAATACAGATCCTGGAGTTGAAATCTGTGGAAAATTGTGGAATTTTTGAGTAGTGCTGATTGACCCAAGTTAATTTCTGTCTATGTAAACTGTTACTGCCATCAGGAATCATGGACAGAAAGGAGAATACACTGTTGACATGTGTCTGTCCTCCTCTGAGTTAAGGCTAACTTGGTTCTGGTTTTGCAGTTTCCAGTTAGCCCTCAGTGGCGAGAAGACTTCTCCACTGAATTATTGCTTTTGGTTTATATGGAGAAACATTACATTCCCAGTGGAAATAAAAGATAGGTGGGTGCTGAGACCAGACAACATGTTGAGGTGTTTGCATGAGCTTTATAAACTTGCTCCAAATACTTCTTGACTTGGGCTTTATTGATCACATGTCATAAATTCTTCTCATATACACCACATGCTCTTTTGCTGATACAGAGCTTTGCTGTAACTGGAATTAGTACCTGTATCTCCCTCTTGGATCCATTTGATTTTTTCTTCTTATGTGAGGTTTCACCTGTAAGACAAGCAAGAAAAAGCATTATTTTTGACACTTGGCTGTTTTTCTGTACTGTCTGCTGTATTAAACTTAGTCCAGAAAAAACTTTAAAGTATTGGCCAAAGCTCTTCATACCCAGTGATGAAAAAAAACTCATGGTGTCTTTTGATAGTGGATGAAGGCTTGGACAGTAATTTCTTAGGTAATAATATTTTATCTAAGCCACTGTTAATAAGTAATATAGCAAAATGAACTGTGTTTTTAGTTTACTATGCTTTTAATTTTTTTTAATAATCTAGATATACAAAGTCAGTGCAGTATCTTGCATGTGGTCTGCAATTGTATGAGGGATTGGGAAATCAAATGTTAGACAAATGCTTTACAGAATTTCTCTGATGTATATGCATTCAGTTTTGGGCTCCCCAGTTCAGGAGAGACAGGGATCGATGTGAGAGAGTCCAACAGAGGGCTATGAAAATGATTAAGCAGGACTGGAGCACTGCCCTATGAGAAGAGACTGAGGGACCTGGGGCTCTCTGGTGAAGAGAAGACTTAGAGGAGATCTAATCAATGTTTATAAATATGTGAGGGCTGGGTGTCAAGAGAGAGGGGATAGGCTCTTCTCAGTTGCACGCTGTGATAGGACAAGGGGCAATGGGTATAAACTACAGCACAGGAAGTTCCACCTCAGCATGAGGAAGAGCTTCTTACTGTAAGGGTCATTGAGCACTGGAACAGGTTTCCAAGAGAGATTGTGGAGTCTCCTTCTCTGGAGACTTTCAAACCCTGTCTGGATGCATTCTTGTGTGACCTACAGTAGATTCTATGGTCCTGCTCTGGCAGGAGGGTTGGACTCGATGATCTCCAGAGATTCCTTCCAAACCCTGACATCCTGTGATGCTACATTTTTTTTTTTTTTGACAACAACAAGATCAGTAAACAGTCAGCAAATGCATATTGTTTCTTCCATAAAGTTCAGTCTTGCTTGTACCTAAGCATCTTTGTTAATGGGTCTTTCAAACAATTCCAGTAATATTCCACATCCTACTGAGAATGTAACTACCAACCTGATTTCTTGAAGAAAAAGACCCCAACTGATTCCACTGAGAATTATCTGACACCTCCCACCCCTGACCATCTTAGCTATTCTCCCAAATATTTGAATAGGAAACTCAAATTATATTACTGAGGACAAAGCTGAGTAATGTGAATGTAACATAGATCTCTGCTTGTCAGAATTTCACAGAAAGCTATTTTAATCTCTGAAATCATGCAGTAATTTTGCTAATAGTTTGCTTCAGCCTAGTACAGCTGATAAAGGAAGGGGAGGAACAAGAGAACTGCTGAGCTTGCACTAAAGGTCAAATTAAGAAAGATTTCTCAGTGCTGTACCAGTTTGCTAGGAATCCAGAGCATTCTGTGAAATAAAAGATGCAGGTAACTGGTTATAGAGATTGTTCAAGAACCTAATAGTAATATTTCTAGGTGTTTTAGTTTCCTTTAAGCATTCTGTATGTACAGGAAAAAAATGGCCAGAAATAGTGGCATATAAGTAAAGTTTCATGTCTCCATTCTTTCCTGTTGCACAGTATTAGGCCAGGCTGAGGCATAGTTGTAAAATGGAAAGATAGCTGTAGAAACTGGCCTGTTTCTGCCTTGTGGTGTAGAGCCAGTTCTTGCAATAGCTTCCTGTGTTCTTGCTCCTCGTTTCCAGTCTTCTCACCTTTAAACATGTGGACAGCTCACCTGTGCACTGATTTTCTTGATTTTATTTTTTCTAGATCCTTTGTCTGCAAAGGCGACCGTACCTCTGGACTTGTTCAGGAAACAACCTTCTGGCCAGCAATGCTTTGCACTGAACAGCACCAGTGAGAGCAGCCCAGAGCCAGGGCCCGGGCTGGGATCCATTAGTGCAGAGGTACTACTGTGTTTGGATGGGTTTAGATGGATCTTTTACTTCAGGAAGTACTTGTGAATGCTTATCTTGTGCTTTGCAGTTTGTGGCTGAGTTAGAGTGGCACATGCAGATTGTGTGGTAACACTTCACATGGTCCATCAGAAGAATTAGCTGTGTGGCTCTTGAGAGTTGGTATAAATGATAGAGTAGTACTAGCTAAAAATGTTAGTGTCCTCCTTGCTTGACTGTGCTTCTAAGGTGACATTGTTTTGTCCTCCTAGTTCTCTTTTATAGAACCCAGTGAATTAAAAACATGGCAAGTCTCTTCTTCAGTGCCAGCCACTAAAATAGAAAAGGATCGCACTGTGATGCCCTGTGGGACCGTGGTCACTACTGTAACTGCTGTGAAAACCAAACCTCGTCTAGAAGGGAGGTCATCTCCACTGAGCACAGGTGAGGAAGTTCACTTCTTTCAGTATTCACTCCTAAGATTTTCTCTGAGGAGCAGAAGTTGAGGGCAGTGTAAGGAAAGGCAGTGCTGTCCAGACGTCTGTAATGGGTTGTTGGTGGGGAGCATTGTTTGTATTTCTCAGAATCAAGTTTTTAGTTCTTACAAGTACTCTTATTTTAATACATACTTTAATGCCACACAGTAGAGTAACAATGCAAGAGAGCTTGGGTTTGGTTGATGATTTTCCACACGACGAAAGTGTTAGACTCTGAGAGTGTTTGCTGATGACAGACCATCCTGTGCCTTGCTCTGTGTTATCTCCAACAAGGCTTGGTGTCATCTTGTGACAGAGTTGTGGGGTTTTAGTATAGTTCTCAGGAAGTAGAATAAAGGAAGGAACAAACCTACTGATTCTTCTCTGGATAAGTATAAAAGTAAAACCTCTGAACAGTCTTTGTATGAAGTCTTACAAAGAGCTTCATTCTTTAAGGTTGTTAAAGCAGATCTTTTATTTCAGTGGGTGTTCCCTAGCATATTACAGTGAAATGCTTAAAAACAATAAATTCATACACTTCACAGGTCTTTTGGGGTTGGGTTACCGTAGAGAGTATGTGTTGGGAGTTTGTATCAACAAACATTCTCAAGCACTTATTATTTGAGCTGACTTTATCATTGTTATAATAAATTCCTATTTTCATAACAAATGTCTTGAAAGTTCAAATAACGAAAAAACCACAACCTTGATCCTCAGATTCTCCTGTGAAAACTCCAGTTAAAGTAAAAGTGATTGAAAAGGATGTCTCTGTTCAAGCTATCCATTCTCATGGTGCTCCAGTCAGCAAAACTTTATCATCTTCAGATACAGGTAACAGAAATGTTCAGAGCTGCTAATGAGGATACATCTCTCTCTGCTACACATGGGATTAATGTAATCCTGTTAAAATAACAGCAAACCCATCTGGCTGTTGCCTTTCAGCAGGCACTGATATGTTTGTTTGCAAGTGCTGTGGTTATGGATATAGCAGCCTTGTAGTAAGAGGTCTGGTTTTAAGTGGTGATTTGAATTACTAACTTTGAGTAAATAACATTGAACTGTGTGATGGAGAGGGGAGGTGACTGCAGAAAAAGCCACTTTAAAATAAAAGATTCCTCCTTTATGAAGATACGGGGGTTCACTGCCCAAAATGAAAACACTGTGAAATTTACCTCTGTGACCATTGTGAAGTCCCCTCTGTCTGAACGGAAGGCAACAGGCTGGACTGATACAAAGAAGACTGAATTCTCTTTCTAGTCCTGCCTCTGGGCTTTTTTGTGCTAAGGCAAATACACAGTCTTGCTGTGTTTGTTTTTCCACCTTCCTGAGTCACCTGGCATACAGCTAAAGGGCCTTCAGAGTGTAAATGGCATTGTAATAATTTTTAATTGCAAATTCACTTTAATCGTATTAAACCTGATTTTGACTTTGGGGCATTTTAGCTTTATGAATTGCAACTCTAAGTACTGTGTGTGGTCACCATTCAGTCTTTCTGTAGCTCTGCATGGAACAGAAATGAAAGATGTGACCTAGTCTAGTTGCACATGGTACACGGTGTGGAGTGCAGATTTCTTTGTACAAGTATGAGCACAGATGAGACAGTCCAGAGATGATCTAGGCTGATCCAGGAAACAGAAGACTTGCTGAGAGAGAAAATTGTATTGCCCAAAAGACAGAAATGTGAGGAAGAGCATGAACCAATAACTGTGAATAGCTGTAATAGCACTCAAAGCTTTCCTTGCTTCTAGACTAAGAAGTGCTCTGATACCATGAAGGAGGATGGTATTCCTAAGCCAATTTGGAAAATACTGAGATAGTGCCAGACTTCTGAGTTGACTCTCATAACTATTGATGACATTAAGAATACAAAGCACTTACTGGAAAACTTAGAGCACGTTGATGAGGACAGTGTTTTTATGGGAGTGCAGGGGAATTTCTGTGAAATGTTTATTCAATACAGCAGGAAGAATTACTCATTAAAACAGGATCTTAAGCCAAAGAAAAGAAATACAAGGGAGTATTTTATATGGCAGTAACTTCAGTAGTAGTTACCACAAACATCATGCCAAAATAGCAACAAGAACTATGGAAAAGATGCTGTGGCTGTGATAACAATAATGTGAATTAGCAAGTGCTACTCATCCTATCCTGGATGCTCTCAGCTGTTCCTGGGGGCTTCGCTGTGGCTGCAGAGATGGAAAACTCAGGGCTTATAACAAGTGTGCAGAAATGCATGGGCATGCATAAACTTTGTGTACATATACTCTTAAGTTCCAAAAGTATCTGAGATACTCAGTGCAGCATAATTGTTCAGACATTGCCTTTTATTGTGTTAATGTCACAGCAAAAAAAGACACTGCTCAATTTAATTAACTTTAGTGCTATTCCTGCTTGTATTCTTTTGTTATTAAAAGTCTTTGCTAATAGAAAAGCCCACCTCAGACAATTAAATATGATATTTGTTTCATTAACTTTCTCAGCCTTGTTTGTTCTTTGATGAATTTGATTAGTATGTAGTTGCCGTTTTCAAAGTACTTGCATACTAGATGCCAGAAATGGCCATGCTTAAAAATAAACCTCTGTTTGTCATCAAACATAATTTTATAAAGCAGGGGTTTTTTTATTCCTGTGTAATGTTTGGAGGGCAAATGAAGGTCCATTTTACAGGCTTTGGACCCAGCTAATAAAGTGACTGCCACATTGCCTATCATAGTGCCATAGCAAACCTGGAAATGCCAAGCAAGGATGTCTGGGGAAAAAAAGGTCACATCAACTTTGTGCCTTGCTAGAACTATGGCTTATCATGACTGTGATATCTGATACTCTACCTACTTCTCCTGGATTATAATCAACACAGTGTAGCAATCAATTGAAGCTTCTAAAGCCCCCTATGTGCTTGAGGACTAGGGTATGTAACTGCAACTTAAGTGCTGTTTCACAAAAGAACAGGTAGTAGAAGGTGAAGATAAGATGCAGCAGCTGAGTGGTAAATTGGAAAACGCTTTAATATGCCTGGTGTTTATACCATTTCTGCTAATTGTGATACATATTAAGTTAAGAATGAACTCAGCCTCTCTTAGCTCTCTTTTTTCCTGTTTTTCTTTCTTCCCTCTGAAATAATGCTTTCGTTTCAGAACTGTTGGTACTGAATGGCACCGATCCTGTTGCAGAAGCAGCCATTCGGCAGCTGAGTGAGTCTGCAAAGCAGAAGCTGAAGTCTCCTAGAAAGAAAAGCACCATTATCATATCAGGGGTGTCCAAGGTAAAGTACAAAACAACACTTACATTCAAGGCTCAATAATGTGAAGTGCTCCACTGAGTGCAAAGTTAACGTGTTCTGCTGTCTCATTCAGCAGTTTCTCAGGATCTAGGTCTGTGTAGCAGTTTGTTTCAGTAACTGTTCCAAGTTCCAGCTGTTCCACCCAATTAGGGTGGGTTTTGTTGGGGCAGGAGGTGTTGGATTTTCACTGTCAGATTTGACAGCCTGACTAAAAATACATGGTACCCTTGGATATGGGGGAGGGTCAGTTAGGGATTTGGGAAAATCAGTTAAAGTGAGAACAGTGTCCTTAGAGTTTCACTCATGGAGGGAAGATGCAGAGAAAAAGGTTTTTCAGATTTTTTCAAAGTTGTTAAAACCTTCTGAAAAACCTCCTAGGCCTCTGAGCCCTGTTCCAGAGGAAAGGCAAATACTAGACTGTTGCTCAGTGTGTAGCAGTCTTTCTTCATCCTCAGCATCTAATCTGATGCTCGGTGCCTGACAACAGTAGTCCTTTCCCTGCAGGCTGCTGTGTGGACATTTGCTGTCAAGTGTTGGTGTTGTTTGCAGAACCCCTAAAGAGTTCTGAACAAAAGCCAAGTCAGTGGGCATGGATCCCTCATGATCACTGTGATATGCTGAGGGAAGGGAATGAGAATCAACTACCAGAGTGATGGAAGTATCTGTTTGGGAAATCGTAGAATCATAGAATGGTCTGGGTTGGAAGTGACCTCCAAAGTTTGTTCTGCAGTAATTAGGGGCATCCTCAACTAGATAAGTTGCCCAAAGCCCTGTCAAGCCTCACCTTGAGTATCTCCAGAGATGTGGCACCAACTATCTCCCCAGGCAACCTATTCCAGTGTTCAGCTACCTTCATGGTAAAAAACTTGTTCCTAACATCCAATCTGAATCTACTTTTCTCTAGTTTGAAGCCATTGCCCCTTGTTCTATCACTACAGGCCTTTGTAAATAGTCTCTCTCCATCCTTCCTGGTCCACTTCAGGTACTGGAAGGCCTTCTCTTCTCCAGGCTGAACAACTCCAGTTCCCTCAGCCTGTCTTTGTAGCAGAGGTGCTCCAGCCCCCTGATTATTTTTGTGGCTGCCCATCAGGTCCATGTCCTCCCTGTATTGAGGTCGTGGACACAGTACACCAGGTGAGGTTTCACCAGAGCAAAGCAGAATGGCAGAATCACCTCTCTGGATCTGCTGCCAATGCATTGTTTGATGCAGCCCAGGATGTAATTGGCCTTCTGGGCTTGGCAACTACATCAGCTAATTCCCTCAGGATTCTGGAATGCATTTCATCAGGTCCCATGGACTTGTATATCTTCAGGTTCCTCAGATGGTCACACACCTTATCTGGAGGGACTTTATCTCCCTGGTCTCCAACTTGGAGGCCATCAACATGAGAGCCATGAGGGAGAGAGGTTACCAGTGAAGTCTGAGGCAAAAAAGTTGTTGAGAATCTCATCCTCCTCCTTGTCCATTGTTACTAGTTCCCCACTGTTGCTCATCAGGTGGGTTGTGCTTTCTTTAACCTTCCTTTTCTGTTGTTTTTCTTTACATCCCTTGCCAAGTTCAGTTCCAGCTCTGCCTTGGCCTTCCTGACCTTGGCCCTGCACAACTGGACAATGTCCCTATACTCTTCCCAGGATGCCTGCCCCTTCTTCCATTTCCTGTGTAGTTCCAACTTGCCCTTTAGTTTGACCAGCAAATCTCCACTCAGCCATGGTGGTCTCTTGTCTTCCTTGCCCAATTTCTTACATGTCGGGCTTGAAAGCTCTTGTGCTCTATGAAAAGTATCTTTAAAGGTCTGGCAGCTCTGTTCCACTCCTTTGTTTCTGAGGGCCATTTCCCACAGGGTCCTATGTACTAGCTCCTTGAAGAGCTGGAAATTTGCTTTCCTAAAATTTAGAGTCCTAACTGTACTTCTCACTGGCTTCATACCTTAGGACAGTGAACTGCACTAACGCATGATTGCTGCACTCCAGGCTGCCTTCAGCTTCGACATCGCTGACGACTTCACTTGCTGTTGTAACCAACAGCTCCAATAACACATCCCCTCGTGTAGGGCTGTTAAAAAGTTGTCATCTAGGCACTCCAAGTGCCTCCTGAGTTGCCTACAGCTTGCCGTGCTCCTTGTCCAACAGATGTCAGGGTGGTTAAAATGCCCTAGCAGGATGAGAGCCTGTGACCGCGATGTCTCCTTGCGCTAGAGTAAGAAGGCTTCATCAATAGGCCCTGCTTGATCAGGTGGCCTGTAGTAGACTCCAACCACAAGGCTTCCTTTGTTGTCCTGATCCCTAATTCCTACCCATAAGCTTCCGACCTGCTTGTGGCTATTCTTTAGTGACAACTCTTCACACTTCTTTACGTAGAGGGCAACAGCTCCACTCCTCTTATGTCCCTTCTGAACAGCTTGTAGCCACACTCCAGTCACAGGATTCATCCCACCAGGTTTCTGTAAGTGCCACTATGTTGTAGCTTTCCTGCAGCAGGATGGCTTCCAACTGCTCCTGTTTGTTGCCCGTGCTGCATGCATTGGCGTAGAGACACTTCAGCTGGGCTGCTGGCTGTGTCACCTTAGAGGCAGTGGGAGGTAGTGGGATGGGATGGATTTGTATTTAGCTGATAGAGATGCCAAGAAATCTTTCTACAAGATGAAACACTTAGGTGTTTGTTTTCTTAAAAATGCCAAAGTCTATGCATGTTAATGTTTCATTGTGGCAGTACGTGTAGGAAAGAGTCCTGTTATTAGCAGTAGAGCCAGAGATAAGTGGGAGGCATGTACTTAATTTATTTCTTTTTTCCAGTCATTTGGTGTTAACATCATTATTAAAACTTGGCTGTGTGCACCTCTCCTTCAGTGGAGATAAGGAAGCCTCACAGCCATACAAGTAAAAGTGCAAAGAAGAGAAAAGAACTTTCTGCATGCAAGCTGCTTTTGTTCTGGCAGAGCAACTTGTCAGTGTTCTCTCTTGTTTCCACTGGACAGACCTCTTTATCTCAGGACAGTGAAGCTGCACTGATGATGGACTATGCAGCAGCCATGGACAACTCCCGCAAAGCAGATCCACCAGCCATGGAGAAATCTGTTGCAGAAGTAACCTCTGATGAAGAGCTGTCATTAGGTACTTCAGAAGCAGTACCTGGTAGTGACCCACAGCAAAGTGCCCATAAAGCTTGGAACTTGGAGAATGGCAGCCAACAGTGGGACACCGACACTCTCTTAGACCAGACCTGTGAAGAAATATCTTGCAGCTCATTAAGTGTTTCAGAAACTGGGAGCATGAAAAAATCTAAAGGTATGTGATCCTTGCCTCCACTTCAGTTAATGACTGCGTTCTCTACAGAACTGGCAGTGTCGTACAGCACTCTACTAATTTGTCTTTTCAGAATCACAGAACATTAGAGGTTGGAAGGGACCTCCAGAGGTTATCAAGTCCAACCCCGCTGCCAAAGCAGGATCCCCTAGGGTAGTTAGCACAGGAATGCGTCTAGGCGAGTTCTGAAAGTCTCCAGAGAAGGAGACTCCACAGCTTCTCTGAGCAGCCTGTGCCAGTGCTCCATCACCAATCTTACCAATTTTTTGTCCTTAAGCTCCTTATCAGTGTGTTGTTGGTTGAAGCTGTCTTTACTAGCAGCTGTAAAGAGTG
Source organism: Ramphastos sulfuratus (assembly GCA_013399055.1). Classification (NCBI taxonomy): domain Eukaryota; kingdom Metazoa; phylum Chordata; class Aves; order Piciformes; family Ramphastidae; genus Ramphastos; species Ramphastos sulfuratus. The sequence goes on along the minus strand of WBNM01016461.1, from coordinate 19,895 downwards.
CATTCCTCTGGCCTTCTGAGCCATGTTGGGCTCTCTTACACTCTCCTCCATCGGGAAACAGAAAGGGTCACCTTAGAAGTTGCAGGGCAGCTCACTAAGCTCAACTCTGTTATCTAGCCATATTGTAAATTTCTCAATAGAAACTCTCTTCTTGTAAACAAAGAATGGTGCTGTATTAGCATCCCCATTACTAACCTGAAAGTGGCAAGGTTTCAGGATTGTTTTCTGATACATTCTTTCACATTTATGAGCACAAGACTCCTGCCTTCACTAAAGCATGTGTTCAGGAGACACCACAGCTTAACCAGAGGTATAGTATCTTAACTGCCTTGTGAAACAGTTTCTCCCTTTTCACTGGTTCCATTAATACATATTTTGCTAAGGAAAACCATTTAATAAGTAAATAAGTGGCCAGATAATTTCGCTCCTGTAGGTACACATCTGAGTATCTGCAACTTGAAAATGTTTTAGGATTCTTTGTGTTTCCTTTTTAAATCCATTAACCTCTAAGCTTGTAGCACTGGTTTACAGATAAGTAGTAAACACAGGGGCTGTTAGGAAGTCTGACACAAGAGCCAGTGCAGTGGACTGTGCAAGACTCACGGGCTCAAGGCACACCAGTCTCAAGGGCTGCATGTTGAAGTTGTAAAAATTCCCATTTCTCACTCATACCTGTCTCTCTTTCACTTTTTAGTTTTGTATTCTTTACTTACTCAGAGATACTGTAGCTTTACTATAAAACCTCAGTATATCATTAGGTTGTACTCCTCTCCTCTCCCTCCCCTTCCCCCCATAAGGTGTACACTGGACCTCTTTGCCAAGAATCTTAGGCCAGAGAAGGTTTTCTGGCCTTCTTACAGCTATATTTCTCAATAGATCAGGATGACATGGCACAGTCAATTTGGCATAGATGGTCAGGCATTGGAAAATTCTGTGTGTATTTCTGGTGGGGGTAAGGTGATAGTTTTGCAGAGATTTTTCTCATTTTGAGCCTGGAAAAATTTAGGAAGCTGAATAAGATTCTGCAAAACCTCCGGACTCTTCTTTAACATGTGATTCTAAAACAAGAAAGTGGAAGTTCATATGTAAGCTGTTGACCAGTTTTGCTTTTCCTTGTGCAGTATGTTGCTTCCAAAGATCCTGTTACATGAGGTAGTATAGGACTGTTAAAAACCACAAAGTGCCATCAGTACTTGAGAGAGTTGTCTCACCTAGAAAACAGTATTTTAAAAACCGCCCCAAATCCCTTTCCTGATGCACAGATCTCTTCAATGAACACTTGATTTCTCTGCTTTGTCACAACCAAGTAGCCTTCATGGAACAACACAGGAAAGTGTTTCAACTTCCCTGCCTTCGGTTAGCTTCAAGTAGTTCAAGGTTGCTCTCCTGTTAAACGCTTTCCTCTTTAAAAAAATCATAAAACCAAACACAACAACAAAAGACCCAAACAGAGCAAGCAAACCCCCCATGACTTTAAAAAGCTTTCTGTATGTATGAATGTCTTAAAGTTAGCACTGTCTATTTCTTCTTTTTCTTTTTTTATTACTCTTGCATATTTTTGTTCTTTCTTTTCTTTACTTTTCTGACTTCCTTTTTCTTACCCATTCCTTGTTATAAACGTAAGAGGACTGCTATACCAACCAGAATTAATTACCTACACAGTAAGTTATTTTTGTCTTTTTGTTTTTTTTTTTTTTTTATAAGAATCTGCAGCTTTACAATTATATGCTTATAGTCAAAACTGAAGCAAAATGTAGTTTGGCACCTGTTTTCTTTTTCCCCACATCCATTTCTTTCCTCCCTCCAAAACTACCTTCTCATGCTCAGGTGTCTTAGCAGACTAGTCTGCTGGAACAAGTTATTTTTCTGGTGGTCATATTGTCTATGTGGATCATGCAGAATGGACAGCAAAGAAGGCTTGGAGGGGTGCTTTGCGTTCCTGCTCTCTCTCCATCATGCCCATTCCTGTAGTTTCTGGCTGTCAATCAAAATCTGCTTGTGCAAACTATGTGTAACCCCATAACTTTGTATGCATATGCAGAATGCTTATTTTGAAACCTGCTGCTTACAGTTTTCTAGGTCTCTTTTCTAGCCAGACTTACAGAGCTACCAGGACCTTGGCAGGTATTTGCAAAACCACCTGGATAAAAAGTGTTTTGGAAGTTGGGAAGGAATGGAAAAAAAGCAATCTCTGTAAATATCCCTGTGAATGTGGAAGGAAATCTTCCCTCAGTAACACAAATGAGATTCAGAAGTGATCTTAGCCCTAAAAGCAGTTTTAGAACACCCTTAACTAGCGCAGGAGAGCCTAGGAAGACTGGGCAGTCTGTACAGCACTCTCAACGTGCTCTCTGCTTATCTCCTGGTGTTAGAGACAAACTTGGCATATAGATCTTGTTGAACTTGAGAAGTAAGCATGCAAACAGCATGAGCATCATCAAGCCTGTGATTTGGCTTACCCTGCCTTCTTAGCCTGGGTGCATGCCTCCACAACAGCTGGAGTCACTGTCAGGCAGCACGTACCAAACTGACCTGTGGCAAGCTTCCAGGTAGGAATGACCTCAGTATCTCTGAAAACACAGGGAGCTCTCATGTCAGGACACCGCTGCTTGTGCTGAATTTGCTGCTCTCAGGGAGGCACTGACTGCAGTTTTTAAACTACAGCAAGTTGTCCTGGGACAGCAGAATGCTGCATGATTTTGCATAGCATCCTCGATTTGATTCTATCTCTTAATAGGAGAAATCGGTCTGAATGGATGGGACTAAATATCTGCTTATGGATAAACTCTTCTGTCCTACTCCTGCTGGCACAGCTTCAGCTGCAGCTGCCAACACTGCTGGACAGAACAGCTGACTGCTAAAACAAAAGCCACACAACAGCAAGGCCTCCTCAATCCTCCCCAGCCTTTGCATATTAACAACCGTCAGTTTCATGGGGTCAAACACTGCTTCTTTTATGCTGTTGACAACAGCTTGAAGTGGTACTGCCTTGCCAAAAATATCAATCAGAGAGTGATGGGAGAACAGTCAAGATTCAAATCCGTGAGTTCCAGTTGCTTTCAGCTGCCTTCTGCTTCCATCCCATCCTGCCCTCTGAGAAGAGTCTCAACAGCAGCAAGACAAAACATGCTAGAATATCCTCCCAGATGCTGAGTGCTTAGTCCTTAAAACACAATGTAATAAACCTAAGCACATGTTTGTAACTGCTGTGGTCTGAACAAAGAAGCATCTGGCTGCATGCAGAAGATCTGCCATGAAATACCTGTTCTGCAGCTGTCGCTGTGTAAAATGACACACAGCCTGTAATTCTAGCCACCATGCAGCATTGCATGGAAGAATTGGTCTGTGTCTTGCCTTCTTGTATCCATTTTCAACGGGAGGAAAAGCAGAATCGGGACCCTGCGGTGACAGGAATTAATAGCTGAATGGAGAAGGAATCATGAAATTTGATAGTGTGGCAGGAGCGAGGTGTGGAAGCTTTGCCAGGGACATGACTGTCCTCATACTAGTCTGACTGCCAGAATGCTTCTGTGTTGGCTTGCTACCTGGGTCCTCCTTCACTCAAATCGGCTCATGTCACTTGGGTAACACTACCCAATTTTGCACAAAGCTGTTGCTGTTTTAACGTGAGTCTGAGGTACTGACACCAGGCTGGTAGCTGCTGGTAGTTTGGAGCACTATCCCTGCCAGCAGCAGACAAGCTACCTTACACATTAAGCGTGTGCTTATGGAAAGGGAGTGTGGAATTTGGCAGAGCAGTGGCTGCAAAAAGCTTACAAACTGGTATTGATGTTGACAACTTGAATCTTGAGTCCCTGGTGAGGTGACAGCTGCAATTGCCTTGACTGTATAATAGATTTGATATGGGAACGAGGGAGAGAATACGACAAAGTAAAACAACTTGGTTTACTGCAGAAGGGATTTGAATAAGTTCCTGAACCTGTTGGAAGCAGATGTAACATTATTTTTATCTGCTTGAAGTGAACTGCTATTGCTAACAGCCTTTTAAAATAGCAAATGCTTCATGAATGTTACTGTGGGTGGTACTACCAAATTCATATAGAATACTGCTGCCTGGCTTATATGGATTTACTGTAAGCACACAGATTGACTTCCAGATACTGTTCTCTGGCACCAACAGTGTCCTTCACCTCAAATTAAAATGCCACCTTTGTGTTGTGGAGCATGGGATAATCTCCTCTTAACAGGTCCTTTGATCTCTAAAACAACAAGGAATAACATTGCTTCCTCTATTTCATTTTTATAAAACACTGTACTTGTATTGCAAAGATTGGATATGCCTGTTTGACATGTGAGAACCCAGTGTACAACCCACACCAGATGCTCTGCATGTGTGTGTTTGACCACTACCACAGCTTTCAGAAGAGTGTTTGAAACTAATGAAGTATAAGGAAGGAGATTTCCACAAGATGTGTGGATTGGCTTTAGAAGCTGAAATCAGAGGATTCATATTTCATTGCTCATAGGTGTATTTCACTGTAGTTATCCTTCCTTTTCAACAGCATCATTTCTGAAAGAACTGAAGGGAAAATTCCTCTAGCAGTATGTGTGAGCACTTGTCTCCTGAATGCTTCCTCTAACTGTACGAGTGTGTGTATGTGCAAATATCTAGATCTGCCACAATCTGTCATGATGCAGTTTGCATGGTATCTGCATGAAATGGGGAAAAGCAGAGAAATACATACTTCCATGGCATCTGAATTTCTCAGTGGTGTGCAGCTGGGAGAGAGCCAAAGCAACAGTTGGGCAAGGGGGATTCAGTAGCACATAGTGTGTGATGTGTGCCTCTGGCTGAAAGCACGATGACTGCTCATGTTTGCACTTGTTCCAAGGTGGAACTTGTACTGTTATGGCCTCTAGCTTACAAACCATTAACATCATGCTTTAGATTCACCACTGTCCTAGCTTTCTAATATTGTTTGAACAGTTACCAGGGGGGTGTGATACTTAAACTGGAAATGTTAAGACCAAGGCTTTCTTCAGTTGCACTGCAGTTGCAATTACAGAATCACAGAATGTCAGGGGCCAGAAGGGACTTTGAAAGATCATCCAGTCCAGCCCCACCCTGCCAGAGCAGGATCACCTAGACCAGATCACACAGGAACACATCCAGGCGGGTTTTGAATATTTCCAGAGAGGGAGACTCCACAACCCTCCCTGGGCAGCCTGTTCCAATGTTCTGTCACCCTCACAGTGAAAAAATTCCTCCTCGTGTTTACATTGAACTTCCTATGCCTCAACTTCCACCCATTGCCCCTTGTCCTGTCATTGGGCATCACCAAGAAGAGCCTGGCTCCATCCTCCTGGCACTTACCCTTTACATATAAACACTCTACATATTTGTAAATGCTGATGAGGTCAATCAAAGCTGAGCTCCAGGAGGGAAAACCACTCGTTCTGTTAAAGTGTCCTGCACCTCTGCTTTTTGCTTCTGCAGGTGGGATGTTGAAAAAAAGTGCGAAGCTCTTTTTCCGCCGGCGACATCATCAGAAGGATCCAGGCATGAGTCAGTCACACAATGATCTTGTCTACTTGCAGCAGCCACTGTCAGAAGAAACACGCAAGAAGGGAGGCACGCTCTCACGTATTCTGAGCAGAAAGCTCCTTTCCAAACACAAAAGCAAGAACAAACTGAATGGTGCTTTGGCAGAACCATACCTATAGCATGGAATACTCTCTGATGGGACGCTTGCACATCAGTTGACCGTTTGTTTACAGAGCAGTACTAGAGAATGCAAATATGGCTGATGACGTGCATAAAATGATGTTCACTTAATACAGTGGTCCAGGAATAAACAGAAAGCTTGTGGGGGGGTGTTGTTTATTTTTCTTTCTGATTATAAAGTTGCTCCTCCAAATAAAAGCAGCACTGCTTGTATCATGACAGCTTTTGGAGGATCATGTGATGTAGTCTAGAAGACGAGAGAGGATGGGGAATGGTGCAGGTGGGAGGACCTGCATATAGGCTCCTAGTTTATATTAATGGGGAGCTAAGAGATGAAAGATCATACTTGCTATATGACTGAACCACTGTAAGGAGAGCACCACTGTGCTTCCTAAACTGCAGGCTGGAATAGTAGCAACACAAAGTCTTGACTTGTTTTTCTAAAGAGGTCGAAAGGGAAAACAGACTCCGATCCAGTTTATGTTGTAATTTGGAAACGGGTAAGTTTTCAGAAGCAGAACTAAAATGCTGATTATGATAGCCTAATGTAATGACTGTAGCCTGCTGAAATAACTGCTCAGTCCATGTAGGTGGAGAGGTCCCTTTCATGTTACCCATAAATCAGTCAATTACACAATCGTGTGTACTAGCATATTGTTTAATGATCTGTGCATAAGTTATGCTTAAAGAGACATAACTTTTTTTAAAGTTCATCTGTGTCTACTTGCAAACAAAACATTTACAAATTCTTACATGTAGAATTTTTTCTTTCCTGTGTAAGAAACTGTGTTGCTAATGCAAAAACCTATCTTAGGGGCTCTGATTTTTTCTTCCAAGTACTTGTTAGACAAGTATCTTATCCATCATATCAAATGCAAAGCTAGGAGCAATAAGTGATGAATAGAGCATATTTAACCCTATCATGTTTTACTTGCCAAACAATTACTGAGCTCTTAAAAAAGACAGTTGTGAGGAAAAAAATTAAAATTAATAATAATAATACCAATTTCCTTAGTTGTCTTTCAGTTTCTAGCTCTACCAGTGTTGTCATGTGGTGACTGTTTGAGTGAGCTTTTAAAACTTTTTTTCCTCGTTAAATATTGCATCTGATTCCTTTAAATTAAAAGGAAAAAAATTATGAAAGTAGTAAAGGCATAATTCTTGTTTTGGCTATTGAGAAGGGTAAAACGTCAGTCAATATTTCACAGGTACCGTATTTTGTGCATACCTGTACTTTTCCATCATCTGTATTCCTACAGAGAACAAAGAACCAAGCCTGTTACCTTTAGCCAAGAAAAACATCCATTCCCTCTAAATTACTGATGTGAATGGGTGATAGATTTATGCCTGCTTTGCCAAGAGTTTTTTCCCTTCCCCATTCCTCTCCTTAGGACACCCAACACTGTGGCAGATATTTGGGCTTTCAGCTTAAACCATCCTTCAAAAATACGAAGTCACTGGAGAACAGAAACACAAAATTCCCGATGGTCTCTAGATTCTCCTGGGTAAATACTTTTTAAAGGAATATAAACATAGAGGGGTTTTGGTTTCTGTCAGAATCTTTTCACTGAGCCTACTGTTTATAAGTACTGTTTATGTGTAACCTTCTGAAACCACTGTGGTAGTACAACAGTCCAGACTAGCAAGCAGTTGTATGTTTAAGCATGCTGCATATTATCAACCCCCTTGAAGGCATTTTAATAGTCTGCATTTTGAAAACTGATTACAAATGAGTCTTAGAGAGCTGTAACAAGCTTAGAAATCCCAGTTCAGTAATACAGGTTTATCCAGCTTGGCTGTGTTTGAACGCTTCCATTTGTTATTAATTTAATACCAAGTAGAAGTTTCTTCATTTGGTCTACAGTAGTTTATGGTATGAGGATTAAACACTTGATGTTATGTACTCTCAACACAGACTTTTTCCTTTGGCTCTACTAGAAGCTCTTTGCATTGCAGGGCGAGGTGAGGGGTCAAATCCCTGTCATGCTTTAAATGCTCAGCCTTGTTTGCTAAATTCTAAAAAAAATGACAATAGGTCATTAAATTCAATAAATTAGCATGAGACTGAGCTCCCTGGGTAGCACTCCCTTACACTAAAACCTAAGTGCTGTGAGATTAGGGAATGTAATAAGGGAAGCTTGTAACACTACTTGAAGTTTGCTTCAATTGCTGAACGGGGGTTTTAATTTATGGAAGCTTTATTGTGTACTGTAGAATGGAGTGGAAATAACACTGAAGAAGTTGCAGTATACAGGAGCAGAGTTTGCTTGTAGCTTACCCTGAAGAACAGATACACACTGAAGGACTGGCTTTTTGGTTCTTCTTTCTTAAGGTCCTGGTGATTGCCTAAATGTGTGTCTTGGTTGTGAGAACCAAGGACATACTGTACTGCAGACTGTGTGAAGGTTTGAGCTGGCATATGTTGAGAGAGAATGAGTTTTTAAGATGAGGAAAGCAAGGCATTTGGGGTAAAAAGGGAATCTTGTTTTCTAATTGCCTTCACTCCTCAGGAAAATAAACATTGTTTGATTTGATGTTTGACCTCTATGTCAGGCTAGTGCGTGGCTCACCGCTTTCTACCCCTCTACAAATATTTTGTGTCCTGTTGTAAAAACAAGATACTAAACAGAAAGGGACAATTGAGTTGCTCAGTCAGGACAGCCCCAAGGGCCTGCAGTATTGAATCCAAGTCTCCCCTTCCAAAATGATTAGATTGTCATTTATGATCAGGAAATCTGTATATGTACATTTTTTGTGTCCTGGTATTTAAGTCGGCGTGAACTGAGTTCTGGCTACCAGTGGAAGCTATGCTACAGGCTTGGGTTGGAAGGACTGGATTTGTAATCTGGTGTAGCTAACGCTTGGTGTATCCTGTCAGATGCTGGATAATAATTTCTATGTGGTTGAGTGAGGGATGCCAGAGGGAATCACATTGCTATTTTATGTTTTGCAGTCTTCATCATTTTAGTAACTATACATTTGTACAGTAGAACAAATGTCCATGTGACATTACAGTGAAAACTTCTTGTTTTTCTGCTAATTTAATTACTTTAGAGCAGTAGCTTGGAAACAATCTGTGAAATCTTTCCTAATATTTACCCCTTTTCTTACACTTTTATGTTTCTGGATGTTTTGTACAGTGGTGAAGGCCTGGTATTTATTTTATGGGGGCTAAGAGATGAAGGTTTGCTTTTCCTTTATAGGCAGATTTTTTTTTTATTTTTTTTTTTTTAATAGTTGAGCCTTCTTGATCTGTGTTTATGGTTTGTTTTGCTTTATGGCATTTTAGCTTTTCATTTGCCTTAACAGATCCAATGTGCATTCTTATCTAACCAAGATTTGCTTGGCTTTAGTGTGAATTTCGACCAAGGTAGTAGTACAAGAATTTTATTTCTCATTGTAGATTGGATAAAACTACAAAGTATCTGAAGTATGAATACAAGCAGGGTAACTTTCTTAAAGTGACAGATCACTTAAAAATTACTTGAAAGAGGACAGGGTCCTTTATCCCTTCAGCACTGGTATTTCATATCTGAGTCATCCCAGGAAGAAAGAAGAGTCATTTCACTTTTAACTATATCTGAAACTCATGACTCTTTGTTGACATGAAAGAGAAGAAATGCCATCGTGGAAAGATGGTCATATTTATTGAAAAAGCAGAATACCTTTGGCAAACTTCCCCTTAATGGACTGGTTATAAACTGTGCAAGCATAAATACTGGGCTTTATTCTTACGCTTTCTGTTAGATTTTCTTTTTCCCTTACTCCTTCTTTGGGGGAGAGATTGAGACTTCAGGTTATACCTGTGGTCTACCTCTCAAGAGCAAGACCTGTGTTTACTATCTTGCCCTTGAGAGGACTTGGCCTTGCAGTGCTGCTTTTTTTGGAGGTACTCCATTGCCTGGCAATGATACCAGTTTTGAGGATCAGTGAACTTTTACACCATTTCCTGCCACTGCATCTCCTTGCTGGTTCTGGGTGATTTTCAAGTGGAAGCTTTCTGCTCTGTGTTTCTTGTAAAGTTTTGGTGGTCTTGATAATGTAAATTATCATAAGAAAAAACAAAGTCAACTACATAAATGCTACCAAATGCGTATGGGGAAGCAAAATAAGACTCTTGCTCTTGTTTTAACATCTTTTTCAGCTCTGGTAGCTCAAGGTATCACAAGGAGCAAGAGCTCTATACCAGGTGGGAGCCGCACAGCTTTTTCAGTTTAGTTTATTGCAATTTTTGAATTGTAGATCTGAAGTTTTAAGTAAGTATTTATCCTGATACAGAATTAAGTATACCATAGCTCCAGGGTAAAACATGCCCAGTGTGGGCGAGATCAGCTGACCTCATGCCTTGACCTCCACAGGACCTAATTGGATTTTTTCATGTGTTTAAAGTCAGCATAGGCTTCTGTACATTGCTAAGCTACAGCCTTGGTGACAAACAACTTAAGTCTTAGTTACAACAAAGGTGATTAAGTTAAGGGTGAATAATATAACTTCACTCAGGATATCTAAACTGTTACTATGCAAGATACTGGCATGGTGTGAAAATAGCTGGGAAGGATGACTCTGAGGTCTTTCCAGTACTTCAACTCTGTATTTCCCAATAATGTATTATACTCTGATATTCCAGGCGAGGTAGAACAATTTTTTCTAGCATTTAACTATGATAGTCACTTCTGTGTGGGGTTTGATTTCTTTTATTTTTTTTTCCTCTGTGTACACAAAATTAAGTTGGTGCAGTTAAGAAATCTATGATGTACAGATTTATTATATCACTAAAATGCTTGAGAAAAGGATTTTTTTAAAGAAATAACTACTGCTGTACAAACAATAAAGAGCAAATTGTCTCTGTGTAGTGTGCTGTCCTCCATACCTAGTCAGCCAAGTGTAACAGATGGTTTTCTACTCTCCTTCACTAATTTGACCTGTTACTTACACATTCCATTTACCTGTTCATTCAGAAGCAGAGTTTCCCACTGTGGTGGGACTGCAGGTTGTTTCTGATAACCCCAAATGTATCAAGCAGCCCTTTGTTTCTTGAGAAATCACCTGAAACATAGACTGGATGGGAACCTAATGGAAGATGGGTTTGTGGTTACTCATCATTTTTTGCACTCAGCTATGTTGTATTATCCTAAAAACATTTGTAAGGCTGAGGTCTAGATCCGATTTAAAAGACACCAGTACTAAAATGTGCAGAGCCTGGATACAAAGTTCCCTTGCGACCATTGAGAAAGTTACATTCTAATACAGTGTTACCCTAAAGCCCTAATGGAGGGGAAAAAAAAAAAAAAAAAAAAAAAAGCCCAACATCCACCAAAACCAGGTATTCATATGAAAAGAGTCATGATAGTGATTTTATTTCCCTTCCCAATGTGAGTGCTGTACCTTCTTGACAAGGAAGTTGTATGTTACTTAACTAGGAGTTGCTGCCCACATTTCTATGCCTGTTGAGTTCATATTCTTACAGTGCTTAGCTGAAGTTGCTTTCTTACTTTCCTTTCCTGCTTTAATCTTGAGTGAGGGTTTTTAACTTGAGTGATGCCATTTGTGTACACTAGCAAAAGAGGCAATGCCCATCACAGTGAGAGCAGGAATGGATGTAGCACTTCACCTGCTGCTATAACTTTTTATCCAGTTCATCATTCTTAAACAATGATCCTTAAACAAAAGATCTTTGATTTTTTGCCCCCCTATCTCTACCCCAGCAAGCCTGGTATAAGATAGAAGTTTGCAGTCTGATGTGATTTAAAAAAGAAAAGTTGGAGCTGCAGGATACAGATTTGCATGCTTTGTAAATTCAGACTGCTGCTAGGAAACATGCAGATAACTATTCTGAATTAGTTAATACTTGTTCTGACAGAGGGAATGTGCTGCAAGGTAGCCACCTTTGTGCACTGGATGCTAGAGAAACCTAGGGTAAGGCCCATTGTGAATCTGAGTATGCACTGAGATGTACAGGGAAAATAAGTAAAAGGAGACCATACAAAACTGAAGGCCACTTTGCTTTGATCTTCAAAAAAGCAAGTGACCTGTACATGGAGCTAGATCCTTGAAGAATTATTTGTAATACTCCTGTGCTCAGTAAAAACTTCTGGTGGGTCATTTTAAAAGAATAAATGGTTCCCTCTCCTTAAATTAACACCGTTTTGCCAAGAAGCAACATTTTCAAAATTCAGATGCTGCGTTGTTTCACTTAGCCCAAGCACTTAGCAAAGAAGAGAGTGACAACATTCTCCACACCATCTTCTCGAAACTGGATACATGCGCAGAAGACGTGGGATGGGTAAGGTGAAATGCAAGAAAGGACCTGGCTCTAGCCAGCTATTAAAGACACAGCCATGAGAAGAGCACACTCCCTCATGTGGAGAGGACAGAGCTGGCAGTTGCTGTCTGCCATCTTTGAACCTGCAGGAGTGCTCTTAACTATGAAGACTGGCCAGCTGCACCACAGCAGCAGGGATACAAAGCCATTGCATAAGGCTTTGGGGGGACTCCATTGTACGTGATGCTTCTTACCAGAGGAAGAAATTGAGGCATCTTGCTTGAGTACATAGCGTAAGTTCTTTTTGGCCCTGGCCTCTGTCTCTGAAAAGGTGTTCTTGGCTGCACAGTGCATGTTTCAACTGAGAGAGGGGTGAGCATCACTAATCTCTACAGGGCATTTAAAAACCCTTGAGCTGAGGGCAGTGAGTCCATGTTTTTTGTTTCCTAGGCACCAGGTCTTAGCAGTAGCCTATTAAGGTTAAAAAATAATAGCCATAGCTGGTTGCTGCCGAGTACAGCAGGGCTGGGCCCTGATAACATACTGGTAATGCAAGGTTGATATTTAGGGGGCTGGAACTTGCTAGCCTCAGTGGGGCTTAGGTACAGAGGAGGCAGACACTCAAGTACTTACTTGTTATGTGCTTAACTAGGGAAAAGGGCCCAGAGGCTGCTTTGTGTCTGATATGGCATTTCTGTGAACCCTTCTGCTGGACTGCTTTTCGGATAGCAGTACAAGACAGACACAGACCGGCTGGAGCAAGTCCAGGGGAAGGCCACAAAATCAGAGGACTGAAACACTTCTCTTGTGAAGAGAGCTAAGATAATCAGGGTTACTCCAGGAAGATCTTATTGTGGCCTTTGAGTACTTAAAGGGAGCCTGTAAGAAATGTGGGGACAGTATTTAACAGGGCTTGTTATGACAGAACAAGGGATAATGCTTTTAAACTAAAAGATGGTAGCTATAGAATAGATGAAGGCATTTTTTACAATGAGGGTGGTGGAACTGTGATGGGTTGGCCAGAGAGCTGGTGGATGTCCCATCCCTGGAAACATTCAAATTGAGGTCAGACAGGGCTCTGAGCAATCAGATCTAATAGATGTCTCTGCTGACTGTGGGGCAGGTGGAGCAGATGACCTATAAAGGACACTTAACAACACAAAACATTCTGTGATTCTATGACTCCTTCCTCGCGGGTGACACAGCCCAAGAGGAGAAAGTGAAAACTCAAGCTGTGCAACGACCTGGGTGCTAAGTTCAGCGGCAGCCACCCTTTTCCTCCAGCCCAGACTAATGCCGCGCGGGTGTTGCGGAGAGAGGTACGGGGGAGCCGCCCAGGAGGGGGCGCCCGCCCCTCACACAGGTGTTGCACACTCCCGGGAATAGGCCGGTCTGGGGGGTTCCCCGCGACGCGGCGCTAAAGGTCCGGCCGCCGCCGCGCGGTCCGCTGCATTGACAGGGGCGAGGCAGGGAAATGAGGGGGGCCGGGAGAGGGACGGCGCCTCTGCCACCGCCCCTCCCTCGGCCGCTCCTCATTCTCCGCCGCTCTCCATTAGCAGCGGCTGCTCGCACCGAGGCACGTGCCACGGGGCCCTCCCTTCCACGGGCAGACTACACTTCCCGCCGTGCTTTGCGGCCGGCCGCGCCGGCTTCCGGTAGCGCGTGGTTTCCGGAGCGGATCGGAACCCGGAGTCCGGATCCGATCCGGGTCTGGCCATTCCCCAGGCAGGTAACGCCGGTTCCCCGCGCTCCCGCCCGCCGCCCCTTGCCCCTGGCCCACGCGCGGGACGCTCCACGCTGGACCCCTGTTCCGCCGCCCCACGCCTGCCCCGCACGGCCTGGTGTGCTGCGCCTCATCTTGCCTCCTCGCCGCTCCCTAGGGCGCGCGGGGCCGAGGCGGGGGCGGCGGCGAAGGCTCCGGGGGCCGGGGCGGCTGAGGCCGTGCCGCCGCCGCCTCCTCCTCCTCCGCCGCCGTCTCCTCTTCCATGCCGCCTGTTCTTTGTTACAGCGGCCGCGCCGCGGCGCGCGGAGGGAGGGCAGTAGGGAAGGGGGCGAGGCGGGTCCGAGGCAAAACCCGGCGGAGCCGCTCCCGGATCCCGGGTTGGGCCTCGCCGCCCGCCGGGCTCCGGGCGGCTGCGGCGGGGTTCCGCCGCTCAGCGCCGACCGTGGCTGCGGTGCTCGCCTGGCGGCGCCGAGGCCTCACCCTCCGCACACGCTCACATACGCACTCTGCGGCGTCGGGAAGCTCTGGCCCCGCCGCTGGGCTGCGCCGGGCGCTGGCACCGCCGGCGCCGTGTGCCAAGCGGGCTGGGGCAAGCGGCGGGCGGAGCCCGCGGGGCGCGGGCGACCGAAGGATGAGCCGCTGGGACTTTCTATCCTCGGCGGGGAGGGGGGCATTGTCCCCACAAACGGGGCTCGGGCGGTAAACCCATTGGTCAGGGAGGACGCGGGCCCTGTGTGCGAAACGGCCTTAATGGGGCTGGTGCCGCCGTCAGCAGCGTTTGCTTGAAGCTGCGGGATCAATGGTTGAGCGCGGATTCGCCTGGAGGGTGGCGGGCTGCTGTCAGGTGTGAGGGCGTGATCCAAAGAGGAGAGGACAGAAGAAGGAGGCAGGTCTTGTGGCGCTGTAGGAGAACCGGCCATTAAGGCCCGTACCCCGCCCTGAGTCTGTAGGCGCAAGAAGGTGCGATGTGTTCGCTACGAGACAAAAGGAAGAAAATACCGCCCTACAGTGCTTCATACACACAAAGCTGCTGCATTGCACTTGGTTTCTGCTCATTAAACTTTGCATGTATTTCATTCACCCTAGGCAGAGTGATCGTAACCGTGGGAAATGTCGGAAGGGCAGGTGACAAACTCCACACCCACTCTGCTCTTGCTCTGTGCTCCTCCTAACTGGCATAGAAATTTTCTGCCCTCTGCCTTCTCAACAATAACTGATAGAGTGTTGTAATTTTTTTTCAGAAATACAAGGCCTCACTATTCTGCCAGGTAGTTGAGCAGTAGTGTGCACAAGTGGGGCTGCATCATGAAGTAACCCCTGTGCGTTTTAAGTGTATTCTGTTTGCACACATGTATTTGCAATACCTGTCTGCTTGTATTTTCAACTTACTTATGTACGCTAGTAGAATCCTATTCTAGACCTTTAATGGAAAATTGGAGAAAGAAGAAAGGGATACTTTAATTTTACTTTATTGGTCATTAAATTGAAATACCATTTTTTACAGATTTGACTTGTTTTCATTCTTGCCTGTTTTTTAATCTATTTGCAAGAACTGCTCAGCGCAGGAGCTTGATTTCTTCAGCAATTTTTAAGAGGAAAGTATGCTTTTACAGCAAGTCTTGCATTTTTGGATAGCTTGTGGCCAAAGTGATACTAATGCTACACGTCATACAACACAACAACTTGTGATGGTGCAACCCCTCAGTGTCTTTATTTGGATTCCCCTGAGTTTCAGAAGTATTTGTTACAACTGGAGTTTATGTGCATAACCGTGTGCTCTGCTGTCAGGCACAAAGTCATCTAATTCTACAAACAGCAAATACTTACCTGCTCTTTTACTGCCATCAGAATTAGGCTTTGCAACTATGGTCTAATGTCTTTTGTGTAACTTCTAACATGATTATTCATTATTTAATGATTGCTCTACATTTTATATAAAATATCTGGAATTCCCAGAGGCTTTGATCGTCTCTGCAAGACAAGAACATAATTATGTACGATAGGATGAGTGACTTAATGGGATGTTTTTCTAATACAAATGCTTTAAAAAGCAAAAAAATCAGGCATGTCCCAGAGCAACAGCAGATGAGAGTAAAAAGCTCTTAAGGCTGTTTTCAGTGTCATCGTAGGAAGCTTGCATGTCATTTTGTGGTTCCATTTACCAGCTGAAGCAGCTGAAGAAAGTCTTGGGAAATAACAATTGAGATTAGTGAGGAATTTTGAAACCCGTGGATAAGAACTAGTATGTGTCTATAAAGCATGATTGTTAAACTCATTTGGGGGCAGTTTTTCCTTTCTTACTCTTTCTTTGAAGTAGGAAAGGGAGGAAAAAAAGACCATGCAGGAACTTCTGACAAGGTGTAGATACTAATGCACCTGCATATTGAGGTGTAAGTTTAGCTTAGTTGATAAATAATACATTACCTGTTCCTGTTTATTCCAGAGCAGGTCATATACTGAGCATAGGGTGGTGAATCAAAAATTTTGTGATGTGGAAAATGAAGTGCTTATGTAAAAAATGAAAACTGCACTAATGCCGATAGTAACTGAGGTGTTGTGTCCTTATCAACTATGTGAGGTCTGTTTGAGGGACCTTTGTACTTTTCTGCCCATCACCTTGAACAGTGTTTACGCTACTATGATTTCTCCACCCTTTTGTTGCTATTCTCATCTGATGGTCCCTAGAAAAAGCCTGACATTGTTGCTTCTGTAGTGCTGCATGTCATTGGTCTGCAGTTTGTGAAGAGTGCAACACAGGAAAATCCTGGAAGATGAATTGAGCAGGTCACACCATCATACTGCTGGTCTTGCTGTGTCCACTGTCCTCACTGTGTATCTGAACTGTTGACCAAGAGGAATATTAGTTAATTCAGCCATATTTAGGATTGAGCTATCTATGAAAAACACCTCTTGAAATAGTGAAGCACATCCACAAAACATCTTGATTAAAAAGCAAAACAAACTATTTCTGACACCAGCCTACAATGTGCTTTCTGTGGCTTGTTTTGTGCCGGGTTTCCCTAAATACTTGGGTTTATGATTAAAAAACTGGGTTTCCCTAAATACCTGTTGCATTGTTCACAGTGCTTTCAGAAAAAGATTTTGGGAAGTTACTTGAATTGTTGCTCCTGCTCAGCATTGGGCTTTTGTAATTTTAAGTGTTTATGAGTTTAGTCTCCAAAAGCCATAGCCAAGACAAGCCTAGCTTGTGCCACGGATGGGCAGTGCTGGCCTTTTACTGGGGCTGTAAGGGAAGTTGGGAAGGGCAGTGCTTGGGATGAGCTGTGGAGGAATGCCAAGGTGCCCAGACCTAGTGACCAAAATCCTTAGGCTATTGGCCAGATGACTGAGCAGCAGGATGCTTCCTGCTGTGACCCAAGAGCCACAGTGACCAGATGTCCCTTTGTATTTCTATCAGCTGATGTGCTGGCTTTCTACCCAGTGTATCATATGATGATGGACTTGTGCTTTGCTTATTGGGAGTACTGTACAGGTAGATGAAGGAATCTCTTTGCTGCTTCTGGTGGAAGCTTGAGGTGGAGCAGAGCATAACTGCAGCTGGCAGCTTCGTATCTTCCTGGCATGTGCAGGTGCCATTGTGGCATTAGCAGCAAACTCGACAAAAGTGTGGAGTCCTTTCTGAAACCATGAAAGTGGTTGTGTGGGCCAGGAACTTTGCTAGAGCTTGAAGTCAGCAGAGCCAGTACTTGTGCAGAAGTAGCTGCTGCTCCAGGCTCCAGCCTCAGACACATTTCCATGGCTTAGCCAGGAAGAGCATACGAAGCATCCGTGTTCAAAAGTAAACTCATAATGGGGAGTCCTGTTTCTATGCTGATCCTGAGTAATGGTTGTGCTTATGCATACGTTTGGCTTGAGTTTTGTTGTAATAGCAGATGCTTCATTTTTTTTTTTTTTTTAACAAGGCTCTGCTAGCTTGGTTTGTCTTTGGTCATGTTTCCTTTCCTCCTATCTTTCTCCCTCTTGCAAATTCAGTCTTACTTCCTGTTCTTTTCTTGACCAATCTGCTTGCTGTTTCTGCAGCCTCATTCTCTTTTAAAAACTTTGTTCACGATCTTCGTGCTGCTTTGCCTCACTCTGGGGCATTGGGAAAAAGGAAAACTGCCTTCTAGATCATGCTTGTGTTATGGTCTTAGCCATACATAATCAGGCTATTTGGCAACCATAATGAATTACTGTGTAGATATTGCTGAGGAGCAATAGTGTTAATGCAATTTTCTAATGCACACTGCCAAAACTGATTTTTAGAAATGAATATAGATTATCCTTATTCTATGGGTGAAAGAAAATTGGTAAGCTACCATTTCATGGAACGTCAGTGACAAGAGATGGGATTTGTTTTCCCAGGTTTTCTGATTCTTATAACCATAGTATACCTCTCCCTTTGGTACAAGTTCATGGTCATATCTGCAGTTTTTAGGTTCTTAAGATTATTAAATCTACTTTTCAGAGATATTTTTTTAAACTGCCGTTCAACATGCTGAACCAGATAGGTCTTGTTTCTGCAGTGGTTGTTCCTGGTCTAGATTAGTCCTCTGGTTTTAATTTTTTTAACTTTAAATTGACACTCCTGCCCAGGCAGTAATGTGTTTGAGTGTGCTGTGGATCAGTCAGCATCCTTAATCCATAAAAGGATGTTTCAATAATACTGGAAAGTAAAAGTCATTCAGAACTAACTTTATCATTTGTATTTTGGCAGGTTTAAAAAAATGGCTGAAGATGGCAATGATGAGCTTATATTTATTTGTAAGTATTAGAAAGTAAGATGATCCAACTCTCATTATGTGACTTGGCTACTCAGAATGCTTGAAATTAAAGAGTGAACCACAGTTTTTATTTAGGAAAAGTATTTATGTAAAGGAAGCTCTAACAGCTTATGGAGGCGTAGAGAGAAGGTTGGTTGTTTTAAGCATACACATTCTCCTGGTCTGCGCAGAGAGACCTCTAAATGTGAGTTAGCAGAATGGCTTTTTGTGGTTAAGGTGAGACTGAAGGCCCAGCACTAGTCTAAGCCCTCCATTTATACAGCTAGTTTTAGCACCCAGGGGTGTCCGTGGGGAACTCTGACCTCTAGCCTGAGTTGAAGCCCTACACCTCTACAGGAGGAGGATATGGGCTCATTTTTCTCCCTGGGCAAGCCCAGTTTGAGATGGACCAGCTTCCCTGGCAGGTCTCACTCATGGTGTGCACTGTGTTTTCTTCTGTCTGGGCGTCAAGGATTAGGGCTGGGCTGGCCAATAATGGCTGACAGATGCTCTCTATTAACACCTCTCCCTTCCCAAAGGCGAAAAGAAAGGGAATAAGGGAGAAGCACTTATGAACTGAAAAAGAAAACTAAAACCATTTTAATGAAAGTAATAACAATAAAATGAAATACATATAAATACATACAAAACCAAAATTGAAACCCACCCTGCTGATGTCAGTTAGTCACCATCACCACTGATGCTATGCCAGAAGTCCCAGACTGGACTCAGTGGCAGACGGGGAGCTGGATTCTGGAATATGTGGATGGGAATTGAAGGCAGAACAGAGTCCACCTTGGATGTTGACAATTGAAGGAGATATCTTGACCCTTGTGATTCCTCAGCTTTATACTGAATATATGGAATGGAATAGCTTGTTGGTCTGTTTAAGGCCACCTGAACTGTTTTCTTCTTTGTGCAGGTGCAGCCTTTTACTCTGCACCCCCAGTGTAGCAGACAAGATTTAGCACTGACTTTGGCACGCAAACCAGTCCTTAGTACTAACTAGAAACATCAAGTGTTACAACTGCTAGAAGCTGACACTGTGAAGTGATGCTGTTAATTTCAGAAAGTACAGTTACTCAGAAGAGATGTAACTGAAAAGTAAAACCAGTGAACAGAATTGGTTCTGTTTTAACTCAAATCAGGACACGCTGCACTTGATGCAGCTTGGCTTTGTAGCATGCCTTTTGTATAACCCTGTGTGCCATTGGGCTCCATGACAGGAATCTGAATTCAAAGGGGTCATGATGAGTGAAGACAAGCTGCAGCAGTAGTGTGCCCAGGGAGTGTGGTGGGCAGTGTGCTATGCTTGATGGAGCTTGTCTGGTATGCTTGTTTCCCAATGGAATACTAGACCTGTAGCCTCTCCTTTGTCACTAGCCTGGACATGTGAAAAAGTGTTAAGTGGAAAAAGTGATGTAGACTCCACTCATCTGGGATCTGCTGGAGAACGTCCAG
>WBNM01016410.1:0-41909 GCA_013399055.1 Ramphastos sulfuratus | reverse complement strand
AGTGCAGCTTTGCTGCATACTCAGCACTCAAAAACATTTGCTGCCTCTCTCCTGAAGAAATGCAAATGATCAGTGGGAAGGCCAAAGTGATGTTGGACAAACATCCAGCTTTTGGGCAGAAATAAAGGCTGCTTTGGCGAGCCAAACCTCGTGCTGTGGAGCGAGCCAGTGTGGGTCTGGGGTGGAGCTGCACATGGCTGTCTGCTGAAGGAAAAATGAGCTTTTGGAAACACTTATTTAACTAAGTTGAATGCATGACTTGCATTGAACACGGAGCAAAAGCTTTGTTGCAGCTGCTGTCCCATGTCCCTCTTGATCTCAGAGTGGTAGGGCTCAACCTAGGTGGCCTCTCTCTGAGTGAGTCTGGGAGGCTTGTTGTGCTCTTCTGGAAGAAGAGAGCGTGAAGGCTCCATCCCCACAGCAACATCACAAAGCGAAGACAGCTTTGCTTCTCCGGCGCCTGCCAAGTCCTCCAGGCACTAGTACTCCTGGTTCCAGAGGCCTGGCTGTTTAATTAAACCTTAGTCAAATATTAAATTACACCATTTGTAGAAATCTAATAAATTCATCTGCCTGGAACCTTGCTAAAACCAACAGTGTTCAGGCCAGAGAAGAGTGTATGCAAAGCTTTCCACCCTAGATAGGTGACAGGCAAATACAGCTGCTTTGACCGTGCTGCAGTTGCCTGGCTCAAGAGCATTTATCCCTTGAGGTGGCATTTGCAGCCCTTTTAAATGTCCTGCTCTCCCCTCCTGCTTTATGCTAATGCAGGCCTGGAGGTGGAGTTTAATGTTCAGTGTTGCTCTTCATGCATGGGCTGTGCAAGGATGAGCATTTCTTTAGACCACAGTAGCTTTTTGAGGTTCAGCTGTATTTGTGAAGGAAGCCAGGCATCTTGTAGGTGACCATCTTAGTCCACTGATGACAGAGGAAAGGAGAGGAACTAGAGCTCAGAGCTGCCGCTCAGTGGAGCTGTGCGTGGCAGATCTGCAGTAGGGAGCCAGTCTGGATGCAGAGTGCTGTGCAAGAGCAAGCTGCCTCCCTGGCATGAGCAGCAGATGCAGCAGCAGTGTGATGTCTTCCACCAGCACTCATTTCTCTTTGCCTGCTCCAGTCTTTCCTCATAGCAGAGAACTAACTCTGCCTGCTGCTTCCTCTTAGATGATTTCCCCAAGCCACAGATCATCATCCAGCCCGAGACCACGGTGGCTGTGCTGGGCAAGGACATCCGCTTCACCTGCTCAGCCGCCAGCAGCAGCAGCTCCCCCATGATGTTTGCGTGGAAGAAAGACAACGAGATGCTGCACAACGCTGAGATCGAGAACTTCGCCCATGTGCGGGCAAAGGACGGCGAGGTGATGGAGTACACCACGATTCTGCACCTCCGGCACGTCACCTTTGCCCACGAAGGGCGCTACCAGTGCATCATCACCAACCACTTCGGCTCTACCTACTCCAACAAGGCCCGGCTCACTGTCAATGGTCAGTAGGAAGCTGCTTTCGTACTCCTTTCCTCAACCCAAACTGGTACAGTGCTCTGGGATGGTTGGCAGGCAGCTTCTCCTGAGGGTCCATTCCTGATGGTGCGGAGTTCTCTACCCCCTCATACCATCTATTTGCATCTCAGTGGATGCTGAGAGATGCCATGTGAGGAGCACCTGCCAGGCTTGCGATCGCTGCCATCAGGCCAAGCATTTCAGCACGTTCTTAACAGCTTTAGCTACCTTCTTTAGCTGTTCTGACACAGTCTGTGCCCCGTGAAATGGACAAAAGAAAATCAAAATACAAAAAGATGCAAAGAAGGATTGCATAGATGATGTTACCTGCAGGAGAAATAATGTGGTTTCTTTTGGGGTTCATTGTGAAAGAAAATCGGGTTTGGTCCCGGCTCCAATGATGCCAAGCAGGGATGGGTCTTGGGTGCGGCAGCCAGGTGTGTGCTGTAGGAACACAGGGTTAGTCCCCAGCCATTAGATACACCCTACAGGAGTAGCCTGCTGTCCTCTGGCCTCTTTAGGTAACTACCTTATTCACCCCCTGCTTAGGAGGGAAGTTGATTAGGACTGCCCTGAAGATGGTGTTTTCTCCATGGACTTGCTCATCCCTTTTCCTTGTTTTTTCTTTATCAGTGTTGCCCTCATTTCTCAAAACTCCCCACAACCGCACCAGCCGGACAGGGATGACAGTGCGGCTGGAGTGTGCAGCTGAGGGACACCCCACCCCGCAGATCGCCTGGCAGAAGGACGGCGGCACGGACTTCCCCGCGGCCCGCGAGCGCCGCATGCACGTCATGCCCGACGACGACGTCTTCTTCATCACAGATGTGAAGCTAGAAGACATGGGGGTCTACAGCTGCACGGCACAGAACTCTGCGGGCTCTGTGCTTGCCAACGCCACCCTGACTGTGCTGGGTAAGATGCGTTCGTGCCCCAAGTCGTCTGGCAGTGGGGGCTGGAGGAGACTGCTGCAGCAGTCGCAGAGAGAGGCAGGCAGTGTTCTGCAGTAGTCTGGTTTGAGTTGTGTAGCAAATTAATGACAAATACCC
Source organism: Ramphastos sulfuratus (assembly GCA_013399055.1). Classification (NCBI taxonomy): domain Eukaryota; kingdom Metazoa; phylum Chordata; class Aves; order Piciformes; family Ramphastidae; genus Ramphastos; species Ramphastos sulfuratus. The sequence continues at coordinate 39,364 of WBNM01016410.1, read as the reverse complement.
TGAGAATAGGGAGAAGCGGCTGTGACTCATGTTTCCCCTTGTGCTAAGGAAGCCCCTCCAACCACCCTGTTTGCTGGCTAGGAAAAGGGCTTCAAAAGGAAATTGCACTCCATCTCTCTTGCCCTACAGAACAATTCTTGTTTGTCAGCCATTGCTGCTTGTCCTCAGGGCTTTCTGTGCTGGGAGTACTTACATGGTTATATATCCCATATATATGGTATATATACCAGTATATACCAGTACAACTGGTTATAGTGAGGCTTTGGTTGTTAGATCTGTTATAGTGTGCAGCTGCCATGCTCCTGAGCGCACGGCTGTTTACGTCTGCAGGAACATCTATTACCTCCGGTACTGCTACAAGAAATCTGTTGTGGCACTGTCCCTAAGAAATCCTTTCTGTTTGCTCCCCTGCAGAGACACCATCTTTGATTCACCCACTAGAAGACCACGTCGTGTCTGTGGGTGAGACTGTGGCTCTTCAGTGCAAAGCCACAGGGAGCCCAACTCCACGCATCACCTGGCTGAAGGGTGACCAGCCACTGGTCGTGACAGAAAGACATCACTTCACCTCTGGCAACCAGCTGCTGATTGTTAGGAACGTTGTCCTGGAGGATGCTGGGAAATACACCTGTGAGATGTCCAACACCCTGGGGACAGAGCGTGCGCACAGCCACGTCAGCATCTTGCAGTCTCTGGGCTGCAGGAAGGACCGAACCACTGTGGGGATCATCACGATTGCTGTAGTGTGCAGCATTGTGCTGACCTCTCTGGTCTGGGTCTGCATCATCTACCAAACCAGGAAGAAGAGTGAAGAGTACAGCGTCACCAACACAGGTAGCTCTAGGCTTCTGCTTGGGCTTTCTCTGATCTTTTGTGCTCTTGGGCTTCCCACCTCAGGTACCCACACAACCGCTGCGGGACAGCAGTTGGATTATCTCAGTGGTTCTCTTGGCTCAGAAAGCTGGAACCAGCTTTCAGATGATGTCGAAGCACATTCAGAGGGGCATTTCCCCTCAGCTTGTTCTTCAGAAGGGTCTTTTCCACATGGCAGCAGTTTCAGCCATTGCTTTGCTACTTTGCTTTTCCATGACCATAAATGATAACTCCTGAGATGGTCTGGATTATGCCTGTGATGCTGGGAAGCTATCTTACTTCGTGGGAATCTGTATTTTCAAAGACTTTGTATTCAAAACTTGGAAAACTGGACTTTGAAGCTGGAATCTCTTTTTCCATGTTGCTTTTAAGAGCTCTGCTGATGAGTGATACTTCTCATATTTTTAAGGGAAGTAGTAGTTTACTGCTTCCTCCCAATGTTCAAAGGGGATAATTTGGTGTTGAAGTAAGTATTGCAGCGAGAACAAACTTTCCTGCTCTTAGTGTTATGCAGCTAACAGAAGTAGGGAAGAACCAGCCTAAGATTTCCCCACTCGGCTGGCATTTGCAGCCTTCCTATATCACACCTAGCTTTCGATACCATGCAGCACGGATTTGAAAGACATGAGCTGGAGATAGGGTCTTGGATACCATGTGGCCAGTGTTGTGTCACAGGATCTGTTTTGACCCCTTTTTGAGTCCTGAAAAAGCTTTGTGCCCAACAGTCAAGTTTCACTTGCCTTTGTGTGACATGGGAAAACTGAATTGCTTCATGTAAAATGGAGAAAGCTAAGGGTAGGAGCTAAGGGGCAGAGACTAACCTGCCTGCTTCAGTGATTTACAGACCCTGCTCTCCAGAAGTCTTTGTGATGGTTTCCCTGCCCCCCCACACTCTATGAAAATCCCCCAGACTAAACTCAGCCAGCTGGAAGTTAAGGACTGAAGCTCTGTTTAAAGCTTAGCACAATGTACAAGCAGATACAGACACAATAGACAGGAATAGTTACAGATATATACAAGTTAAAGGGAATACAGAAACACAACACCCCTCCCAGAAATCAGAGTCCCCAGGAGGGGCTCCCAACCACCCTCCCACCTTCTTCCCACCCCTCTACCTTACCTCAGGGTCTGCCTTACTTGAGGTGAGTTTGGAGGATGAGCAAGGGAGGTTAGAAGGAAAGTGGTTAGTTAGGTTAGCAGAGAGGCCAAGACCAAACCAGCAGCTAGAGAGAGAGACGAGACTCTCTGTGTGTTATCTGTGTTTGTGTTCTTATCCACCTCAGCAAGCCTATGAGTGAAGCAGACATCACCAGTGTTTGCTTTTCACAGCCTATAATATAATTATTTTCGTAAAAATATTCCAATTAGGTTCAAACCAGCAGTCTTTTACCTATGACTTTAGGAAACAGAGTCAAATGAGGTCCTCTGAGTTTCATGGGAAAAGGAAAGATTTACCTGTTCTGAAGAGATGCTTCCACCTCCAATTACCTTGTACTGACTGTGGCAAATTCAAGCACTTTAAACAGCTTTTACCAGCTCCACATGTCACAGACTGAAGCTTTGACAAATGGGGAGTGGGGCAGCTGAGGGGAATGCAGCATGTAGGCAGCTCAGCTTCCATGGCATCTACAGAAAGTCCCTCTCGAAAATGTGGTTTTACATGCCTCTGAAAACAGAAGCCTTTATCTCTCGTTGGGAACTGACATTTCTCTGCTCCCATTGCTCTAGATGAGACCATTGTGCCTCCCGACGTGCCCAGCTACTTGTCTTCACAAGGGACTCTTTCTGAGCGGCAGGAAGCGGTGGTCAGGGTGGACAACCACCAGCCAAATGGCCACATAGACAGCAACGGTGAGAACAGCTTCGCTGCTTTTGTCTGTAGTGCTGCCTCTCAGCTGGATAGGAGGAGGTAGCAATCACAGGAAAAAGTACTTCTCTGCTTGTCAGGAGTTACCCAAGAGATCTTCACAAAGTAATTCTCCAGCTACCGCTTTTATGCAGAACAAGGACCTGTCTTTGACTTCGCAAAGCTGTCCTCTCCCAGCAACAGCACTGTTTGTACAAGCAGCCTGCTTCAGAAACTGCTCAGTCAGGCCCTAAGGACTACTTTTTTGCTAATTTTGGTTTAGTGTTTTGGCACCAGAGTTGCCCAGAGTTAAGCTCTGCTAGCAAATACATTAGCAGGGCCTGTCCCTGCCCTTCAGGCTTGGAAATTAAATGTTGGGATTTTACAGTATTCAAACACAGCACATTAGGGAGGGATAGGTAAGAGTTCTGAACTCCCAATGCTCCTGCAGTCCTACAGCATTTATTGTTACACGGCAGCTTAAAATTATCTGTTATCCTCTTTGCTATTCTTTCTCCCTTTCACAGCTTTTACAATAGAAATAAGAGCACTAAGTCATTTAACTGAGTGTAGATGGTTGTAATCTCTTCAGCCAGATGGTTCATTTGTTACAGGTATGTGTCAAACCGATCCTGGAAGGTGTCCAGATGTTGAAGCTCCCAGTGTAGGCTGTAGGCAGCCAAAGCTGTGCATCGGCTACAATAAAGACACTTGGAAAACTGAAGAGACAGCTGATGGAATGTTTGTTCCAGATAAGACAGGTACAGAGCTCATTAATCTGGGGAGGTATTTTGTGCCTGCGCAGATGAGAAAGGTCTCTTCTCAGGCAGCATTAAGACGAGAAATGGTTACCTTCTGAAAAAAAACAGACCAGGATGATTCTCAGGAGTGGGCACAGTAAATTCACTTTCTCCTGCTCGCTTTGATCCTCTGTTAGCTTGGATAGTTTGAATTTGAGGAAGCATCAGGAAGAGGCAGCTAAAGCTGATGATGGCCATTCCTTGCAGCTGCCTGATCAGTATTTTGGCTTGAGCTGTTCCTAAAATGAGAGCACTTTCAGGCAGAAGGTGTTAAAAGTTTTTCATGCCCTTTAGAGGAGCTGTCAGCTTCAAAGCTCAGTTGTTGTTTTATTTTCAAAATGTAAAGGCTGTTTTGGGCACCACAGCTGCCTCTCTTTGCCAGTTTATTGGGTGTTCCACTCAAACTTTTCTATTCTTAGGGTGTGTTTTCTGTTCTCATGATGCATTGTAATATCCACAGAAAAGCAGCCAGTGAAACAAATTTTTCTCCCCAGGAGAAACTGTAAAGTTTTAATAACAGAAAGTTGTGGAGTGCAGAAAGGGAATTAAGTTCCAGCATTCAGAAACTCCTTCCTGCTTGTTTCTTTCAATTCTGCTCATCTCTTGTTACCACTACCAATAATAAGGTGTCTATGTCTGGCTGTCATCCCTGTAACGCAGCAGCACAAGAAGAAGGAAGGTAACTAACTTGGTGTTTTAAAGCAGGTGCAGAGATGTTCCTCTTATTTCTACCCTGACTAGAAAGTCTAGAAAAGGTAATAAGTAAACAGTTGCTTTAAAAAAAACAATTCAGTCACAACTTCTTTAGGATTAAAACAAGATCACCCAACTCAGCCTAGCAGTTTGAACTCCCTTTAGTGCCAGCTGTGAAAAATGCAGGTACTTGCCAGGCCAGTATCAACCCAAGAAATGTCCCTGGTATTGGTGATTCTCACACAGCCAAGCTGCCTTTTCCTTCCACAAGTTGTGTGCGTCAGTGCTGACAACTTCCAGATGGTTAATCCTCCTCTGTTGCCATCTTCCCTTCAAGGCTACAGCCTGCCAGTTGTGTGCACAGACTGCAGTGGCAGCACGGACAGCATGAACGTCCACATTTACCCCAAGGAGCCTGACTGCTACTCACAGAGCCTTAAGACTGTGGAGAGTCCCTACCCAAACACACCCAGCAGCAAGGAACGGGACAGGAAGAGGGGTGCAGGCACCAGCCCTCTGCATCCTGAGCCATGCAATGGGATTGCCAGTGGCAAGAGGATGGAAACAGACAGGACCCTCTACCCCAGCAACCACGACAGAATAAGACCTGTGAGCGCCACCAGCCCGCTGCTGGCCGACAAGCACGGTACGCATCTCCTAGGGGATGTCTGTCTGATCCCATCTGGGTTGTAGCACAGACCTCTTCTGTCCCATTAGATTTGTTAGTTAGCTCAAGGGCCTGAAGGAGTGTTGGCAGGGTTGGTTTGACAAGGCACGCTGGCAGGCTGAGCATCAACTCACCGTGCTGGTTCTTTGGATGCTGGCAGGCCGAGCATCAACTCACCGTGCTGGTTCTTTGGATGCTGGCAGGCCGAGCATCATCTAACCGCGCTGGTTCTTTGGATGCCGGCAGGCAGAGCATCATCTAACCGCGCTGGTTCTTTGGATGCTGGCAGGCCGAGCATCATCTAACCACGCTAGTTCCTTGGATGCTGGCAGGCTGAGCATCAACTCACTGCCCTGGTTCTTTGGATGCTGGCAGGCCGAGCGTCATCTAACCGCGCTGGTTCTTTGGATGTTGGCAGACTGAGAATCCTCTAACTGCGCTGGTTCTTTGGATTTTGCAGGCTTTTCACAAGCAGCAGCAGCAAAGCCTTCAGAGCTTAACAACCTTAATTCAGTGCGAACCTCACCGGCAGGAGGGTCCCTAAAGCAGCTGAATGTGCTTCCCGAGATGTCCCCAGCACTACTGGATTTGCAGCGCGACGCGGACGTGACGCAGGCTCTCCTGTCCCACGGCTACGCGGCCCCGCCGTGCGGCTCCGCTCAGAGCTGAAACCACCGCACAGGTCTCTGGACTGAGGACAGGCTGCCATGTGCAAAGTGACAAACACACTATTCTTTGGGGGGTTTATTCCCTTTTTTTTTTGGTTGTTTTTGCACACAGTATATAGGCTACTTAACTTCTACCTCAAATCTTGAACTGATGGCCTGTCAAAGGCAAACAGCTGAGGTATGAGAAACAAGCTTGTATGGGGAACAAACTCCTGTTCGAGCGTCATCTGTTTGTACATAGTTTAAAACTTCCCTGAGAAGTATGAAGCATTCAAAAGTCAACTTGCATATGAAGCACATAAATGCAAGGGGTTATTGTGTAAAGAGAAAAGTATTTGATACAACTGTACATAAGAGTTTTCATATATAAATATATATATATATTAAAAAAATCTATATCTTTTACAGAGGCTATTTTAATCTTTAGTGCATGGAAAACTGAGTGAAATTTTACAATTTTGGCAATATTGGTTTTGGTATCAGGTTGCTGTTAAACTTGGTGAGAGAAATAATTCTGGTGCCTTAAATGCATAAGCAGAACTTTAAAAAGCCAGATCCTTCCAGAGGGATTGTCCTCTTTGCTATGGAAGTTCCTTTATGTCAAGTATCAATTGGGTTACTTAGCACAAATTTCCTTCCCCTTTCAAATTTATTGCACTTAAACACATTTCAACAGACATCTTCAACTCTTTCAGATGAAGTCTTTAAGGAAAAAAAAAAACCCAACCCTGCAATGAGAAATGACAGAGCAACCTGATTTTTTTTCCTGTTGGTGGAAGAACTTAAATTCCATTATTTTTCTGAAATACATACAAAATCAGTGTTTGAACTGTGACCGTGGGATACCTTAGAGTGGACCACGAGAGGCACTGAATAGTTCAACAGTGCAGAGCCCCAAAGCACACAGACAGAAAGGCCTGGGGAGCAGTCCTGACCAGAAGGACTGGCACATGCAAGGAGGCTGCGGGGTGGGCTCATACTGTGCCATTCCACAGCAGGGCAGCAGAAGGTGTTACCTGCTGGTGGCTGCTGTCGAGACACCCATCACCTGCAGAGCTGATGCAGACATCTCCCCTGCCAGGTGGATGTGGCTTTACCTGGGCAAGATGAGGATAAGGATACAAAGCCTCCCCTCGTGAGGAGGAGTCACCCATGCCAGTATAAAGCATTTTCACACCCAACAAATCCATCTGTTCTGGAGGGGGTTTGAAACCATAGAGCTGTTTTGACAACAGAGCTCAAATCACCCTCCCGAGCTGACAGCTGTACTCTCAATTCATACGATACTCTTTTTTTCCACTGCAGTCTTGTTGCACACCATTGCCCTCATCTGCAGCCAGAAAATTGCTGCCTCCAGTGGCTTCTCCTGCTCTGTAGAGCAGCTCTAGGACATTTGGAAATACTCTCTGAAAGCTTGCAGTTAAAGAGTGGTGTCCCAAGAATTTTTATGTGGTCTCTTAAGTTCATCCATGAATGGGGGAAAAATACATACCCTGCAAAGCACATACCCTGCAAAGTACATACCCACATTGGTCAGATCTTTGTCACTTCTAACTTCACTATGACACTCTATTTATAGCAAGGCTGCTTTCTGTTGGTGTTGGTACCTGTGGATGGAGGACTCCTTTCCAGTTAGTTGTAGTTTGAGTTCTGCTAACATAAGGTTGCTAACTCTGGTGATGACTACTTTGGGGGAAGGTTTATTAGGGGGTTTGTTACTTTCTTTTTGTTTGTTTTTTTTTTTTCTCCTTCATTTGGAGCAACTCAAATGCCAGTTCCACTGAAGCTGAGTCTGGTGGAAATCCTCCTTTGCCTGGGGCTCAAAGCAAGCATCAGAGCAGAAAGATGGCATTTTCTGTTCAGCCCCCACCACTCGGGGCCCTGCTGGAGCACTGCCATGCCTGTGGGGTGCCAGCCAGCAGTAATGTGCTGCCCTGACCTGAGGTGCCCCTTTGGTTTTCTTGCAAGCTGGTCCTGCCCAGCCTTACCTGGAGGAGCCACCACCTCCCATCAGGGAAGGACCTCTGTCTGCTGGTGAACTTCACTGTAGCCTGGGAAGTTGAAGCTGACCTTGCTGAAGCGAGGCCCAGTTCAGCCAGGTACCAGCTCCTGACTGTTGACACATTTGCACTTTTGAGGCAGGTGGCTAACTGGTGAGTGCCAAGTTTATGCAAAGCAAAGGAAATGGAAGGTAGAAAGTTATAAACTGAGCAGAGTTTTTTCCCTTTACTGAGGGGAAGGGCATGCTGCAGCCTGAGTGGCCAAGGGGAGCACAGTTGGAACTGGGGACACGGGGAGGATGGGAATGCTTGGACTCATTTGCTGGCGGAAATGTCATCACCACTGTGGGCACAAAGCGTATTTGCCACATTAACATTGGATAATAATGGTTCTGAATAAAGGTAACTGCCTAACGTTATGACTTCCACTAAATATGTGAATTTGCTGCTTCTAAGAGGCAATGTGAAAGAGGAAGTATTACTTTTGTGTACAAAGTTATTTATTTATTAGAAAATTTGGTACAATGTTGTACATTGAAAAACGTGTAAGATATTGAAGTGTCTAACAAACGGCATTGAAGTGTCTTTAATAAAGGTTCATTTATAATATTACAGCTGCTTTGGTGAGAGTGAGCTTTGGGGAGTTTCAGTTGGAAATTAAATAAAATTCTAATCCATTGCTATACCTTTTTTTTTTTTTTTTTTCTTTTTAAATTTCTTTCTCCTGTCTCTCTCCAACTGAAATGCAAACTAACTGCCAAAATGCCTGCTGCTGAAATGAGGCCCACGGCTCTCCTGTGATGCACTGGAGGTCAGCACCAGACTCTGGCAGCCTGGCTCGTGGGTGGGGTGGAATCTGGGGGCTGCACTGAAAGATACAGTAAAGAACTCACAAGAAATACATTTCTAATACATCAGCTGAAATGTCTGGCAAGTGCAAACAGAATGGATGGGGGTGTGCAGGTAAGAAAAATGGGGCCAGGCCAGCAGCAGTCTGTGCTGCAGTTGTGAACACCTCTGTCTCTCTCAAAACCTAAACCCCACCCTGTATGGAGATTCCAGAGGCAGCTTTGGAGATAGTTATGCTGGAATTCTTGCTTTAACTTAAAAAATCCCAAAAACCTCTATTAAAGGTTGCTGCATATTTAAAAAAATAAAAGTATTTCCTCCTCCAACTTGTAACTTTGGGTATATAAAGCAGATTTTCCTGGTACGTGTCTGAGCATATGCAGGAGTTAAAATTTCTCAAAAGGGAAAAGAGCCTTTGAGAGGTTGGTGCCTGGTCTCAGGGTCAAGTTTTGTTGTTCCACCTTATCCCAGGGATGGGCTACAAGTAATTTTTCAGTTTTTGGTAAACTTGAAATGAAACAGGATTAAAACTGAAGGCAGACAGGCAGTAAGGGGGGGAAACCAACCACAGTTTTGGGTCTTTTTCCCCCCATAGTCCCAAACCTCATTTTCAGCCGGATTAGACAAATCTCTGTGTGCAGAACAGCCCTGGCCAGGGCTCCCACTTGCTTGGTGCTGTTCCCAGGTGGTTCCACAGTGGTCTGGGATGCAGAGCTGGTCCATTGGCACATGGAAAGGGGAAGCACTTGGGGTCCATTTTTCCTCCCAGCATTGGCTTGGCTAAAACAGTTCTGTACCAACCCTGGTCAGCAGGGGGTAGGGGTGGGGTTGTGCTAAGGTTCAAACGATTCCCTTGCAGTAAAGGAAGGCAAAATGATGCCGAAGGGCTGGTGGCAGAATTATTTTCAGCTCAAGTAATTAAAGGCACCAACTGCAGTACTAAGGCTCTCATCATGCTTAAAGAGATTTAAAAGAAAATATAACTTGGCTATTAAGACAGAAGTAATAAATCTCCTCCCCAAAAAGCCCCTGAAATTGGTTCCACTTTACACACAAAGCTTCGTAAAAGAGACAACCTTAAGAGTGGCAGAAGCACTGCCTCATGCCATGGACATGGGGAGAACTAAGCAGGCAGTACAGGGCCTGGCTGAAACTCCCCATTTTAATTGAGGATTGTTTTAAAGAATGATGTTCTCTGCTCTGTATGTTTTACTTGTTTGCCAGTTCTACGTTTTGGCCTCAAAGTCTTATTCCTGTATGATGGGATGACTGTAATAAAGATGCAGCCTCAGTAAGCCTGGCCTATGGCTCACGCACTAGCCTGGCCTGGCATTTGTTCTGCCTGCACCTGTACACCTGCCCAATGAGGACAAGCACCTCCAAGTGATGCACTCCAGGGCATCACCATGGGTCTGACACCAGGTAACACACAAGCATTGCAATGGCCTAGAAGGTGCAGGCACATGTGTGGTGTCACCGGGTTGAAGCTGATGGCCTGGGTGCTGCTCTGGCTGCACAAGCTGGGCTCTGCCACCCCTCTCATGGTGCACTGAGTCCCTGCTCAGCCTGGCACAGCTCACCCCACATAGCCCCTGTGGCAGTCAGCACTCACCTCCCCACTGCCATGGGTGAGGACCCCCCTTAACCAGGGCAAACATCTGAACAGCCACTATGTGACCCAGCCCCTCTTACCCACATCGCACTGGCACGGCCCCAGGAGGGTCACCTCGCTGAGTGCTGAAGGTGCCACTGCAGCAGCCTGGCTTTGCTGCCCAGGCATCCCCACACCTGAACGTTCCAGGCACCACTTACACTGCTGGTGCAAACTTGGGTCCCTGACCCTGCAGCCTGGTGATCATTTTGCGTGAGTTCAGGGACACCTTTCACTGAGCTCAGCCCTGCACCATTTTGGCCACCGTGAGAACAACAGCAGAGGTTTGCTCTGCCTGCCAGCAGCCCCCTGAGAGCCCTCAAGATCCATCTGAATCTCAGCAGAATATGTGTAGAGCTCTCCTGCACTGTCTTCCTGGCCTCCCTGCCAGGTTTCAGCAGTTCCAACCTCCCTCCTGCCCCTTCAGCTGCAGCAGGAGGCAAACCAGCAGAAGGCAGAGCTGCCTGTCTTTGTGCAGCTGTAAAATAATACAAGCCCCTGCTTCTTCTGGAGAAATGTGAGTCTAATTAATGAAGCTGCTCTGGCTGCCACACAGGAATGCTTGCTGAGCACCTGTAGGTATAAACAGGACTAGAAACTGCCCCCAATACAGCTGGAACCAGGAACAAGTGGATTGTTGTCTTCCACAAAGTGCTCTCCCAAGCTGGCGAGCTCTCGGTGCCGTTGGTGGGCAGGGGTCTGTAACTCCATCAGCCCCCTCCCTGACCAGAGAAACCCTCCCTGGGTACGAGGCAGGTGCCAGGGCATGATGAAAACTTGCTTTATTTCAGCCTCCCAGCCCAGGCCACGAACTAGAGGTTTGCAAAACATTTCCCCTGCAGGAGTTCTAACAACGCCTTTCTCAGCCGCCATCATTAGCTGTTTACCCCCAAAACCTTACTTTTTTGGCACAATTCTCACAATGACCTCACTCATTTTCCATGCAGGAAAATTTCATGTTTGGGAAATTGGATTATTGGAGGATTTACTTTTCTTCAACGGCGAAAGCGGCTCTCAGCCTGCGGAACAGCTGCCGAGGGGCGGCAGGAGGAAGGCTGCACCCGCGGGCAGACGACTCTACCTCGGTGCCTTCTCCAGCTCCTCGGTGGGCAGCGGCAGGGCTGGCTCAGAGCAGCAGCTGGCGAGTCTTCTCGTATGTCCCCAGGAAGATGAAGCCTCCCAGGCTGATGGCTGCCATCCTTGGGATGACACCGGCAAACAAGCTGGAGGCAAAGAGGAGGTTTCAGAGCTGTGCAGCTGCGGGGTCCTCACCGCACAGCCAAGCAAAATCCTCCCTCGCCCTTTGCTTCATCTCACCCCACTGCTCACTGAGGGAACCTGTCTGGACTTCCCCAAGAGCACCCAAGCCTTGTGATTTGAACCCCACTCCACACTCCTCGGGTGCAGAAGCTAAGGTGCAGAAGGCTCTGGGCTATGGGAAGGAGAGCTCAGACATGACCCCACAAAGGGCTGCTGCCAGACGTTCCCATCCCCAGCTGCCAATCCACGCTTGGCAGACTTCCTCTCTGCCAGGAGCTGCCCCACCACAGAGACAGCCCAGCTCACCACACTGGCTTGTTCTTAGTAACACACAACAGCAGCCAGCAGGGAGGGAGCAGGAATGGCTGCCTGCTCGGCCCCCACAATTTTTTAGGTGCCTGATCCTAACAGTTCTTGGAAGTTAACAGGAAACTCATGTAAAGCCAATTGCTTGACACATCTAAGCTCATAGCTGGTTTAACAACTTCAGGCCAGGCCAGTGTATCCTCCCAGAGGATTACAGGCTTCCTTCACTGCGAGCAAGGATCAAACATTAAGCTTGAATCTGTTCAGTATCCCCCTGCTGATCTCTTGCCTGCGCGGTGGGAGCCCTCTGCAGCACGGCCTGGCTGAGCGCCGCAGGGACGCTGCCATCCTCAGCTGCTTCTGAACGCTGCATGGTCCTTGCTAGGCGAATGGCCACGGTGGGACAAGATGCAGTTCCTGGTGGGACCAGGCTGTGCGGGAGACACACACTCCGGGGCTGCTCAGGAGCTCCCTGCCCATGCCTGGCTATTCAAGCCACGCGGGGGAAACCTCTGGCTCCAATAACTCTGGGTTTTGTCATAATGAGCTTTGCTAAGGAGCCTGGAGCTCGTGGGCAAACATTTTATGGCTTTACCAGGCAGCAATTGGGTCATTACCATAATGACAGCTTTAAAACACAGTAATTTGTACAAGGCATGTAGGGACAGAGCGCTGCTAGGGTAGCTCCTGCGGTGCAGCACAGCTCTCCCAGGGCACACAGCAGCCTTCTCCAGAGCAGGCAGCCCTCCTCATGGAGCAGTGGCAGACACTCATCTAGGGAACAGCCCACTCGAGACACAGCTATTACACACACAGGGGCAGATAATTCAGTTACCCAGGAGCTGCATCCCTGCCAACCTCTATTACTAATCATTACTTCCAAGAATCCTGGCCCTGCTCTCCCCAGTTTCCCTTTCCCACCTGTCACTTTTGGCCTCTTCAGCCCATGCTTCCCCCATGGGCTCCCTTCTGCAGGAGGGCAGAGCCAAACAGCTCTGGGGCTGCCCTGAATCTGCAGAGCTGAGCTCTGCTGCAGGCCTGATCCAAGCTGAGTCCCACTTACCCTCATCTGTAGATGAGATAAATTGTTGGCTTCTTTCTCCAGGCCCCATCAGAAACAGCTCTGTTGGGCAGAGGGCTGGTGTCTGTCTGCTGTTTGCACAGCTTTCACCTGACATCCTGCCACGGCTCCCTCCTTGTCCAAGTTTTCCCTTTTGCATAAGCCACTCTCCCAAGTGCTGGTCTGATCCAAACCCTTTCACGTCACTGAGCTGCCATAACGCAGAGCAGGTCAGTGACTGGCAAGGACCAAGCACAGGCTTTCAGGCACAGACCCTGTGCTCTGCTGGCAGTGTGGGGAATGGCTTGTCAGGACTCACAGTCCAGGTACCAAGTCTGAATCCCAGGGCCAGGTCTGGCTCCAGGTGTTAAACTCACCATGTGCCCTTGCCAACGACATGCATGCCCTCTGGGGTGCAGCTCTTCATTTCAGCAATACACCTAGTTCCAAGGTGCCAGCAGCAAAGGTGACATTTCTGGGTGACAACTCAGCAACTCAAAGCAAATTCTTTCTCATTAGAGACTAACCAGGACCCCTGAAGTTACACTTTTGAAAAGGCACTTCAGGATCTGGACAAAGTATAGAGGGGCAGAGCTGAAAAGGCACTGTGTGCCTGGTCCCACCAAACAGGTGGCCATGCTAGGAAAAAAACACTTTGACTGCAGCACTGCACTGAGCTGGCTCCTGCAGGCAGCTGCTGTTTGACAAAGCAGCAAGCCCTGAGCACAGAGACTGCTTTTGCCACTCGCATCACTGAGATCACTGCAGTGTGGTTGGTGCCTGCTGTGCCATTTCCCCCCGACCAGGAAGCTCAGCCACAGAACAGGACTCCTGGTACAAACCACCAGCTCCATATGCTGGGACAAGCCAGCTCTGGATTTGTCACAGAATCATAGGGTGGTTTGGGTTGGAAGGGACCTCCAAAGGTCATCCAGTCCAACCCCCCCTGCAGTCAGCAGGGACATTGTCAGCTAGAGCAGGATGCCCAGAGCCTTGTCAAGCCTCATCTTGAATATCTCCAGGGATGGGGCCTGGGCAACCTGTTGCAGTGTTCCAGCACCCTCATTATGCAGAATTTGTTCCTAACATCCAATCTAAATCTGCTCTGCTCTAGTTTGAAGCCATTGCCCTCGTCCTGTCCCTGCAGGCCTTTGTAAATAGTCTCTCTCCAGGCTTCTTGTAGGTTCCCTTCAGGTACTGGAAGGCTGGTATTAGGTCTCCCTGGAGCCTTCTCTTCCCCAGTCAAATAACCCTCATCTTTCTCACTAGCAAGTTATGAAGTTTCATCCATGACTTTCAAACACCACCACCTCCCTGTGGGTAAAGCAGCTGGACAAGATGCAAACCTGCTCTCGTGTCAATGTCTCATCTACCCTGATGCTTAGAGTGAGGAGACACAACGATTGGCTCATCTCATCCCTATCCTACCTCCCACCACAGGCCTGGCTCTCCCCAGACAGAAAGGGATGTGAAGTTTTGTGGTGTGAAGCAGAGGGATTTACTAGGTGCAGACCAGGAAGCCGAGCCCCGCGCTCTGGTTTTAGTAAGGTGGCAATAAGCAATGCTTCTTTCTGCCCTCAGAATTCCTCCTCTTCAAGTATGAGATTTATTAGAGGATCCATAAATCATTTTGTGTCGCAACTGGCCCAAAGGAGCCCGACATTTTTATTGTTTTTGATTAATAGATTTATAATTGGCAGCAGGCATGGCAGCCTCTGCGTTTATTTTTCCCAAGGCTTTCTTCCTTCCCCCCACACCGACCCGGCCTGGCCTCCTTCACATGTTACTTTTTCTCCAAATCATTTATTGTTTTGATTGTGATTTGAGTCGCGTTCCCTTTGGTCCTAGGCCACGGGTACTATCTTTAGGCAGGGTTTCATTTGGGGTTGTTTGGAAAAGGGCACTGCTGAAACACCCTGACAAGAACACAAACACACGTTTTCTGCTGCTGGCTGGGGAGACGAGGAGGTTTCCCCAGACAATTCTATGCCTCTTCGAATCCATCAGAGTTCAACTGCCAGCAGCAGCACATGCAGCTGGAAAGCTCAATATGAGCCTGCAGTGTGAGTGCAGCCCAGACAGCCAACCGAGTCCTGGGCTGTAGCAAGAGAAGCGTGGCCAGGAGGGCAAGGGAGGGGATTCTGCCCCTTTGCTCTGCTCTCCTCAGACCCCACCTGCAGTCCTGTGTGCACTTCTGGAGCCCTCATCACAGGAAGGACATGGAAGTGTTGGAGCGGGTCCAGAGGAGGCCACCAAGATGCTGAGAGGGCTGCAGCAGCTCTGCTGTGAGGACAGGCTGAGAGAGCTGGGTCTGTGCAGCCTGGAGAAGAGAAGGCTTCCAGGAGACCTTAGAGTAGCCTTCCAGGATCTGAAGGGGGCTACAGGAAGGCTGTGGAGGGACTCTTGACAAGGTCTTGTAATGTCAGGACAAGGAGCAATGGGTTTGAAGTGGCAGAGGGGAGATTGAAAGTGGATGTTAGGANCAAAAGGGTGCACCTCCACCAGAGCTCCTCCTCAGTGCACCTCCACCAGGGCACCTCCACCAGAGCTCCTCCTTGGTGCAGCTCCACCGGCACCTCCACCAGACCATCACCACCGGGGCACCTCCACCAGAAGAACTCAAGGAACAACTCCTGCAGAGCAACTCCACAGAAGAACATCCCTGGGCCAGGCACATGTCTCTCTCTCTCTCTCTCCCTCTCTCTCTCCCTCTCTCTCTCCCCATCTTTGGCTGATGGTAATATAATCCCTGCTCTTTTCCTTCCCTGCTCTTCTCTCTTTCTCCGTTGTTCCCTCTCCCTCTTTCCCCTCTTCCCTCTCTCTCCCTCTGTTTTGTTCAACTTTATCCTTTAATAAATAGTTGTGTGGTGCTATCTGGTCTCATTTGCACCTTCATTTCACAACAGGGAAATCTAGAAGAACAAATCTTGCTCCTCTGGACAGAGATGCTGTTAATCTCTGTTCTCCGGACCTTGACAATCTCCCAGCTCTGTTCAAAGCATGCCCTAGAGTCCACCAAGCCACGAAGGACCCAAAACTCATCCACTGCTGCATCACTTTGTTAACCTAAGACAACTTATCTCTGAGTGCTGCTGGGGGCACGGCTGGACATCTGCCTGGAATCAGTGTTCAGGAACTTCCTGCAATTTGTTTTGCATTATTTCCCACGTGTAGAAAGAAGACTGAACTTTTCTGAGCTGGGTGAGCAAAGATCAGATGTTAAAAGTGTCTCCCACAAAGCTGTGATGTGCATGCTGCCTCAAGCACCAGTTTACAGCTGTTAAAGCGGCACCCTGAAAGCTTTGGCCACATTGAGAGGGCCAAAGCCCCAGGAGAGATTGCACTGAAGAGCCTCAAGTAAAGCTTCTGAAAACACCTCTGCTTCTCTTCCAGGTCATGGGCACACAGGTTGAACCTCATGGACCGGAGGAGTGGTTTGAGACACACACTCACTGCAAGTGATCACGAATGGGCATGAGTCCCACACTCAAGGAGGGCAAAGGCATGGTACAAGCAGCAGGTGTCTGTGAGAGTCCATCTTAATCTGTGCGCTCACAACACCTCAAAACATCCCACAAACCAGAGCAGGAGACTTTCTGTTCTAAATACCACTCCAAGGTCAGGAGAACAATTCTTCGGCTCAGGACTGGGTGAAGTGAGACAGTCAAGAGAGAGAATCAGTATCACCCCAGACTTGCACAGCTGGTCAGAAGAAAGCCCAGGACATTTCTATTCTCTAGCCACAGCATGAAAGCTGCCAAGAGCTGCTGTGTGGTTGCTCAGACTTAAAGGCTTTGCACTCAAGCCTGCCTCAGAAAATGTATTTTTGCAACAACTACCTCACTGGAGAAATCCAAGCTGGCAAGTGCTTGAGCCTGGAGCTGACAAAGGACAAGTCAGGGAGCACTTTGCTCTCTTCCTTCTGTCTCAGCTTGTCCCTACTGGTGACACCACAATGGCACTGTCTGCTCCCACCACACTCCACAAGAATGGCAAATATAAAGGAACCTTGCTAGTGTTTTCAATCATTAGGAAATTGGCAAGAGGAAGAAAGGACTGTCCCTAAATGACATGTAGCTCCTATGCTGGCCTTCCCTGAAATCTCAGGAGGGTGATCCACACACCTCAGGATGGCACTCCCTGCCGGGTGATGTGCATGCCTGAAGTTTGGATGGATACAAACCACAAATACAGACACTTGTGGATTAAAACCCATCATGGGCTAATTCAACACCAAGCCACCCTTCCCTCCACAGCCTGGAGCTAAGCTTAGAAATTGTGCCATGGGTAGACTCACTGATACCCCATTTCTGTTCTCCTCCCTGGACATTGTTCCCAGTCTGTGCTAAGTCAAGGACACTGGATCTTCCTGAAGGGACTTGTTCTTAGTTACCTGATGGCTGCTCCCTGGTCATGTGTAAGACAACTGAAAGTCTTTTCTGTATGACATTACTTCATTATAAGACCATCCAAACCCCTCCCACCCCAACACACACAGATACAACACCCAGCATGTAGCATGTCCTTACCCTGACAGGCCTTGTGTCCTCCAGATGCCACCGAGTGCGGACAGAACATTCCCACTAGCATTGCTGGAACCAGCCTGCACCACAGAGAGAGAGATTTGAAACTGCTGGCAGAGAGGCTTAGATGTTTACTGACCTCCCTGTCCTAGGCTAATGCCACATTAGAGGAATTACAGACATCCTAATGGCCTCCCTACCACAAGACTCCTTCTCCTTGTCCCCAGGAATGAGGCAAAGGGCAGAAAAGGAGCCACAGCCATTAGAGTTATAAAGGTTTGGATTGGAGGGCTCAGCAGATCCCAATCCTTGGAGGTGGATCACTGGATTTGAATCACAACACAGATAGGATAGGGTGGCTGAACTATAAGGATTCATGGAACAGGATCAAATTACCAGGAACAGAGGAGTGGATTCCTGCCCCAACCAAACCACATTCATGTGGATGTCTTTATTCATCTCAACTGCCTGTTCCAAAGGCAAAGGAGCCCCAGCAGGTACAACACCCAGCAATGAGACACAAAACACAGCAGCACAGTGAGCGCAGCCGCGTGTGAGGTGGCTGAGGAAGTGCCACCAAGAGGAAACGCCCCGCAGTGAGGGGCACAATGGGGGCAATAGGGTACAAACCACCCAGAGGAACTCCAGGATGCCTGACCTGTGCCAACACAGCAGCTCTTTTCAGGACAAGGAAAGCTTTAGGAGCGTCCATCTGCCGAGGGCTCTTAGCTAGGCGCCTGGCCTGGGCCGGGTGGGTGAGATGACAATGGGAGCAGTGGGCACACCAGGGGCTGAACTGCTTCTTCAGCTGAGTGCCCTGCCTGGCAGATGTGAGCCATCACAATCCTGAACGCTTACAACTCTAGGACATTCAATCCTCTAGAAAACACACACACTACAGCCTGACAACTAGCAAACAGCAGGGTAAGAAATCCCTGATGGGCAGTTTGGCTTTGGGTGTCTGACCCTGCAAGGATTTTCTCCTAAAGGCTCTGGAAGAGCAGCACAGGCACGAGCCCTTCTCAGACAGCTCCTTCAGGAAAACAGCAGAGCAGTAATTCAAGGAAAGGCACACAGCAATTTCACCAGCTTTGCAGGCTGTACCTGTTTGTACCTAACCCTGCCTCCAAGGACCAGAGCAGAAATCGTTATTAATACCTACTGGGTTTCATTCTGCAGTGCCCATACAGAGCCATCCACCTGTGTGCCTGCTGCCTCCTCTCTCTTACCTTTGCCAACATAATTCTCGTCTTCGCTACGTCAAGAGGTGTGGTGACTGCAGCTGCAAATCCACCTGAGCAAAATAAAACACCAAACACAAGTGAGACATTGTTGGGTGAACAGGAGTGCCACACTGCCAAACTCCCAGTGCTGTGGTCGACACTGCTGTTATTAATGCCTATAGCACATTTCCTCACGTCAGAGTCCAAGCAGGTTTTATTCCTGCGTGCTGACTTAAGCCAGCTCTGTACTGGTTAAGTGTAAATCCGAACATCCCCAGTGAGATCACTACCCTTATGGTTTGGACTCCATATGTATAAGGAAAAGGCTTCCCTTTCTAACATCTACCAGCAAACCTGAAAGGAAGAAGCTGCTTACTCATTTGCAGAGACAGGAAAATAAGCCCATCACACTCTGCTCTGCCCTTGAAGTCTGACCACGCAGATGCTAGCAAGACAGAACGAGAGGAAAGCTGCTCTGTGTCCAAGACACACATGCTTCAGGGGCAAAGCTATCTAAAAGACACAGGCAGACTGGATCTGGACTTCAACTCTTAGACCTGGGACTCTAAAGCCAGTGTTGAGCATTGAGCTCAACTCCAACTAATTAAATCAGCTCCATTTTGGATAGCGACAACATGAAGCTGCCTGCCTGAGGGCCTTTGGAAATTGTCAGAAGTCTGCTGCCACAAGTACCATCTTCCCCTCACAGGCATTTTTATTCTCTCTAATCATTTCCAAACTTCACCCTTGGAGCTCATTACTTTCACTTGGAGCAGCCAGCTCAGCTGTGGCTTTCCTCCTGAAAGCCAGAAATCCTCAGCTTATCCATTTGAATGTTTCACCCACAAATGTGTGTGTGTCTGTCTCAGTATTTTAACCCTGTGACTACAGCCTGGCCTCTTGTGCTACCTAGAGACCAGCTTTGCTGCTTTTTCTCCCAGGATCTTATTCCCTTTGCCTTATTTCCCCATCCTAAAATTAATCTCTTTCTCCCTCCTGTGTTCTCAGTATTTCAAGCAAATAATTCGTGGTTGAGGAAGAGCCAAAGTGCAGGAAACTGTTAAATGCAGATGTAGCCTAGCAGTTAAGTGAAGAAAGGGAAATAAAGGGGGGAGAAAGGAGAGATTTGTTCTGAAATCTTTTTTCTTCCTCCTATTTTTTTTTTTCACTGTAGCTTGCATAAATCCTGTATCTGCTACAGCAGAGAAAAAAGTGACTCCAAAGACTGGAGCCTACACAGTACCCAGGGAATAAGCTAATAATAATCTATTTTCTGTTCCAAGTTTTAAGGAATGTGGAGAAATTGCTCTTTCTTTTCTTGGGATGGGAGAAAGGAAAAGCACCTCTAAAATCTGTTAGTTATGAAACAATCCATCTTCCCCACTGGCTCATCTTTTTACCTGCATCCCTCTCTCTCAACCACCTCAGCTTGAACATACCAAACTCTGTTTTATGTCAGTAAGGAGGCTGGGCCAGCTGGCAAGCTACACTGACTTCTTACAGTTCATTAGGGAATGGCCCATGACAGCTCAGAAGATGTACATATTGTCCCCTGGATCTCAAGCAAGAAGAGCAGTTAGTGAACTCAGCTGAGTTAGCCAAGAGCCCAAAGCACCTGGTTTAGGAGCAGCTTCTGCTCACCCAAGGGTGGCTCATCCGGTTGGCCCTGCTGGAAGCTTTCTAGCAGTGACACTCCACTGAAAGGCAGAACAAGAGGTTGTATTCAAGAAGCCAAAGCATAGTTTAACCATGACCAAGTTAAACTAAATTCCAGCCCATTTCTGGACCTTCTTTAATGTAAAAAAGTCATTTTATTGTGAGCCAGTTTTTGAGTAAGTGACCCAAAGGCTTTGAGAGATTGGTCTGGATAGACTCTTTGGTACTTGTGTCAGCAATGTATTTTTAGAGCAGTAAAAAAAAAGAAAATCTCCATGGGAAATAGTGGCTTTACAAGTCTGGCTGTAGAAGCCTTTCCTTTGCCCACAGACCAAGACAAAAAAACCCAGTGAGCCCCATGGTCGTCAGGCCTGTATCAAGCACAAAATCTAAATGCATCACTAAGCTACAGAGTTGATGGTAACACTTCAGCAGACTTACTTCCCTTATCAGATCCCAGTGATTTTTCAAATGCACACCACAGTTTCTTATAGGGGAAAGCTTCAGTCCTGGCTGATAAAGTGATTAGAACAAACACAACTTCTTCTGACATGATGTTCCCAGAAAGGTTGATAATTAAGGCTCACTGGTTTTCATTTTTCCCCCAGCTAACATCTGGATCTTTCAGATTCTTTTCTTATTAAGATTTCAGTTTCTTTCTTCATCACTGGGAAGTATTTGGTACAGATTAACCAATCAACTCAAAATGACAACAGCAACCAAAAAATGCTTCACAAGCACAACAAGCAGAAGGATGGCAGCAAAATTAAATCTAAGTTTGCGTAAGCTTGACAAAAACACAAGATTAAAGCTAGCAGTTTTGGGGAACCACATTTTATTGAATGAGGCAGTGAGTCTGACAAAATTAATTTACTCAAGCCTGAACCCTAAGCGTGCAAGGTAACTTTTAGAGTGATTTATTCATTGTTAGTACACAGGTATCATAGAATCATAGAATGGTAAGGTTGGAAGGGACCTCAAAGATCATCCAGTTCCAACCCCCTGACATAGGCAGGGACACCTCCCACTAGTACAGGTCACTCAAGGCCTCATCCAGCCTGGCCTTGAACACCTCTAGGGAGGTTGTGGAGCACAGAATCACCCAACATGATCAAAGATCACATTGGGTGATTCTGTGCTCCACAACCTCCCTGGGCAACCTGTGCCAGTGTCTCACCACCCTCACTGCAAACAACTTCCTCCTAACATCCACTTTCAATCTCCCCTCTGCCACTTCAAACCCATTGCCCCTTGTCCTGGTATTGCAAGACCTTGTCAACAGTCCCTCCTCAGCCTTCCTGGAGCCCCCTTCAGATCCTGGAAGGCTACTCTAAGGTCTCCTGGAAGCCTTCTCTTCTCCAGGCTGCAGAGCCCCAAATCTCATAGCCTGGGGCTACAGTGCCAGCAAGGCACTGCTCAGTCCTACCTACTAAAGCATGACTGGTTCAGATGAATACAAGAGATACAAACTGGTACAGCCAGAGCACGCACAATCAAATCCAGACGGTTGTGTGTGGCACTAAAACACAGTAAGGCTCAACAGATCTTTACATCACTCCTTTAGGCTATTCCTGCTGTCACTGAATTCTTCAAGAACTGTCAGTGGACTCTGCTCAACTAGTCAGCAACCAGAACAAAGCAGATATCAAAGTATCAGTGGGCAAGAAAGGTCCAGGCACACCCAGCCTTACACTGCTGATGGCTCTGGCTCTCCTGCAGAGCTGACAGCAAAAAAGGCCTCTTGGCAGACAGTCTGCACCCAGACTCACCAACTCACTCCTTTCACTCCTTTCTCCCTTCCCCTAGAAGGATCTGGTGATGACTTGGGCTCAGCAAGATGAGTTTTCACATGGGAAAACATTCTTGGCTTAGTAATTCTAGCAGAGTGACAAACTCCTCTATTGGGAAAAAAAAAGCTTTATGCAGTAATGGAAAATTCATCACCTGTCTCCCAAGTGGTTACAATGGACACTGTTACATTGACATGTCAGCTCTGCTGCTAAACTTTACCAAGCCCAGGGTGTTAAACAGAAAATCCTTCTACTGCTCACACTTCCTCAGGCACTAGTTGTTGATGGAAGTGCTAGTGGCAGACATCTGCACAAAACCTTTATTGGGAATAAGAATAAAAAGCCTTCAAGGCTTGGGATATTCCCCTAGGTTCCTGCTGGCATTTCTTAGCCTTTTAAGCTGTCACATGCAAACAAAAATTGGAAAGCATCAAAAAGAATGAATTCCTTCACCTGAGAACACCACATAACCCTAGGTCCTTGCAGTAAGGAATTTGCTGCTGCTATAGTATGTTTCATGGGTTCTTTGTCACAGTCCTCAAATATCCTCTGAAGGAAGTATCAGTCTCCCTATATATTGGTTTTTTCTCCTTTATCATTTTAACTTCTTTTTATCCTTTCTAAAAGGTCCGGGCAACCCTCCTGGCCACCACAGGAGATTCTTCTGATTCCAGATTTCTGGCACTCTCCTCTGCAACACCAGCTCAGTTCAGTTGGTGAAGCTCATCTCAAGACACAGGAATATGTCCTTGACTAATGTTCTTATTTGAAATAGCTCACCTTAGGAAATAAAAAAACCCAAACCACCCCAAACCAAGCAGAGGTGTATTATTGTTTGTCTTCACTACCGTTTTCTGTACTGACATCTGAAGGTTACTCAGGACTTGTTCACACCTGGATCCCAAATCCAGGCTGAAAAACAGTTGCACAGGTCCAACACAAAACCTTACAGCAACTCCTTACACTGACTGATCACAAAGGGTCTTTTTCATAACTCTCCAATTAATCAGTTCTTATTTGAACTTTTTTGTTGTTGTTGATATTATATTTCTCTAAAAGGAAGGTTATTCTTGTCCTTTATGAGTGTGGGAACAACACCAATGGTAGAGCAAAGTGACCCAAGAACCTCTTGGATTTCAGCAGAAATGCCAAGAGGCAAAGCAGTGCTCCTCCAGCAATTTAAGCAGCTCAGGGGTAGAAGCATGGCCCAAGCAGACACCACAGGGAAATCTTGAGAACTGCTCAAAAATTTATTCAGAGCTATAGAGTTAAAGAGGCTTTTAGACGCAGTGTGTAATCTTGTCAGAGCTGATTAGATCAAAACAAAGGTGATGGGAGGTCCTCTCTCTCAATGTGCAAAAAGCTCTCATTAGTGCTTTATTATTCACTAGACTTGCACCACGTTCTCAGTGACTTTGTCACCACAGAGCATTAATTCTTAATGTTAAGCCACACTTTTTTTTTACCGTAGGGAGAAAGAAGGCATCTTCAACAGAGGCCATTTTCAATCACATTAAACAGACACTCAGGCTCCTTGATTGCCTCACTGCTCCAGGGCAGTGCTTTCCTTTCCCAACAGCTAATACCCAGTGGCAGGATTTCCCTATGGCTGGCCCACTTCCATACTATGAAACTCACCCAGATGCTCTTCTGGGACATCTTGCCCTGGTATGGTACAGGACCAGGGTTCAGTGGTCCAATCAGCTGCCTAAGTCCTGAGAATAATGGTGAATGGCTGAGAGCAGCCCTGAGGAAAAGGACCTGGGGGTGTGGGGTGATGAAAAGCTCAAGATGAGGCTGCAGTGTGAGTGCAGCCCAGACAGCAACTGTGTGCTGGGCTGCAGCAAGAGCAGTGTGGGCAGCAGGGCAAGGGAGGGGATTCTGCCCCTTTACTCTGCTCTCCTCAGACCCCACCTGCAGTCCTGTGTGCAGTTCTGGAGCCTCCAGCACAGGAAGGACATGGAAGTGTTGGAGTGGGTCCAGAGGAGGCCACGAAGATGCTGAGAGGGCTGCAGCAGCTCTGCTGTGAGGACAGGCTGAGAGAGTTGGGGCTCTGCAGCCTGGAGAAGAGAAGGCTTCCAGGAGACCTTAGAGTAGCCTTCCAGGATCTGAAGGGGGCTCCAGGAAGGCTGGGGAGGGACTATTGACAAGGTCTTGCAATGCCAGGACAAGGGGCAATGGGTTTGAAGTGGCAGAGGGGAGATTGAAAGTGGATGTTAGGAGGAAGTTGTTTGCAGTGAGGGTGGTGAGACACTGGCACAGGTTGCCCAGGGAGGCTGTGGCTGCTCCCTCTCTGGAGGTGTTCAAGGCCAGGTTGGAGTAGGCCTTGAGTGACCTGTACCAGTGGGAGATGTCCCTGCCTATGGCAGGGGGTTGGAACTAGATGATCCTTGAGGTCCCTTCCAACCTTACCATTCTATGATTCTAAGAATGGAGCATGGAGTGCAAGCACAACCATTCCTGCCCACTGCATGGCAGGGACATGCTTCCCTCCTCTGCCTCCAGCCTGCCAGAGTCTATGCCCAAATCTGGGCTGATGTCCAAGCAGCTCACACATAAGGTAAGGTTTGGTTCAAATGAAACCTCAGGCTTAAAATATCAGCTAGACCTACCTTTGGGTTCCTCCCCACTGCCTGCTCAGATATCACCTTCTCTGGCTCCCAGACTTCTCCAAACATCTCCTCTAGTTAAGCCATCAGAGATGCTGATAAAGCTGGACAGGGCCTCCAGGGATTAAATTATTAGCAGATGAGACAGAGAAGATTCCAAATCTCTGATATTTATGCTCATGCCTGTTATGTTTCTATAAAAAGCCCAGGGATCACACAGACACATCTGACACATGTGTGCTCAAGAAGGAAGAGCAGGGCCTCTCTCAGAGCTGGAATCACTGCCACCCCGCAGGCACCAGGGATGGAGCCCAATACATCACTGCTCTTTGTTCTGTCCTCGCCAAATAATCAGTTGTGATTGAGCTTGCAACTAACCAATGCACACAGACACACACTTACATGTGTGAGTGTGCCATAAAGGGAAGCCAGAGAGGACTTTCTCTCAGTTTGTTTCAGCTCATTACCCTGCCCCTCAGGACCTTTAAGGTATTTTTAGAAAGTACTGAATGCAAGCAAAGAACACAGGAGAAAGTGATTTTGTCATCCCACTGCTACCATGGCGGCATCTGACAGCATCTCTGTGTTTAAAGGTTGCTCTTTGGATGATCTTCTCCTTATAAGGTTTATAACATGATGATTTTAAATCACTTGAATGCACACATCCATCTTATTTTAGTCACGGGGTGCTGGTAAGGGTTTGATTTTTTTGTTTTGTTTTGGGGTGGAAAGAAAAGGATAAAGAGCTTGGTCTGTTTTTCCTTCCCTTGTCTGAAGCTATATGTAGCTAGTTAATAATTTTTAACTGTAGAATCTGTTCTTCAGAAAGCAGGAAATTATTTTTCCACTGCCCCCATGCAGGAAGAGGCTAAATATTTTCAGTGAAACAGAATGGATGCAGTACCAGATTAGATCAAACAGGGTCTGCCTGTTGCATGTCTGCAGAGGGAGGCAATGGAGATGCAAGGGGAAGATTCTGACCCAAAAGGAGATGAACCTCCTAAATTTTGAAGTATGTCCTTGAAGGACACATAAGAAAGGAAGTTTAAAATAGTGAAAAGGAAAGCACAGGGAAACAAAGAAGGA
Source organism: Ramphastos sulfuratus (assembly GCA_013399055.1). Classification (NCBI taxonomy): domain Eukaryota; kingdom Metazoa; phylum Chordata; class Aves; order Piciformes; family Ramphastidae; genus Ramphastos; species Ramphastos sulfuratus. Next base: position 13,804 of record WBNM01016410.1, on the reverse strand, counting down.
AAACCATGCTTGAGGAAGTGGAGCTGGAAGGCTAACCCAGAAGATATTTACCATCATTTACTGTTTACTGTGTGCAGTTCTGGAGCCCCCAGCACAGGAAGGACATGGAACTGTTGGAGCGGGTCCAGAGGAGGCCTCGAGGAGACCTTAGAGTAGCCTTCCAATATCTGAAGGGGGCTACAGGAAGGCTGGGGAGGGACTATGGACAAGGTCTTGCAATGGCAGGACAAGGGGCAATGGGTTTGAAGTGGCAGAGGGGAGATTTAGACTGGATGTTAGGAGGAAGTTCTTTACAGTGAGGGTGGTGAGGCACTGGCACAGGTTGCCCAGGGAGGTTGTGGCTGCTTCCTCCCTGGAGGTGTTCAGGAGCAGGTGGGACAAGGCCTTGAGTGACCTGTGCTAGTGGGAGGTGTCCCTGCCTATGGCAGGGGGTGGAAATAGATGATCCTTGAGGTCCCTTCCAACCTTCCCATTCTATGATTCTATGATTCTATCATCAATCACAACACAATGTACAAAACAGGACTCCAGGTCTGTAAAAGCTTGTGCCTGGGGAACAGAGCCTACGAAGACAGCTAGGCTGAACTGTTTCATCCCCCAGCACGATGGCCCTGGCAGTCTCTGTGCTGCTCCCCAGGGCACGTGGTGTCTCCTCTAGCACATTATTTGGTCTCCCCAGTGTCTGCACAGCACAGCGAAGCGATCATGCACAACAGTGCCTCTGGAAGCTCCTTCTCCTGTATTTCTGCTAGAAAGTGAGCAGACACCACTGAACAGCCATCAAACAGCAAGCCCAAGCACAAGTGGTCCCAAGCAAGACATACAGAGAAGGAAATGAAGACACTGGGCTAGATTTGCAATTGAGGCATCAATTTGGACTTGAGGAAATTACTCTGCAAGGCCTTGGGTAAATCAGATAACCTTTGCAGTTCTCTGAACATGCCTGAACACAGTTTTGGTATCAATCTGACTGCAAAGAAATCAGCAGAGCTAAATGAATGATCCTCTATCACACCTGCAGATGTACAGATTGCATTTTAAAGCATTTTCAGTCTGGTAGCTTGGTTTGTTTTAAACCACAAATGAACAATCTGCTTCAACTGCTCTGATCTCATTTACGCTTTGACGGACTCAGTGTAAACTCATAGAATTGTAGAATCACAGAATGGGAAGGTTGGGAGGGACCTCAAGGATCATCTAGTTCCAACCCCTGCCATAGGCAGGGACACCTCCCACTAGTACAGGTCACTCAAGGCCTCATCCAACCTGGCCTTGAACACTTCCAGGGAGGGAGCAGCCACAACCTCCCTGGGCAACCTGTGCCAGTGCCTCACCACCCTCACTGCAAACAACTTCCTCCTAACATCCACTCTAAATCTTCCCTCTGCCAGTTCAAACCCATTGCCCCTTGTCCTGTCATTACAAGACCTTGTCAATAGTCCCTCCACAGCCTTCCTGTAGGCCCCCTTCAGATACTGGAAGGCTACTCTAAGGTCTCCTGGAAGCCTGCTCTTCTCCAGGCTGCACAGCCCCAACTCTCTCAGCCTGTCCTCACAGGAAAGCTGTTGCCGCCCTCTGATCATCTTCCAACAGCACACTGAATCTTAAGCAGCATAAACCTCCCTTCTTATTGCAGAATCATTGAGGCTGGAAAAGACCTCTGAGATCATCAAGTCCAGCCTATGACCCAACACCAGGACATCAGCTAAACCATGCCACCAAGTGCCACATCCAATCTTTTCTTAAAGACCTCCAGGGACGGTGACTCCACCCCCACCCTGGGCAGTCCATTCCAGTGCTTAAAGACAGAAAATACAGCTGGGCAAAATAACAGATCATCTGAAATATCCCATCTGCCCCTAAATGGGAATTAATTCTACCTAAACCCTTCCCTCCCTGCTCTCCTGCCTGGCCTACTAAGCTGTATGCAGCTAGAGCACTTCGCTCAGTCACACACTGATGGCACCCATCAAAACCAAGCTTCAGCCCCTGCTGCAATTCTGCTGCTCTGAATACTTCAATTCCCCTAACAGAGCTTATGTTGTAAAGATGACATCTGATGTAATGGCTCCACCTTTGTAAGTCAAAGAAGAAGCTTTGCTTTTGATAATCTCTATTTCAAGAACTGCTAAAATTTCTCTTTAAAACAGGATTTTTAAATTTTTTTTTCCCCACATATTCTGTTACTGGTTTGGAATCTCAACATGGATTTTAGCTCCTTGGGGGAAGGCTCTGTGCCCATCTCTTAACTACTAATCTGTTTTTTCTATTAAGCCAGTTGAGTCTCTCCCTCCCTCAAACTTGTCAGCTATACTGATGAGTCATTAATGTTTTTTCTTTCCTTTTTTTTCCCCCTGAAACAACTACAGTAGGCTAAACTCAAGCAAGAAGCCTACTGAAGAATTCAATTAACTTCTGGCTTGTTTGGCAATAAATAGCACAGCATTGTGCTCTGCCACTCTTTATTCTTGCTCTGGTGTCTGGAGCTTGCCCAGATGTTTCGTCCTCCGTGGGCTTTTTTGGGCGGAAGGCTTTTGCCTGCAGGCTGTGCAGTGGTAGCCTCTGCTCTCCTGACTCTAGTTAATCTGCATGGCTGTCAGAGCTGTCACATGAATGGTGAATCATGGCCTCTCGCTGCAATCACTTCAGCCCCTGGGGAAGTGCTCAGAGCGGACAGCTGCACAAACCCCCACCCAAGCAAAGTTTCTCCTGGATATGAGGATTTTACAAACCAACTTTGAAATAGTGGCAAAGCCTGATTGACAGGCCCCTGGTTTTTAAATAACAGAAATTTGTCAAAAACAAATTGGTTGTCTTTCAAACAGACACCCTCTTTGAGTCTCCTTTTTTTCTTCCCCCCCCTTCTTCCCTCTGCTGACTTTCCTATTTCCAAACAACGACTGGATCCATTTTCTTCTAAACAAACTTGAATTACAAAGGAATGTTGTTCTGCTATACTTAATAGATTTGCACATTTTTCTCTTTCTTCTTTAGTCTTTCCCAGTGTAACATATAATCCTTTGCACCTGCAAAAGCTCCACAGACTGCTGACTGCCAAGAATCCGCCACGTGACCCTGCTTCCATGACCAGAGATCCTGTGTTTAAAGAGAAAGGAAAATAAAAAGTTATTAAATGTTTGAATCTATCTGATCCCCATGTGAGTTAACTCTGAGGATGGGAACTTAAGTGAAAAGCTATTTTTGTGGCATTTTTCAGTGATGTAATAAGTGATTTTTCCCAAGGAACTTGTGTACTTGAACGAGCAGATGGAGTGAGAAAGATGTCTGGAACTGAGGAGGGCTTGAAGCAAATTGCTTTCAGGGATTTCATATGTATGTATTTAAGCCTGTGGCCATGCAACTTAGCAAATATTTTGTGAGTTTATTTTCTTTTTGGCAGATGAAACAGTGCAAAGCAAAGCACTGAGCATGCAAGAACCAGTATCAGTTCAGCCCACATGTACCAAAGACTCCCATTTAAAATGGACGGTCCCCAGCATGAGGAGATACAAACCCCCAACATTTCTTAAATCAGCCCTTCCCCTGGCACTCCCCAAATCCCCTGTCATTACAAAATTACTCTTATGGCTCCCATTTATACCCCACACAGGTGTGTCTCTGTGTTTCACTCGGCGTCACGAGGGACCACACGCCCTTCTTCTCTCCACTGCTCCCACATGCCATGCTCCAACCCATTAATTCACAGCAGTATTTCAGCGTGCACCTCGAAACCACCAACAAGAACTGCACCTTCTAAAAACCACCTACAAAGAATCCTGTCAGACAGTTTGATCAGTCTGGTCAGCAACAGCAGTCTGATCAGTAACAGTCTGGTCAGCAACAGCGGTCCGGACAGCAACAGTAGTCTGCCAGCAACAGCGGTCTGGTCAGTAACAGCAGTCTGGTCAGCAACAGCAGTCTGGTCAGCAACAGTGGTCTGGTCAGTAACAGTCTGGTCAGTAACAGTCTGGTCAGTAACAGTCTGGTCAGCAACAGCAGTCTGGTCAGCAACAGTGGTCTGGTCAGTAACAGCAGTCTGGTCAGTGACAGTCTGGTCAGTAACAGTGGTCTGGTCAGTGACAGCAGTCTGGTCAGTGACAGTCTGGTCAGTAACAGCAGTCTGGTCAGTGACAGTCTGGTCAGTAACAGTGGTCTGGTCAGTAACAGCAGTCTGGTCAGTGACAGTCTGATCAGTAACAGCGGTCTGGTCAGTAATAGCAGTCTGGTCAGTAACAGCAGTCTGGTCAGTAACAGTCTGGTCAGCAACAGCAGTCTGGTCAGTAACAGTCTGGTCAGTAACAGCGGTCTGGTCAGCAACAGCAGTCTGGTCAGTAACAGTCTGGTCAGCAACAGCGGTCTGGTCAGTAACAGTCTGGTCAGCAACAGCAGTCTGGTCAGTAACAGTCTGGTCAGCAACAGCGGTCTGGTCAGTAACAGTCTGGTCAGCAACAGCAGTCTGGTCAGTAACAGTCTGGTCAGCAACAGCAGTCTGGTCAGTAACAGTCTGGTCAGCAACAGCGGTCTGGTCAGTAACAGTCTGGTCAGCAACAGCAGTCTGGTCAGTAACAGCGGTCTGGTCAGCAACAGCGGTCTGGTCAGTAACAGTCTGGTCAGCAACAGCGGTCTGGTCAGTAACAGTCTGGTCAGCAACAGCAGTCTGGTCAGTAACAGCAGTCTGGTCAGCAACAGCGGTCTGGTCAGTAACAGTCTGGTCAGCAACAGCAGTCTGGTCAGTAACAGTCTGGTCAGTAACAGCGGTGTGGTCAGCAACAGCGGTCTGGTCAGTAACAGTCTGGTCAGCAACAGCGGTCTGGTCAGTAACAGTCTGGTCAGCAACAGCAGTCTGGTCAGTAACAGTCTGGTCAGTAACAGCGGTGTGGTCAGCAACAGCGGTCTGGTCAGTAACAGTCTGGTCAGCAACAGCAGTCTGGTCAGTAACAGCGGTGTGGTCAGCAACAGCGGTCTGGTCAGTAACAGTCTGGTCAGTAACAGCAGTCTGGTCAGTAACAGTCTGGTCAGCAACAGCAGTCTGGTCAGCAACAGCAGTCTGGTCAGCAACAGTGGTCTGGTCAGTAACAGTGGTCTGGTCAGTAACAGTCTGGTCAGTAACAGCCTGGTCAGCAACAGCAGTCTGGTCAGTAACAGCAGCGATGGCCAACATGTGCTGGGATGGCTTTTACCATATCAGCTACGGTCACTTTGTTCTCTTCTCCACTCAGCTCCATCACCCCTTTCCATCTCCTGAAACCCTTAGCATTGGAAGGTCACTGGAGGAGATGCTTCTGGTTCATGATGCAAGGATCAGCGCTAAGCAGAACGGGATGGGCTCGGTGGCATTTCCAAGCCGTTCGATTTTACAGCTGCGGCACTGTCTCATTCTGTTTCAAGACTTACTAATTTCTAAACTGCAACACCTTCTTAGAAGCAACCTGATACCTGTGCTAGGCTGGCATGGCTCTCATGCTCCTCTGCTCTGCAATACAACCACTTCCCAGCAGGGCAAGAGAACTCGTTTCCCTGCTTTGCTGACTTCATTTAACTTGTCCTTGCGGTTTGCCTCTTCCAACTTGGCTGCTGGTTGCATTTCAGTTGTATGTTTTAAGAATCAAACTGTTCAAGCAACAATGGCCAGCCACAATGTTGTTTGGGATCCTGCCACAGCTAAATAGCTGCAGCTCTGCTGTATGAAAGCACTAAAGGGATTTCAGACTCTTTAATGCTAGCCATTCCTTTCCTGGTGTTTTCAGTATGGGCTTCTATTCTGCTGTCACCCACAGCAGCAACTGATTTTCGTCTCATAAATAAATAATTAAGGATTCATAATTCTTCAGACTCATAAGATGCTTTTCTGGATTAACTTATACTCTTTGGACGAAGCATTTTCTTGCAACTCAGTCCTGTTGGATGAAGGACACATACTCCAAGACAAAAGGCAGTACTTTCCAAAGCATCTAGGAATTGGCAAAGCATAAATCCTACCTTCAAAACACTTCAGGTGCTTAAGGAACCTCAAATTGAAAATTAGGATTTAGAAATTTAACTGCTGGAGCCACGTGATAAGAACAGAGTTATTGTATAGTTTTGATGAAGCATTCTCCAAACATCTATACCTCTACCACTACACTGAAGGACTCTGAAGGGTTACTTCTTGTCATGCAAAAACACATTACAGAAGCTGGAAAACCAGCACATCAACACAGACATTCCTGGCTTTGCCAGAAGCCCAGCCTATCCTCAGTCGTGATGGGCTTTTATGCTAATGTCATTGTCTGAAGAAGTAGGAAAAGGTCATTCTTGGCATGTGGCTCTGAAATCTAGTTTCTGCTAAAGCCTGCCTTCCCTGCACAGTTCTGCATGGAGAGCCTCTGCCAAGCAAGGCAAACGGCAATGAATTCCCATCCATTACGCCTGCAAATTGACAATAGGTATTTGCAACAGTCAGGCAATATGGAAAATTGTTTAGAAGGGTGGAGCCAGGAACAGTTCAATTAAATTAGGAAACAGGAGAATTGAGGCTAGAGAACAGGAAGAAAATTCCCCAACAGTGAGGTCTACTGAACAGCAGAGCCAGCCTCCCCAGGGACGAGAGGAAAGCCCTCTCCTTTGAGTCATGTAAAAATAGACTGCAGAAGGCACTCAAGACTGCACTGTGGGGAATAATCCTGCATTGGCAAGGGCAAGATGAGATGACTTCATGCATTTCTTTCCATCTCTGATGTTGGTGATTCACCCAGAGCTCCAAACCTGAAGATGCTGAAGACCAAGAGAAAAGTGGAGCACAAAGACACCAGGCCAGAGAAAGCCAAGATGAACAAGAGCCACGGGGCCCGGCGGACTGGCAGAACCCTGGTCCAAATTCCTTCTAACCACACTCACTGCAGGCCAAGCTGAAGGTCACACATGTTTTCTCACACTGACCCACTAACTGACAGGGCTTTGTGGTAAGTTGGGCTTCTAAGTTCTTCAAAACCACTTGCCTTTGTGCTGCACCCAGCATGCTTTTAATGCTACTAACACAGGGCAAGGCACAGAAGCTGCTGAACCAGGGCCTTGTTCCTGGAAAGAAAGACAGGATTCATACATCTCTCCCCAAAAGACTGGCCTTGGGCAGAACTGCTGGCTCTTCACAGTGACACAGTGCCCAGATCATCCTCTGCCATCCTAGATGCTGCACAAATTCAGAGGAGCCTTCCACTGGTGGGGATAACATCAAGAGCTCAGCAGGTCAGTGTCAGAGGCAGGCTCAGAGCTCATGGGTCACAGCTCCCTGCTCAGGGCCTCCAAAGAGGGCAGAAGTGGCTGTGTAACGCCTGCAGAAGCCCTGCAACCACACTGCTTTTTCTACGCATGCTCCTGCAACCTGAAACAAAGTGGGAATTAAAAGCAACACGACTGCAACAATTGGCTCAGCCTGTTTTTACCAGCGCCACCATCAAATGGCTCCTACCTGCTGACACTGCTCCTCCTGCAGAAGGCTGCAGGAGATAACAGGACTTTTGCAGGGCAGTGCCCATTCCCACTAGCACTCACAGCCCAGGAAAGCAAACTGACAAGGAGCACATTACATGAAAGCAGGCCGCCATGCCAAGCCTGTGTCATGTGTATTCTATTAAGCTGAAGGCTGAATAGAAGACTTTGTTTTCCACTTCAAAGGACCCCATCCCAATCTCTTGCTCTTCCCTTATGAATAACAAATTGGAAATAAATCTTCTGGCTGCAGCTCATGGAAAGTCGTACAGTTGGGGCCCTCTGCAGCTTCCCAGCTCAATCACATGCTAATTTTTTTGGTAAACACTTTTCTGTGATATAAATGCAAATCTCGCTGCGCCTTGCTGCACCGTGTAAAGCAATACAGCAGGGCTGTCCTCAAGGGAAGGGACGCAGCGGGATGCCTGAATGCAGATTTCCAATTATTCACAGGGATAATGTTCACAGAGAAGGGTCAAGTTTTAGCTGGGAGCAGAGCCTTGCCTTTTTCCCTAGCGATCCCATTTCATACTGCCCTATAGGCCACTGTCCTCTACTTCTCACCGCAAATGCTATTCAGCTCTTTTGATACCGAGAACACAAGGACACCCCATTTTTTGCTGGGCAGAAGGTGAACTGGAAAAGTCACTCTTAGGCTACCCCAAAAGCCTTTCAATCTCAAAAAGAAACAAAAAGGAAAAGATTACCACAGCCTTTAAATACAAGGGGGACGTATAGAGTGCCCACAAATAAGGGCTCCTCACGTGTCATGGACACCAGGCCTCCAGATAGCAAATAACCTTTGCCCAGTTCCCACATCTCCTTACCTGTGCACGCCTGTCACTTCTGTCACACACCTGTGGTAAAGGTTTGGGGCAGAAATCAGCTGTCAGCTTTGTGCTTCCCAGGCAGATGGGCCTTGNAAAGGGGCAGAATCCCCTCCCTTGCCCTGCTGCCCACACTGCTCTTGCTGCAGCCCAGCACACAGTTGCTGTCTGGGCTGCACTCACACTGCAGCCTCATCTTGAGCTTTTCATCACCCCACACCCCCAGATCTATGTGAAGGCCTTGGCACATGTACTTGTTTGCTTAATTCTGCAGCTTCCTCTCTTCGGCTCAGCTTCTAGGAACTGGTATAGGCAGTATGGGGAGTGAACAACCCTGGTTTGAGGGTGGGCTCAGCCTCACTTGTAGTTGTTAGTGTGGATGTCCCTTTGAGATGCACCTTGAAGCATGCTGTGCAAAGACTGTTCTTGCTGGGTTTCCATGGAGAGTGAGGACTCTCATCTTGGTTTGAGCTGATTGCACGTGATCTTTAAGTTAATAAGAATGAAAAGTTTACAGAATGCCTCTGCCCAGGCAGCTGGGGTTCTCGGCAGTAATACGTGTTTATAACTCCACCACTGAAACAATAAACCACATGCTATTTCCCTCCTAAAATTTACAGTCAAGTCTGCTGCTCTTTAACAGGGTAAGGAGAAAATAGAGGAAAGTAGCCAAAGCGAGCCTAAGGTGGCTTTTCCCCCACTCTATAGGTAGGTGACAGCTTTCCTTTTTTCCCAGAGAAGCAGTCTTGTATTTCTTTTCTGCTGCACTCAGCTGCATTTAAGACAAGAGTAAATGAAAGCCAGGCCTAGCTTTAAGCCCATTTCCTCGCAGGCAGTGCGGTAAGTGCTCTGCCATGCTTCTCCCCCTCTCTGAGTAACGCTGGGGCTGATTTAGGGATTAAGTGCTAATGGTTAAACAGCACTAACGTGTCTGCCATTTGCTTAGGTGCTGTATCAGGAAAAGAGATTTCCACGGCAGCATCCCGAGGCGTGATGTAAGCGGCGGCCAGCGCGGCGTGCGCATGCCATTAGCATAACGGTTGCATTTTTCTCACAAAGGAATAATGCACCCAACAGCTGTTCAGCAAACAGCCCTCACTTTATTAGTGTCACAATAAGTGTCATTCACACAGCCTCGAAGCACAGGCGAAGGAATGTTACACACCATCTGCACCCCACGAGAGAGAAACAAACGCAATCTTGACTTAGAGCGCGGCAGGCACGTTGGAGAAAGTCAGATGGCTTTGGATCATCAATGCAGCATTTAAGAGGGCAGAAGTAAAACAGGACTCGTGCAGTCTGTAGATACAGAGCCAGATTGTGATGCTCTCGGCCATGCCTAGACCACAAGCAGTTCTCTAGAAGTTTCTGTGCTTGCCAGTGACATCTGGCAGAATACAAAAGTATTCAGTGTGAAGGGCTCACCGTTCCATTCAGCCACTTGCTTCTTGATGAAAAACCTTAGAAGATTTGTGTCATTCTTCCATGTGGCTTACTCACACAAGCCTGTACGAAGCTATTAGCAGGTAGTAGCAGTGCTGATGCTCAAGGAAAGCCATTCTAACTTCAAAGCGATTTTTCAGCAGTGCATTTTCCTCCCCAGACACATCCATGGCCCTTCATGTGATGGAAACTGGGCACAGCCAGCATATTATGTTCCGCCTTGCCATGGGAACGCTGTTCTGAAGACATTTTCTTTAACCAGGCTTTTAGCACATCCATTTTGATTTACATCCAAATGGGTCACAGGCATCAATGCAGTATTATATGGGGAGGAAAAGAGAATGAAATGCTTTTAACATGAAAAATATGCTGTTGCATGTAGGCCAACTTTTGTTCTCTTCCAATTTATCTAGGATTTGGGTGGTTTTCGTTCTAGGGCCAAATTCGGTACTGGCATAAGTGAGCCCAACTCCATTAGTGTAAATGGAGTCTCAAGGTTTATGTCAACAGTGAACTTAGACCATTGAATTTTCCCCATGTTTAGGCTTGCATGATTCCTACAAGATAATATACACATGTACTTGCACATATGCTGCACATATGTACATAAAAGCTCACTGGGGAGGACGTTTGGCTCATTGCTCTGTCTTTGGCTTCACATATAGAAACTGCAATCAGTTCATGATTTCTTTGTTTCCCCTGTAGCTAATGTGCCATGCCTCTGTAAGGCTCAGCCATGCAGAATGCCACGTTGCAAGTAAAATACCTAGTAGCAAAGGCAAACGTGAAAATCGCTTTTCTTTCCTCAGTCTGCAGGACTGCACAAACACACAAATCCCTGTGATTAATTTGGAGAGATTTTTCTCCCCTATGGTTTCTTGAAGCTGAAGGCTGCCTTGAACAGAGGGCTCTGCAGAAATACTGCAGATGCTTATCGCTGGAGTGGCTTGTGGTATTTGCTCAGCTGCAGACCTCAAGGTTGGTGTATGCCATGAGGTCTGCTTGCCTTTTAGTGCCCAAATAGCAAGGCCAAGGCAGAGATGTCTCATTCTCTGGGATGCTTCCTGCAGTGTTTTGGGTGCTGGTCTGGATCATAAGGTTTGAGAGATGTGAATGTTGTGCTCTCCCTGGATCACCACAGCTTAGGTGTCCTGAGTATTTGATGAAAAGTTCAACATGAGCNCCTGTGCTAGTGGGAGGTGTCCCTGTCTATGGCAGGGGGTTGGAACTAGATGATCCTTGAGGTCCCTTCCAACCTTACCATTCTATGATCTATAGTTTAGTCCCCCATCAGATTCTCAAGTTCTGTTCCTCTCAGCTCAAGTGCCATGTGCCTAGGTTGACAGCTGGACCTAGACAGAAAACAAGAGACCTAAGGAAATACAAACCCAATCCAAAGCTTGCTCTCCATCACGGACAAAAAGCAGTTTAGGAACAACACAGGCAACCTCTGTTGCAGCCCAACCAATCTTCTGATACCAGTTAGCCTCAGAGGAGCACAGCTGGACTCTCTCCATTCTAAAGAGAAGGTGCTTTGGTAATTTCGCAGGGTGAAAATATGTCTGTGCATGTTCTTCAAACCTTTCTCTTCTCCTGAAGCCATCAAACCACTCCTCTGCTATTTAGCTTCTTTCACCACTATCACAGGCCCCCACGGTCATTATCAAATCCCACACCACAGCCCTGCCCATGTTCCCTCTCTCTAGCTACTGCCTCTGAAGTTCAGCCAAGTATCTCTCTTTGTTAAATACCTGCTAATTTGTAAGGCTTACAGTCCTGAGACAACTACCCTAGTGCTAAGGACAGTAACAAAACACAGGAGCTCACTACAGCTGCAGAATGTCTAAGAGCTTTAGGTTTTGCCCAGCCCCAAGACAGAGAGAGCCCTGGCCCCACTGAGTACCCTCCTTGAGCATGGTCAGTCCAAAATTCTTATCTTTCCTTGCAGGTCCTGGGCCAGTGGAGCAGCATAGTTTGTCCCAGCCCTTCCAAAGAGTCTGTGTGTGCAAGGGCAGGATTTGTTGGCATACACAGTCTGAAGGGTGAAGTCAGCCTGACCCTGACATTATAAGAGTCTTAGCAATGTCCAATTGGCTCATCTCAGAATCAGACATGTCTAATGAAAAAGACAAAAGGTTCCCAGGACAGTAGGCTTGCTTTCCCTCCTTAAAAAAACACAGCCAACCACACAAACCCCTCTTATTTTCCAAGTCTACTCATTTGAGACCTATGTCCTCCTGTTGTGCCTGTTCCTTCCCTCCTCACTTGCTACCAGAGCCTTTTCTCCAGACATACAATACACTTGGTCTATAAAGAGAGCATTCTCCACGTACAGCTGCACTGGAGTAACTCTCAGGGGCTCTGAAGCGCAGCCAACACGCAGAAATATAAACCACAGGAGGACTGAGTCTTGTTCCACCTGAGAGGGGTTCATCTTACACACAGCACTGTTCTCCAGCACTTCCACTCAGACAGAAAAAGCAGGCATTATTGACAAGATGCTGCCAGACTCAGACCTAACCAGAGACTCTTGATTTTGTGGTGGTGTTTTTTGCCTTAAGCTCTATTTTGTTGGAAAAACCCTGGTGGTCTGTGTTTCTGCAATATCCCCCACAGCACAAATTAAACTTGTCTTTTTCCTCAATTAGGTCTAAAAGAGAGACTACATGGATTAAAATGCCACAAGAAACAAATGATATATCATCTGTGTGTTGTCGGTAGGTATTCAGATTAGATATGCTGAATAAAACCCCTGAACGGAGCAGAATAATTCTGGGGGTCTGCGGTGATGAAAAGCTCCAGATGAGGCTGCAGTGCGAGTGCAGCCCAGACAGCAACTGTGTGCTGGGCTGCAGCAAGAGCAGTGTGGGCAGCAGGGCAAGGGAGGGGATTCTGTCCCTTTACTCTGCTCTCCTCAGACCCCACCTGCAGTCCTGTGTGCAGTTCTGGAGCCCCCAGCACAGGAAGGACATGGAAGTGTTGGAGTAGGTCCAGAGGAGGCCACGAAGATGCTGAGAGGGCTGCAGCAGCTCTGCTGTGAGGACAGGCTGAGAGAGTTGGGGCTCTGCAGCCTGCAGAAGAGAAGGCTTCCAGGAGACCTTAGAGTAGCCTTCCAGGATCTGAAGGGGGCTCCAGGAAGGCTGGGGAGGGACTATTGAGAAGGTCTTGTAATGACAGGACAAGAGGCAATGGGTTTGAAGTGTCAGAGGGGAGATTGAAAGTGGATGTTAGGAGGAAGTTGTTTGCAGTGAGGGTGGTGAGACACTGGCACAGGTTGCCCAGGGAGGTGGTGGAGCACAGAATCACCCAACATGATCTTTGATCACATTGGGTGATTCTGTGCTCCACTACCTCCCTGGAGGTGTTCAAGGCCAGGCTGGATGAGGCCTTGAGTACAGCTGACCTGTACTAGTGGGAGGTGTCCCTGCCTATGGCAGGGGGTTGGAACTAGATGATCCTTGAGGTCCCTTCCAACCTTACCATTCTATGATTCTGAAAGATAATACAGAAGGGATGAGGTCTATAGTGCTACAGTCATCTGAGTGGAGACTACATACCCCTGGCAGCAGGGTGAAAGCAAGAAAGTTGCAGTAGACTCCCTGTTACCCACAGCAATTTCATGCCAAATACACAGCCCTGTAATTTGAAATTCCCACAATTAAGAACATGCATATAGCATTTCCAAAGCAAGTTAACAGAGGCAGCCTGGAAATTCCAAGGCAGCATACTAGGGTCTGTATTTTACAACATTATTCCAAAATTTGAACTGATACAGAAGGCAGGCCAGCTTGGCTGGCATTTGGGAAGCACACCACATCTATGTTCTGCAGCCTTTCTTCATGGCTAGCTGGCTTTGAGATGGGATCAGAAGCATAAGCTACACCTCAAAGAACCTAAATGTGATCAAGCTGCTACAGTGGTAATCAGCTGTGGTGCTTCTCTAAGGATTGGTGTAGCAGAGAGGAATGAGATTTGCAATGCCTTTTCTTTCCCTGAACTCCTAAAAGAATTCAAAATCATTTTAGCTGTAAGGCTTGGCCTAAAAAGGCAGAGAATCATAGAATCAT
>WBNM01016396.1:0-10310 GCA_013399055.1 Ramphastos sulfuratus | reverse complement strand
GCAGGCCTTTGGAAACAGTCTCTTCTCCATCCTCCTTGTAGGCAGTAGTGAAACTCACAGAAGATTAATTTGTAGAATAAGTGTCTTTCACTGATCCCATTTCACAGAACAGCACAGGACACACCACCTACTTCTCCTTCCACTAGGAAGATGCTCTCTGCTTGCAGTTTTCTCCTGCACTCTGAATTAGTAATGCTGGTGTAGGCCCTGACTCAAAGAAATATTTGTGCACTTACTGATGTCCTTTGGAGTGAACACGCATATCCAGTACAGAGATACAAAAGGCTCAGGCCTTTCTGTGTTGGAAGCAGGGAAATGTTGCTACGAATTCCAGATTTTGGGCCAGTTTTGGGCTCCCCAGTTCAAGAGAAATAGGGATCTGGAGAGAGTCCAACAGAAAGCCACAAGGATGAGTGGGGGACTCGACTGTCTGCCCTGTGAGGAGAGACTGAGAGCCCTGGGCTGTTTAGTCTGGAGAAGAGAATGCTCAGAGGAGATCTGATCCATGCCTATAAATACCTGAGGGGTGGGTGTCAAGTGAATGGGAACGAGCTCTTTTCGGTGGTCCACAGCAATAAGACAAGGAGCAGTGGCTGCAAACTGGAACATAGAAGGTTTCACCTCAACATGAGGAGAAACTTCTTTACGGTGAGGGTGACAGAGCACTGGAACAGGCTGCCCAGGGTGGGTTGTGGAGTCTCCTTCTCTGGAGACTTTGAAAGCCTGCCTGGATGCATTCCTGTGTGAACTACCCTAGGGGATCCTGTCTTGGCAGGGGGATTGGACTTGATGATCTTTGGAGGTCAGTTTTAACCTCTAAGGTTCTGTGCTTCTCTGATTAATTTCAAAATTAAAAGCATTGTCCAAAGGGAGAAATAAGCACTACGTGCAAGAAGGAAGCTCTGCTCAAGTCCACATAAAGCACCAAGCTGAGGAAATATATCTGCTTGCCTGATGGCTTTGCTGAGAGAGCTGTTCCCTGAACACAGTATCACAGTATCACAGTATCACCGTATCACAGTATCACCAAGGTTGCAAGAGACCTCAAAGATCATCAAGTCCAACCCATTACCACAGACCTCAAGACTAGACCATGGCACCAAGTGCCACATCCAAACATGCCTTGAACACCTCCAGGGACGGTGACTCCACCACCTCCCTGGGCAGCCCATTCCAGTGGGGAATGACTCTCTCAGTGAAGAACTTTCTCCTCACCTCCAGCCTAAACTTCCCCTGGCACAGCTTGAGACTGTGTCCTCTTGTTCTGGTGCTGGTTGCCTGAGAGAAGAAAGCAACCTCCTGCTGGCCACAACCACCCTTCAGGTAGTTGTAGACAGCAAGAAGGTCTCCCCTGAGCCTCCTCTTCACCAGGCTAAACAATCCCAGCTCCCTCAGCCTCTCCTCATAGGGCTTGTGCTCGAGGCCTCTCACCAGCCTCGTTGCCCTTCTCTGGACACGCTCAAGCACCTCAATGTCCTTCTTAAATTGAGGGGCCCAGAACTGGACACAGTACTCAAGGTGTGGCCTAACCAGTGCAGAGTACAGGGGGAGAATGACCTCCCTGCTCCTGCTGGCCACACTATTCCTGATGCAGGCCAGGATGCCATTGGCCTTCTTGGCCACCTGGGCACACTGCTGGCTCATGTTTAGGCGGGTGTCAATCAGCACCCCCAGATCCCTGCTGACCTCTGAGGATTTTGTCCATTTCTTTTTGGCCTAGATGTGTGCTGTGTTTCACTCTGCAGGATCCGTTAGTGTGGCTCTTGGATCGCTTTGCAGTCCAGACTTTTGCACACTAGGGCCTATTTTAAAACTCATCTGCTTACCATGAAGTAGGAAATCCATTACCAGGGTTCATCAGACTTATCAACACAAGTAGCAGAGCCTAGGAAGAATGGCTCTGCATGCTCCTCCTGGGTGCCTTTTGTTCAGCACATGTCTGAAAAATGACCCTTCCTCTGGCATTTCCTACATCTTGCATTTCTAGCACATATGTGTTGAAGATCAGTCTGCCTACTGCTTAGGTCACATATGCTTGCCTTGCTTTTCTGTGTCCTTTCATTAGTTGGAAATACTTTGATGATGTCTGTCTCAAATACTTTGTTAAATGGCCAAGTTCTTGTTTCTTAGGCTTATCTCAGCAATGTTCCTTAGAGTGCCAGTGGTAACTGACCATAAAGCCTGTCCATCAATCCTTTCCAGAAATAACAATTACCAGGTTCTCTCAAATGTAATTATTTGCATGGAGTTACCTCTTGAGAAATACTCTACAGTCTTCCTTTGCCTGTATTTGGAGATAAAGTTATAGTTACATTTCCTGAGACTTTCAGGGCCTTCATCTACAGTCTTTTGGTTTTGGTTTGTTTGGGTTTTTTTACCCCTTGATTAAGAAAGCCATGATTGGCAAACCAAAGTTCTGTCCTTCCTACCTTATTGCAAACTGAGGGATCTTTCCTCTACCTTTAAGTGTCCTTATGTTAAAACTTGGTAGCTACCTGTGAGAATTCCTTCTGTTCTGGCTATTAGGTAACTTCATCAGCATTTTAGCGCTTCAGAGTATTAAGGCCAGACTTGGGGTTTCATCTTTAGCTTGGAATCATGCTAGAAAGCAAGTTAGTGAGAACAGTGCAAAATGTGGTATAAATATTATCCTTTTTTGTTCAGCCTAACTCATACTAATTTAGCTTTAAGTATCCATCTGTGATACAATGTATATGAATCACAGCTTTGAACTAATTTTACTGCATCAGTTCCAGTGAAAATATAAGTTTAAAGCTATGTAATTTTTAATATAGACACTGGTGATATATAAATAACGTTATTTACATTCATTTAAACTCCCTAGTTACATGCAAATCTCAATGTGGAGAAGTAATAAAAACTAGATGCCAAAGAACCTGGAGAAGTTGCTAGATACTTCTTAGATTTATTGGTTAATTGCTTTATCCTCATATTGAGGTTTGGGCATAAACTACATTTTAAAAGCTTAAACTTTAGAGTGACAGAGATGGTGGGTGAGGGTATGCAACAAATCAAGCAAAGCAGGCAAAAGAGTAAAGTGATGTAAGAAACAGGTTGTTTGATGCTGATAGAAAAAGGTGTGTAGATATGTGTATGTGTAAGTACATATGTCAGTGTAGATAGAATTCAGACTCAGATGCAACCTTGAATTAGTTGCTCTCTTGAGCATGATCCCTTTGCATGCCTGCTTCTGTTTATAGCAGGGTGAGAAGAATTTTTGTAGTTGTCTAAATGAGAGCAAGACAAAGCCTAGAACATAACACATGGACATCAGTCCTGTGTGTGATGACTTCAAGAGCAGTGATCAGAAGTAAATCACACAAGTACAACTTCCCGTGCTCAGGATGATCAATTGTGGTCTTGGAGTGCCTGAGGTCACTTGTCAGACTGAAAGCTTAAGAGAAGGTTGCATGCTGCTATTGATCTGTTGCGTGACCCATGGTGTACCATCTAGCTTCAGCAGAACCAGCTAAAGAACTGTTGCAAGAGGTAAAAACATTTCTATTTCTTAGAGGACATTGCAGAAGTTAATCCACTGACATTCATGTGAGTCGCTGAAACGATCATGATATAAATCAAATGGAAAGTTACAGAAGCAAAAAAAAAAAAATACTGAGAGGTACCTTTCTTTTAGAACAGTTTCTCTCACTCCACTTCCTTCTTTCCATGCAGTGGAAGTCAACAGGGCCAGAGACAGCCCTCTTGATTTTTCTGACCTCTACAGATTTTTATTACATAGTATTTAAGTGATTTTCTATAAAGAAAACGTACGTATTGACATCTCTTTTTTAAAGCCTACAATATCTGTGGCCTAAGAAAGTTCAGCTTGTGGTTTTATAATAGATATTTAGGTCTGTTTGTTTCTGGAATACAACACAACATGAAGGATAATGGTATCTGTTACCCAAATAAATGAAACACCTTAAATAAGGTGGGACCTCTTCTTCTGCTGGAATTATTCTTTAGTCTTTTTTTTTTTTCTTTAGAACTTTATCACCACAAATGCCTAAACTATTTGTGAGAAGAACTTTCTTGTTGCTTTTTAATATTCTTTCTGTCGAGGCTTGAGAGATGTCAAACAAGGGAACATCTGATACGTAAAAGCAGCAAAGAAAACAAAACCTTGAATTAAATAAATGCTCTTTTAAAACATTAGGGAGAAACTATACCTTCTTATTCTTACAAAACATACCCTACAGCAGTGCTCAGAGCCTCAGTTACAAATGATAATGGAAATAATATTAATGTGGGTCCTTATCAGAGACCTGCTGAAGTCAGTTAAAGGCCTCCCATTGATTGCAAGGGATATTAGATCAGGCCCTTTCAGAACACATTTTGGTCAACTCTTGTCCAACCGTTATTTCATATAGGAGAAATGAGTTTTATCTCCCTCCTGCACTCTGTGCTTCTATCAGCAGAGTGACATCCAAGTGAGTGATCCAAATATGAGAAAAGCCCAGGCTGTCCCAGTGGTGAAGCGCAGAGGGTGTGGCAGTTTTTGAAGAACCTTAACACAATGACACATGGGAGGGAAGGACAGAGTGAGGGAAAATAAATCATAGAGCAAGACTGGGAAGTAAAGATGTAGAAAGGTATAAAAAGCAGTTCTTTAGTTTTTTTTCTAAATGAAAAGTAGTCTGGTCATGTCAAGACGTGAGCAGGTGGGAAAGTACAGCTTCACAGCTTTAAGATTGTGTATTGTTTTTCAGTTGTAACACAAAGGAGAGTTTGAAAAAAAAAAAAAAAAGAAAAGAAAAATGTTCCAGCAGGTTTTGGAGCAGGAAGGAGGCTATGCCAAATTATTGCTGATATTCAGTCTTTACAGGTGTGCTTTCTCCTTCACCTCGATGGGAAATCCCCTCATTTAATCTCATAAAATGTAGCAGAATGATTGTAAGCAACTTCCTACATGATGTCCTTTTCTTCTGCTTTTCAAGCCACCGTGAGACAACAGGAATTAAGACCCTGCAGGTTACAGCACATGGGTGAAACTGTATTGGCTTGTACAGCATCCCCGGCAGTGGAGTTCTGGAGGGATGCTGACAGCTCTGTGTAAAGAAACATTCAGCAGAGCAAAGCCAGCTTAAGATGTTTGTTGTGGCTTGATCTTTCTCTGAACACTTTCTCTTGCACTTCTCAAGAAAGCATGCTTTGCTCTTAGACATATGTTACATGGTGTTGCATTTCAGTAGGAAGTAAGTAGGATGGGCATTTGTTTTATGTTATTTTAAAGATGATTCACAGGGAAAAACATCTTTAAAACAGTATTGCACATTTTACCAGCCAAAACCCAAAATAAAATAAAGGTAAGGACAAGGATGGCCCAAATGTAGCATTTCCTTGCAGTCTTCATTATCAGATTCCTGCAAAATACTGGAAAATGATCACAAAATGCTACTCTGTTATCAAAATGCAAATATTTTACAAGATTTTATTGAATTTTATTAAAATAGTTTGTCTCTTACTGGCAACATCTGGTTCTATATGTTATTTCAATTTTCTCATGCTATTTAATTTTTATTTGATTCACATTTTAAAAAACCCTTTACATTAGTGCTAATATCACAGGATCATAGGATGTCAGGGGTTGGGAGGGACCTCCATAGATTATTGAGTCCAATCCCCCTGCCAGAGCATGACCATAGAATCTAGTGCAGGTCACACAGGAACAAATCCAGACAGGGCTTGAAAGTCTCCAGAGAAGGAGGCTCCATAACCTCTCTGAGCCTGTTGCAGTGCTCTGTGACCCTTACAATAAAGTTCTTCCTCATGTTGAGATGGAACTTCCTGTGCTGTAGTTTGTACCCATTACTCCTTGTCCTATCACAGGGCACAACTGACACCCAGCCCTCAGATATTTATAAACATTGATTAGATCCCCTCTCAGTCTTCTCTTCACCAGACCAAAAAGCCCCAAGTCCCTGAGCCTCTCCTCTTAGAGCAGTGCTCCAGCCCCTTAATTATCTTTGTAGCCATGATGCCTGCATTCTCTTTGATGCTAGAAATAATAATATTTTGTATTGCTCAACTGACATCACGTAGCAGAACCATTCCAATATTTATTGCCTTGATATAGTTGCTTTGATGTTTCCTCAGAAACCATTTTTAATTTGTTTTGTAGAGCATATCTCAATATTTTGAGTCTTTCCCAGAAATTTGGAAATGCAGTTTCTACTTAACTAGCATTAAGCTGATAATCAGTACCATTCTCTTCTCAGCTTTCATGGGGTGCATATGAAATGAGACTTTCCTGTCTCTTGTTTTCACTCATCTTACTGTGCTCATTCCCACCCCAATGGCAGATCCATAAATCCAACACTAGTCTTCTCCTCTCTGCATTCACCCAGCTGCTTGGGACTAGAGCTGAGACAATTTTCCCCTCTCACAGGAGCTCACTCTCTGGAAGCCTGGTAAAAGAACCTAGATACTTTTGGGGAAAAAAAACAAAACAAAAAACAAACAAACAAACAAAAAACCCATTAAAAAAACCACCCAAAAAAAGCCAAGCAACAAATAAAACCCAAAACCCAAACCAAAACAACCAAACCAAACCAACAAAAAAAAACAAACAAACAAAAAAAACCCCCAAAAAACAGAGCCACATCTTATTCCATATAATTTTTTGTAAGATTTCTTTTCTCTTTTCATGTTTTATTAGTGTAAAGAACAAAATGGGAGATGAATAATTCAATGGGGTCTTGTGTTAATTTTGCAAACATACCACTAGTAAATGTGTAGATCAAAGTATTTGGTAGTAATTCACATATACCTTTCTAGCTCTGCATGTCCAATGGAAATGTGTAGCATATTTTTCTGGCACTGTAATTAGAAAACGTGAATTGTTGAATTATATCTTATAATATATAGAGAAATACTCCATTAGCTTTAATTTCTTTATAATGATTGTTTCCCCCTGGGTTTTGCACCCAATAAATAGAGTTTTACAAATTAAGTATTTGACTAAAGTGAATGAATCAAAAGTCCTTGAAGAAAAAAAAAAGTAATTATTTTTTATTCATTTCCAACTCTTTAGGTTTTCAGTGTGATGGAAGATGTAATCAAAGATTTTTCACCAAAGACCTGATCCAAAGCTTGTGAAAGGTAATAGGTGCTATCATAGTGTCATTAAAACTAATTGGCAAGGCTCCTCTATCAGGAGGAGTAAGATTTTGAGCGTGGTAGCTTGCCTGAGTTTTGAAAATTCAAACTTTATGTTTTGAGATTAAAGTTCCTGTTTGTGGAAGTACAACCTGTGAAAAATAACGGATGGAAAGGTGAGCAGAAATCTTGAAGAGCCTGTTCAGTTAAATAAAATTAAAACAAAACCACAAAAACAAAACAAAAAAAATCCTCATGTGAATGTACTGACTTTTTATAATACATTTTAAAGAAATTATCAAAATGACCTCTCATTTCAGTTTTCCTGTTCTCTATATATTGATGTACTAAATATGCAGAGCATCCCATACTTGACCATTGTAGCTTTTTCTATCATAGCATTACCAAAAAAGCTCGGGGCCTAAAATAAATTCCATGACTTAATTGATATGTATCATCACAGCATATTTCAACTTGGGAAAAAAAAAAAATCTAATATTTAAATTTTCATGCAAAATGTTGACATCTCAGAGTCTTTCAATGACCCTTCTAAGTTGCACATTGGTGGTCCACTTTCTTTAGTCATTCATGTGCCCTGTCAGACAATTGTCCTGTTGAAGTCAGTGAAAATTTTGACGTGAAGTGAAATAGGATGATAGTTATGAACTTATTTTCTTTTGAATAAATATGTTGCTTGCTTAGCTTTTCCTTTTACCTCATCACCTCCTCTCCTCTTGTATCTCCACAAACATCTCTCATTCCGTGCCGCTGATCGATCGCCGTGGGCTCTGTGCAGCTTGTTACGTGCCTTGTGGACGTTTCTTTTGTGATCAAAGCATCTCCCTTTCAGGAAGAGCTGCCTTATTGCGATGCCACTCAAGGCTCTATCTTTGTGTGATCAAAATATGTTCCTGTTATGTGAATTGAAGCTAATTCTGACCAGCTGAGAGGAAGGAGAAAAGAGGAAGGACACTGGTGTGGTTATGGTGTTAGCCAAAGCCTCTGGGGATGAAGGTGTATTTCCCTGTCCTGCCACAAATGTCTGCAGTGGCTTCAGGCAAATTACTTAAAGTCCCATACAGGTCCCTACAATGTCACTTAGGAAGCAAAATAATACTTTAAAAAACACATCCTGAAATTACTGCTGATCATGGCCTGAAATTCATCAGGCCCCTAAGCTTTTGTTTTTCACTGCCTGTGTAAGAAATGCTTCGGTGTGGACATGACTGAACAGCTCAGTGCCTGGCTCATGCCTGAGCTTGCCTTGGCACTTCTCCGCCTACCTTCCATTGGGGATGGGGCCTGGCTGGCAGACTCACCTGCTGCTGACCCACGTGGCTAGGTCCTAGGTGAGGGGACAGTCAATTGCCTTCACTGTAGGCTATGATTGCCCCTTCAAAGTGAATTCCTCAGTCATCCTGGCCCAGCTTGCAGTGCACCAGTCTGTGTTGCAGAGTGGCTGGGGAGTGCACAGGCTGGAGTACTGTGTGCAGTTCTGGAGCCCCCAGCACAGGAAGGACATGGAAGTGTTGGAGCGGGTCCAGAGGAGGGCCACAAAGATGATCAGAGGGCTGGAGCAGCTCTCCTATGAGGACAGACTGAGAGAGTTGGGGCTCTTCAGCCTGGAGAAGGCTTCAAGGAGACCTTAGAGTAGTCTTCCAATATCTGAAGGGGGCCTACAGGAAGGCTGGGGAGGGACTATTTATAAGGTCTTGCAATGACAGGACAAGGGGCAATGGGTTTAAACTGGCAGAGGGGAGATTTAGACTGGATGTTAGGAGGAAGTTCTTTGCAGTGAGGGTGGTGAGACACTGGCACAGGTTGCCCAGGGAGGTTGTGGCTGCTCCCTCCCTGGAGGTGTTCAAGGCCAGGTTGGATGAGGCCTTGAGTGACCTGTGCTAGTGNATGAATGCCAGGCCAAATAATGTCCTTTTTCAAATACATTAAATAACCAAGATCTTGGAATTTGCTTCCTCTTTGTAAAAAGAGTCAGAATACCTGTTAATCTGCCCTGATTTCCTTTACTAAAAGGGATACAAACAATAAACAGGCAACTGAATACGAGCCAGGAGTGTGCTCAGGTGGCTAAGAAGGCCAATGGCATCCCTGCTTGGATTAAAAATGCTGTGTCCAGCAGGAGTAGGGAGGTGATTGTCCCCTTGTACTTGGCTTTGGTGAGGCCACACCTTGAATATGAATATTGTGTTCAGTTTTGGGCCCTGCAATACAAGAGAGATGTGGAGGTGCTGGAGTGGGTCCAGAAGAGGGCAACAAAGTTGGTGAAGGACTTAGAGAATACCTCTTATGAGGAGCGACTGAGGGAGCTGGGGCCGTTTAGTTTGAGGAAGAGGAGGCTGCGGAAACACCTCATTGCTGTCTACAACTACCTGAAGGGACATCATGGAGAGGCTGGAGCTGGTCTCTTCTCACAGGTAACTGGAGACAGAACAAGGGGGAATGGCCTCAACCTGAGACTGGGGAGGTTTAGATTGGACATTAGGAACAAAATTTTCATGGAGAGAGCGGTCAGGCACTGGAATGAGCTGCCCAGGGAGGTGGTGGAGTCACCAACCCTGGATGTGTTTAAGGGTCATTTGGATGTGGTGCTTAGGGATATGGTTTAAGGTGAATCTTGTAGAGTAGGATTATAGGTTGGGCTTGGTGATCCTTAGGATTTTTTCCAACTTGGATGTTTCTGTGATTCTGTCATTGTCCTCTTTTTCCCAAGAAGATGGCTGGGGAACAATGGGAGCTCAACCCTCTGTTCTCAGCGTCTCAATGATCTTTCATATTGCCCTGGTTTGCTTCAGCAAACTGTTCTCCACACCTACTTTGTGACATGTGTCACTGTCAGGTGGTTGCTCTAATTTCTCAAAATTTTCTTTCTGTCTGTATTGTTAAAATATTTTATTTTCATATTCTGACTCCCTTGGTGGTAACTTAAGGAAAAAAAAAATACAGCCAGCCTGTCTTTAATTAAGAAGAGATGCAATTCAAGACATGTTAATTAAACTTTGATAACATCTTGAGGAAGGCAACTGGAGTTTTAAAGCCCTGTTAGCCAATGGAGGGGAGCTAAGGAGTTTAACAGAACCATAAATATTTTTAAAAGGTTAAGAGGCTTTGAGTTTTTAAATCTTAGGCAATAAGATGAAGTCTGAGGGGCTAGAAGGCTGACATCAGAATACTTA
>WBNM01016395.1:0-27522 GCA_013399055.1 Ramphastos sulfuratus | reverse complement strand
TGTAGCAATTGTGGGTTTGAGTTCCATTACTGAAACTTTAAACATTAAATAGCTGCAAGCCAACAGACTCTTTTGGTGTTTTTTTTTTGTTTTTTGTCCTAATGCTGCTATTTTCTTCTCTTCTAGACCGTGCAGTGTTTGCTGGACAGTGGTGCAGATATCAACAGGCCCAATGTGTCAGGGGCAACTCCACTCTATTTTGCCTGCAGGTTACATATTTTTAACTTAATAGTTTGCTCAAAGTGAAACAGATTTATTTTTATTTTTTCCCCCTTTCTGCAGTGACAATGATTAGAAAGCACAACATGTAGGAAACAACAAAGCTGGCTGATATTTCATCTTGTCTAATGTTTGACTGTAGTTTGTCTCATTTAAATACTTCTCTTAGTGCTGCAAGCTTGTGGACCTTTTTCTATCAGGCATGTTAGACATAAAACTGTGACTCCTGAACTGAGCTTAGGTTATTGTCAGTAAACTAAAAATTCTCATTTATAAGGCAAGTTTGACCAGAATGTGTGTTGTGGTATTGCAGTGTGTGTGAAATGAGCATTTATGCCTCAGTGCTGAATTGAAATTACATTGTTGCTTTGATCAGTTCTGTTCCCTTCACAGTTTAGTTTTGTTTCAAAACTAACCACCTGTGATAAATGACCTTTTATTTTAATTGGAACATTTCTGTAGAACATTTACATTTTTATAATCCCTTTGCTTTGGTTACAGATGGAATAGTTCACCTATGATGAAATGTTAATATAAGCAAAAGGAGAAATGAACTGACCTGGTGGCCTGCCAGGAGTTATGCTGTGGGAACCCTGATCTGAGCTAGTGTGTGCTGAGTCTTGTCAGCTGAGAAGGGGAGAATAATTAGGTGCTGCCTAATTGAATGCCTTGGTGCTTGATTTAGGGACTGATATTGGCATGCAGTTCAAAAGAAGCAAGCAGCTTGCCTGGGTTTGGAGGTTTTCCACGAGAAGGGAATGTGTTGCAAGTACAGTGGTGATGTTCTTTTAGGAGTTAACAACTGGAACAGCTGACAGGGTGCTATAAACAGGGTGTGTAGTGGAAGTCAGTCTCTCCTTGTCAGTGGATACTGCTGCTGCTACCTGGAAGAAAGGTTACAGATCCCTGCTGACAGGGAAAGCAGGATGTGGTAGCAGGGACTAGTGATGGATGCAGAAAGGGTATCAGTGCTCAAAGTCTGACTTTGAAACCTGTGTTGACTAAAAGTTGTGCACTTAGTCTAGAGAATTGCAGCGAAGAAGCTTTGAGCAGGCTGTTAGCTCCTTTCTGAAATCTGGTAGCTGACTCTGAATTTTTGTTTGCATTGGGGCAAGGTCAGTTAGACTGACCTGGACTGGAAGGGCATCAACAAGGAGGGCTCAGCTGGGAACTATTTTGACCAGTGGAGCTACCTCTTGCCTCTTAGCTGTTGTCACATTTCCTGTGCCCTTACTGATCTGTTAGTGCAGGCAGCCTTGCTGTGTTCCAGGACAGCTTCTCATAGAGTTGTGTAAAGGCTGCTCTGTAAGCTGGGTTATCACCTCAAACTTCATCGAACAACTTGTATCCCTAACTGCAGTGTTTTCTATCAGTCTCTCATTTCACCTTTCACATTGGTCTGTGTAATCAACTATTCTTTCAAGATGTTTTTATTGAAGTCAGCATCTAATTGCTGCTACCCAATGTCTTGTTTTCTTCTTGGAAAGATGTGGAGGGATAGAAATCATCTTTGGTCATCTCTCTGCAATGATGGGCTGTTGGAATAGTTGTGAAATGCTCAACTGAAGGGAACAGAACTGTACAACCAATAAATAGATGAGTGAGACTGGGGAATAGACACTGCATGGAAAAGTCAAACTCCTCACTCTCCACATTCCCAGTCTGTTGGTTAAATTAGAGCCAAGAGTTGGTGTATTGAACTGTCATGCAAAAAAAAAAAAAAAAAGTTTTATCAGTAAAAAGAATCTCATTAATATTTTACTGATGCTTAAGGTGCAATTAGATGATTTTTTTTTTTTCTCCTCCAAATCTGGTAGGAGTGAGCAAAGAACTCAGCCAAACTCTGTGAAGGAAATTAGGGTGTAAATTGAGAAAAAACTTTGTGGTGGTTTTTTTTTTTTTTTCCCTCTTATTTTTTCAGGAAATGCAGCTCATGTGTATTTATGAGACTGGGCTAAGATTAATCATTTTTGAATGATGAGAGTAACTCTGGCTTGATAAATGGGCCATACCTAATTCTACACTGTGCTTCTGTAGTGGCCCTGAAAAGGAGCAAAAGAATATAAATGGCATTATCTTCCACTCAGTTTCTGCTTAGCTTCACACCATAACTATTTGTTTTCTCCTATCATGTTAGTTTTGTTTGTTAGATCCAATAAAACCAGATTTATCACTTAGAGCATAAATGCTCTTTTAACTCTTTCTTCTCTTTTGCATAGCCATGGTCAGAGAGACACTGCACAAATCCTTCTGATGAGAGGAGCCAAATATTTACCAGACAAAAATGGTGTCACTCCACTGGATCTTTGTGTACAGGTATTGAGTCAGCATCACTCTTCTGCTGTGGCCTTCTGTCACCAACTGCAGTGGCAGCTGATCAGTGTTGTTCTTCTGGTGGCTTTTAAAGCCTTCAGCGAAACAGAAACACAGAAAGAGTTTTTTTGCAATTAAATTGATCCTACAGGCAGGCTTCAAATTTGTACCCTTTGCAGAAATCTTTAATATCTTTAAAGGCTTTGTGGGGTTGGAGCTCATGAGAAAGAGTTTGCAGAACTCTGACTGGGGAGTTTGTGAATCCTTGGTGTAAAAGTCATCTTCACTCTCCAGTTTTACAGTCCCCAGGGCTCCACTTTCACACATCTAACTTCTGTCAGCTTTTCTTTAGGTGCAAGTAGTGACACCTGGTGTTTGCTGATGTTTAATCAAAATGGCTTTTGGTCTTCTTACTGCTTAGGGTGGTTATGGAGAGACCTGTGAAGTCCTCATACAGTACCATCCTCGACTTTTCCAGACAATAATTCAGATGACACAGAATGAAGACCTCCGGGAAAACATGGTAACGCAGGATGCTGGCTTTGGTACCTTCTCACCTGTGCTGTGGAGATCTCATTGCTTAATATGAGTGTCCTGATTAGAAGCCACCACCAGCAGCTGACTGCCAGTGCCAGAGTAGTTGGCCACTGTGCATCTTTCTTCCCCTGTGGATGGAATTTTTATTTTAATTCAGTGTTCTACCTTCATGTCTGGCAAAGTGATCTAGACAGTGTAAGAATTGGAAGAGCAGACCTGTTGCAAGCTTCACTGTGCATTTGGCCACTGTGCATTTTTGTTCCCTGTGCAAGTTGGCCACTGTGCATTTTTCTTCCTCTGTGGATAGAATTTTTATTTTAATTTAGTGTTCTGCCTTCATGTCTGGCAAAGTGATCTAGACAGTGTAAGAATTGGAAGAGCAGAAAGGTGCTGGTGGAGAATTCTATACATACAATTGCTTTGTGTGATGGGGTCTGTTTTCCTTCATTTACTGGTTATCTGCAGATATCCATTCTAGGATATGTCTCAAGGCTTGAATCCTCTAGAATGAACTTGAACATTTGGAGTATGATCTCTCATCTCTTTGAAGTTGCCTTGTACAGCAAGATTGCATCCACAATTCCCCTGGCTTATTATTGCTGTAGATGAAGCTCCTCTGTTTCCTTTTCAGTGGTTCTTCTGTATCTTGTTTCTTTTATTACTGTGGGGCAGTGCAATCTAAAGCAAAGAAAAAACAAGGAAAGTAATTTGTATTTCTTGATTGCTTAGGAGGAAGGTTGAGGTGTTGCTTTTTTTTTTCCCTTTCCAAATCTAGCTAGCTGTGAATTTTAAATTTATTGTTTGATTGTAAATAACTGCAAACAGTTCTTGCAGGCTGTAATTTATTTTTTCTTTCTTAAAGAATAGAAAAGGTTAGACTTAGTAAGGTGCTGGCTGCCACTCCACTGAACTTGGTTTGCTAGATTTTTGAAGGTGTTACTGTTCTCTGTAATCCCATTAGTTCCACTACAAGACTGAGGATTTATAAGTCTGTATAGAGACACTGTTTGAATTTCAGAGACAGGGCTGAGTTTCACAAAGTAAAATGACAGAGAGGTGAGGATTTCCAAAAGTGTTGGAAGCTTTGGGAGGTGCTATAGGAGATTTCAGGTAAAAGGGAAAGATGAACAAAATAGAACAAAGAAGACTTCCTATGGAAAGTGGCAAAGTGTAGAAGTGAAGACAGCAAGAAAAATGATTTAATCTGTGTGAGTAATGGTGGAGGTGTGTGCAAAGCCAAGATCTGAATGAGAGTGTATGCAGAATCTAGTAGATGATACATGCTGTAGTTATGCTTTGTTACCTTAAATGGGAGCATATTTTAAGTGTGGTCTTCTGTGACCAAATCTGAGCTGTTCTGCCCAATGTCTTGGTTAATGACTAGTTCACATCTGGAAGAGATGACACACAGAGGCTGGAAGTCAGGACTCACATTGGAAATGTTATTGAGAAACTGGAAAAATTATTTACAAACTGCAGGGAGAAAGATGCAGCCTTAGCCATTGGGAGCTAGAGAGTCAGCTGAACCTTGAGAGAAACTTCAACCTAGTCAAGGACAACTAAGTCTTAGAAGAAATGGATCAGGAAAGCTGCAGGGCTTCCAGAGTAGAAGACATCTGAAAATCAGATAGGCAAATTGGGCAAGCCAGTTTGGATTGCTGATGCAAATGCTCCTGCCTTGGGGCAGAGTAGTGAGGGCAGATAAGCTTTATGAGGTTCCTTTTTGTTGCAGCTTGCTGTAGGAGGAGAGCAGGATTACTGAGCTTTCTGAAAGTGAGACAGAAGGGAGTAGATGAGGGTGCAGTAGGAGTGCTGAAGGGCAGTGCAACTCAAGAGTTAGCTTATCTGCAAAACAAGGTCCAGGCTGAGAGAAGGGTAGAGCAAAGGAGCTGAAGACAGGGCAGTGTCTGGACATGTGCTGCATTTAGGCTTTGTGAGCAAGTGATGATATTAGCAAGAAGAGGGCCATTTTGGAGGAGAAAGTGGTGATAACAATTATTGATTAGCAGGATATGGCTTCTTGCCCAAGAAAGGGCATTCAGTATCTTGAGCAAAAATGAAGACAGTGAGATGCACTTCACAGTGCAAGGCTCACTCACAGTATCATGAACTGGGAAATTATGGGTTATGGAACTGAAAATCTGCTTTTAGCTTTCAGAAGTTGAAAGTGTATCCCACTAATCTTGCCAGTGACAGGTAAGTAGTTGTTATGAGTTGATAACTGGTTAAGCATTGTGTGTCCATAGCATTCTGTAATGCCACCTGTCCTGTAGCAGATACTGACACTATGATGGATGCCTTCTGGCACTCTTGAGAAGTGATAATGAAACATGACCTGAGCTTAGATTAGCTGTTGAACAATGCAAACATAAATGAGTATTGGTAGATATTAATGCTTGGCTGATCATGTTTTAAGTGAAGTGTTGACCTGGCACTGAGATGATGCAATTTTTTTTTCATTCTACTGTCTCAGTTGCGGCAAGTTCTGGAGCACCTGTCCCAGCAGAGTGAAAGCCAATATCTGAAAATCCTAACAAGTCTTGCTGAAGTTGCTACAACAAATGGTCATAAACTGCTTAGGTGAGTGTGAGAAGATCATAAGTAGGCTGATAGTAGTTAGTGTCATGTAGTAGTTTTAATCATCTTAACGATCTGATGCTGAGTATGTGCTGGAGTAAGTGGCTCTCAAATGTGCATCTGTATGACAGTGCCTGTCTGGATCACTGTCTTCATATGAGGCCTTCAGGACACAAAGTTGGTGTTCTTATGTGTGGCTGCTGGTGCCAAGAAGCTTGAGTTGGTCAGTTTGAAGACTCAGGGTGCTAGGCCAGCTCTTTTCAACTACGCTATCACCTAGAACGGCTGGGCTTGATCCTTCCAGGCTGGCAGTCTGATTCTCTGTAACTCACACAAGTGTGGGTTTTGTTGGCTTAGTTTGGCTGTGGAGCTCTAAGAGGTGAAGCTTTTTAGCCAGTTATCAATCATTCTTTTTCCCACTCTTTTTCCTTCCCTTCAACATCCCTACATGTTTTCTTAATATGTTTGAGGAGAGTTTGCTGGGCCACTTGAGAAGACAGAAAACTTTTGATGTGGTTATTGGGTGAATAACTTAGTAGTGCTGTTGTGGAGTATCTCTTAAGTAGGAATAGTGATGTCTTTACCCATCCCTTGTCTGACTGAGGTAGTTAAGAGACATTAAGGGTAGCAGCTGGGCAAGGGTGGGCTGTGGCAGCAGCTCAGATCAGTCAATGTGCTTTTACTGCTGGATGTTTTCCAATCCAGAGGAGAGATCATTTTCATCTGGATACCCTAATTAATTTCATGCATTTGGAGATGCTTACTGTTGGACATAGGATTTCTTACTGATGGTTGGTAAGAAGTATAGATGTGTGTGAAAACATATCTTGTGTGGTCTGGAATTTGCTGTTCTTCACTTCTAGGTAAAATTATGACTACATTGCTACAATTACAGTGCTTCTGTCTAACTTTGGGGCAGCTGCAGGAGATGGAAGTTAAGATTCACTATCTGTCTGAATCTGGGGCAGCTGCAGGAGGTGGAAGTTCAGATTCACTATCTGTCTGACCCTGGGGCAGCTGCAGGAGGTGGAAGTTCAGATTCACTATCTGTCTGACCCTGGGGCAGCTGCAGGAGGTGGAAGTTCAGATTCACTATCTGTCTGACCCTGGGGCAGCTGCAGGAGGTGGAAGCTAAGATTCACTAGGGCTTAAAGCTTAAGGGTTCTTCTTTTCAGCATGTGTGTCAGACCCCACCATTAGGTTTACTTATTCCTTAATATACTAAATTGTTTCCCCTGGGAAAAGAAACTTAAATATTTCATTTTTTTCCCCCCTCAGCTTGTCAAGTAATTATGAAGCTCAAATGAAGAGTCTCTTAAGGATCGTGAGGATATTTTGCCATGTCTTTCGCATTGGCCCATCCTCTCCCAGTAATGGAAATGACATGGGCTACAATGGAAATAAAACTCCAAGAAGTCAGGTGTTCAAGGTCAGAAAAGTATATGATGTTGTTAGGAAGATAGACCTTAAAGAGATGAATTTCACAAAGCATGCATTCATTAATCAGACATCTCATGAACAGGACGTAAGTTTGGTTGATGTCCCTATCCCTTCTTAAGTTTAAACCTCCTTCTTTTGCTCATGAATTATTTTTCTTTCTTTCCATTGGATTCATCTAACTGCTGTGCACATCTCATCTCATGATTTCTATTTATTTCTTACTTAATATATTGTTTATTAGGCTGTAGAAGGTTCAGTTCCCCAGATGATTTTGGTAAACTTTGTTGTTGTTTTCTATTATTTCTCTTACTGCTTCAAAGTGGAGTGACCTCAAACTGTGGTACTGTTCATAATAGATTGTATTCATGTAATTTCAAAATGATATTTGGAGATTTCTTGGGTGATCAGGTGTGTCCAGCTTCACAAGAGAAATGGGGACAATTGATTTCTTAATCTCTTTAGTGTTTTCACTGTGACCATGATGTTGGGTCCAAGTTGCTCTTGGATTTTATTACAAGCCACAGGTCTCTCAGCTCTTTGTCTTCTCTGTAGTAGATCTGCACCTCAGAACAAAATAGTGAGGATGGAATTGTGCCAGATTTCAGTTATATTGGGTTAAAGCTGGTTATATTGGTTCTAAGATGTGCAGTGATGGAATTGTACCAGATTTAAGTTGTATTGGGTTAAATTGGTTATATTTGTTCTAAGATGTGCAGNTGCCTATGGCAGGGGGTTGGAACTGGCTGATCCTTGAGGTCCCTTCCAACCTTACCATTCTCTGGAATTGTACCAGATTTCAGTTTCATTGGTTTGAAGCTGGTGGTAGTGAGGAAAGATTGACTTTGTTGAAATTGATAACATCAAAGATGGATGTGGGATTCTGCTGATGCTTTTCTGTTTCATAAGGCTGGCTGTTGGTGACCCTTACTCTGAGGCATCTGGGCTGCTATCTGGGAGCTCACATCTCACTGGATGTGTGCTTGGATCTGAATCTCTGTTGTGTTGTCTGGGGGTGCTCCATCTGCTCTGTACAGGGAGCTTCTTTGAGCAGGGCCATAAAGCACTGACACACTCTGGCAACTCAGCATGTGTATTGTCTCTGTCCTTGACTGCAGCAATGTGCTGTGTGACAACCATGAGGCTAAACTGTTCAATACTTCAGTGTTTCACACTTTGCAAATTATTTTTTTTTCTATTTTCTTTCTATATTTTTCCCTTTGTGCTCTATGGCTTCAAATATGTAATTTTAGCTCGAGTATTTGACTCTTATCTCTAACATGACTTCTAAAGGATCATTTAAAGCTTTTAAATGTGCATGGTATTTATTTGCCTTAAGGGCATTATCACACTATTAATATTCTGTAATGTCAACATGTCCCTTTTTGTTTTTGCATGTGTTTATTGCAGCCACTGGAACTGCTCTGGCATTCACTAGATGAGTGGCTCGTTCTTATAGCCACAGAGCTGATGAAAAACAAAAGGGACTCTGCCAACATCACTTCTATTTTACTGAAGCAAAAAGCACCAGATCACCAGGATTCTGCTCCTGCACCTTCCTTTGCTACTGCAGGAACTGAGGGCAGAAAAGAGCTATCTGCTGATGCTTACGATCCTGCTGGGAAGCAGGAAGCCTGTGCTGATTGCCAGGATGTTATCTCCATGACAGCAAACAGGCTAAGTGCTGTCATCCAGGCCTTTTATATGTGCTGCTCCTGCCAGATGCCTCAGGGGTAAGGAGAAGGGTCTGTTTGTTACCTAAACTGTTGCCATTTAAAAATCCTACCTGCTTGCTTGGAAGAGTGATGGTGCTGAGGAGATGATACTAGTGACAGTCAAGGGTATTCTTTTTAATGCTTGGGTTTTGTTGTTGTGTGTGTGGGTTTTTTTCTTTCCTTTATTTTTGTTTTGTTTCTTCCCTCCTTTGTTTGGCTTGTTTTGGCTTATCGTTTTTTTTTCCTGCTTTCATGGCACCAAACAGCACAGCAAAATTTCCATCGTGCTGCTGCCTGTGACCTTAGCTATGTTGGGGCACATGTTTTGTATTAAATGTCTAATGACCCTTTCTAGTCATGTGGGATACTTGCAGGTCATGTAATTTTTATCTCCTGGAAGTTAACTGCTGCTCTTGCTGTTGGCTCTCAATGTGAAGTTATTTAATGGGATTATCCAAAAAGAAGAGCTATAAGCTCAGAATAAACCTATGAATTACATTTGTGCTGGAGTAAAACTCATTTGGCTATGTTGCAGAAATTTGTAACAGGAGGAGCTCAGTCTCCAAGTGATGCTTACTTGGAAGGAATCCTGTCCTGGCTTTACAAGCATAGTTTTGTGTGGAACAGCTTTTAGGTAGTGCTTATTATTCTTCCTTGGCAAGTAGTTCTGTTACTTCACAAAGCTTTTCAGGACCTCCTAGCCCCCTGTTATGGAGCTGGACAACCTCATGATCTTTCTTCTTGCCATTCTTCCTCACCACAATTTAGAATAGGTGTGGTGGGGGTTTTATAGAGTGATCAAGAGTATAGAACAGCCTGTGGACATTGTAGATCTGTGGTAGGACTGATGTTACAGGTGCTTCCATTGCTGTACTGAGGGCTGGAAGTGTGTGTACCTCCACTTGTTCTGATAGCTGTTAACAGTGGTTAGATTGCTTGACCTTCTTGATTATTGGTATTTTTGCCTTTTCTGTCAGTTTATTATGAAATGTTAGTGCTGCTGAAGATTTTATTTCATANCCATTCTATGATTCTGTAATAATTGACTGGTTCCACAACATCAGCTTCTATTTACATAGTATTTTATTGGGGAAAAAAATAAAAAAGGCAACAACTTGTGTAATTCAAATTCTTTTCAGCTTCATTAACCAAAAGCATCTTGTGGTTTCTTTGACCAGGATGACATCACCTCGTTTTATAGAGTTTGTCTGTAAACATGATGATGTCCTCAAGTGTTTTGTTAACAGGTAAGCTTCAAAAAATAGGGAATTTATCATTTCTTGGTTTTAATCTTCCCCCCCACCCCAGTATTTCAAACTCATTTTGCTTTTCTCTCAGTCATATTTTTGGGTTATTGTTGTGGCATATTTTGGTGGTTTGGAGTTCAATGAATTCTTCTGCATGTAAGAAAGCTGGGGAGGGACTTTTTTACAGGGACTTGTAGTGATAGGGCAAGAGGGAATGGATCGAAGCTTGAGAAGGGGAAATCTAGACTGGAGATTAGGAGGAAATTCTGGACAGTGAGAGTGGTGAGATGCTGGAACAGGTTGAGGCCCTGTCCTTGGAGCTACTCAAGGTCAGGCTGAATGAAGCTCTGAGCAGCCTGATCTAGTGGAGGTTGTCTCTGCTGACTGCAGTGGGTTGGTCTGAATGACCTTTGGAGGTCCCTTCCACCTCAAACCATTCTATGTGTCGCCAGCAGAGCAAGGGAGGGGATTCTGCCCCTTTGCTCTGCTCTCCTCAGACCCCATCTGGAGTCCTCTGTGCAGTTCTGGAGCCCCCAGCACAGGAAGGACATGGAAGTGTTGGAGCCAGTCCAGAGGAGGCCACGAAGATGCTCAGAGGGCTGCAGCAGCTCTGCTATGAGGACAGGCTGAGAGAGTTGGGGCTGTGCAGCCTGGAGAAGAGAAGGCTTCCAGGAGACCTTGGAGTGGCCTTGCAGTATCTGAAGGGGACTCCAGGAAGGCTGGGGAGGGACTATTGACAGGGTCTTGCAATGCCAGGACAAGGGGCAATGGGTTTGAAGTGGCAGAGGGGAGATTGAAAGTGGATGTTAGGAGGAAGTTGTTTGCAGTGAGGGTGGTGAGACACTGGCACAGGTTGCCCAGGGAGGTTGTGGCTGCTCCCTCCCTGGAGGTGTTCAAGGCCAGGTTGGAGAAGGCCTTGAGTGACCTGTGCTAGTGGGAGGTGTCCCTGCCTGTGGCAGGGGATTGGAACTAGATGATCCTTGAGGTCCCTTCCAACATTACCATTCTATGATTCTGTAAGTCATTTGCAGTCAGTAGTTAGGAAAACATTAGAGAACAGGATCTGGAGCTGTTCACTATGACTAATTACATTGTCTTTTTCTGTTAACTTTGTGTGTCATGAAGCATTATTATTAGCTCTCTGACTAACAGGCTTCTAACCTATTTTTTTTTTTTTCTTTCAGAAATCCAAAAATAATTTTTGATCACTTTCATTTTCTTCTGGAGTGTCCTGAACTAATGTCCAGATTTATGCACATCATAAAAGCTCAGGTAAATGTTAGGAGATGCCTAGATCCAACCTCTAGGATATAAAGAGAGTGTTTTCTGTAAGCACACTTAAAAAAACGTATAATCCATTTGTGGAGAAATACTGAGTGTGGGCTTCAGTGCTTCTAAATATAGGATGTGGAAAAATGACATTAAACAGATGTGGCAGACATATTTCTGTACTTGTAATTCCTTAAAATGCCTGTGTAAGGCCTTTTGGTATGGCTAACCTTAAACAGGCCTTACAAGTCCAACCTCTAGTTAAACAGAACTAACTTTCCAGTGTTTATTTCTTTGGAAGATTTCTGGTTCCTGTAGGCTGTTTCTCTGTCTCAGTGAACTTGAGGACAAAGATTGCTCCTTTCTATCACTTGAGTTTCTGTGCTAAGTTGTGCTTGATAATCAGCAGTGTTAGAGAAGCCAGTGGCTGACCTGGTCTAGTGGAAGGTGTCCTTGCCTGTGGCAGGGGGATTGGAGCTAGATGATCTTTAAGGTCCCTTCTAGCCCAAACCATTCTATGAATCCTTGCTCCCTGCCCTGGGAGCAGTGTGGTGCTATTTTTCTTCAGTGTGGTGACCTCCCACAGCTGTTTATGAGTAACTGGTGGCTCAGTCTCTCTGCATGGCAGATCCAGCAAGTGCTGAAGGGCATCTCTAGTCCTTTCCTTTTCCCAAAATAGTTTCCAGCAAGTTGAGGCAGCACTGAGCACATGTCCAAAATGGATTGAGAAGGATTCCTAACTGTTTCCCAGTCATGCTTATGAGGGAGGGATTCCTGAGTTGACTGCATCTATCTAATGGGGGTTACCTCTTGCTTTGCAGCCTTTTAAAGACCGCTGTGAATGGTTCTATGAACACCTGCATGCTGGGCAGCCAGATTCAGACATGGTGCACAGGCCTGTCAATGAAAATGACATCCTTTTGGTTCACAGAGGTATGGTGTTGTCAGTGCAATTAGTACCTGTTTGAAATTTGCTCTTGCCCTTTGGTGTTGGTGAGGCCACACCTCAAAGACTCTGTTCAGGTTTGGTCCTCTCACTTTAAGGAGGACATTGAGCTGCTGGAGCTTGTCCAGAGAAAAGCAGCTAAGCTGGTGAAGGGTCTGGAACACAAGTCCTGTGAAGAGTGACTGAGGGAGCTGGGGTTATTTTTAACCTTCAGAAGAGGAGACTGAGGGGAGACCTCATTGCCCTTCACAGCTGCCTCAAAGGAGGTTGGAGTGAGGTGGGGGTCAGTGTCTTCTCACATGCAGCAAGCGACAGGACAAGAGGAAGTGGGCTTAAGTTGTAGCAGAGAAGGTTCAGGTTGAATATTAGGAACAATTCCTTCCCAGAAGGGGTATTCAGGCACTGGAACAGGTTGCCCAGGGAGGTGGTGGAGTCACCATCCCTGGAGGTATTTAAGAGACTTGTGGATGGTGGGGCTGAGGGACATGGCTTAGAGGCAGTGGTTTAGCAGTAGTGGTGGGATTGTGAGCTCTAGGTGAGTGGTCTCAGAGGTCTCTTCCAACCTCAGCCCTTCTGTGATGCTATGAAATACATTGAAATGAATGCATCAAGCTAAAAAATTAATTGGTGCTTTGTATTTAGATTCCATTTTCAGGAGTAGCTGTGAAGTCGTGTCTAAAGCAAATTGTGCCAAACTGAAGCAGGGCATTGCTGTGAGATTTCATGGAGAAGAAGGCATGGTGGGTAACCCTGCATGGCTTTGCTTTGTGCTATTTATGTGTGGAAACACTAATTCTCTTCACAGTATTGTTTTAACCAGTGTACCTGCAGTGAAATTTCTGTGTACTAACATCTTTTGTTATTTTGACACGCAGGGCCAGGGTGTGGTGCGNGGTCCCTTCCGACTTTACCATTTTATGATTTCTGCCTGATAGCAGGAGGACAAAGCACTTGGAGAGCAATATAGAGGCTGTACAAGGGAATTGTGGAGGTATTCCCTGATTTCCTTGTAGAAACTCACAAAGCCAATCAGTTGATTTCTGGGGTAAAACCAGGTGTTAATCTCCACAACTCTACTTTGTATTTGACTTTTTGTCTTTTGGGTGCTTTGTGTAAACCAAATTTAGATGAAGAAAATATTTCACATCATCATCAGGTGTAGATGGTTTGCATTCTACTTCACAGTGTTTTGGGATGTAGCAAGAAATTCAATCAGCAGTAGAGGCATAGATTAATTTCTGGGAGTTTAAAAGGAAATGATCAGGGATATCTATTTGAGGTGATCCTTTCCAAGGAGATCAGGACTGGACCATCTCCTGTCTGCATCTGGCTGGAGCCAGAAGAAAGGAAGTGGCTGAGTTCTGATCCTTGCTTTGTGCATGTTCACAAGATGACAGAAGAGTGAGCCAAAAATGCACGCAGCAATGTAGCAAGGTGGAGGACCAAATCTAGCAGGCCATGATTACCCTTCTGTGGATCAGAATTATTTCAGAGTGGTGCCTTGGAGAGGCTCTGAGCAGTACTGTTGCAGTAACAGGATGCCATTGTGTTCTAAAACATTGCTTTCTGGTGTCTTTTTGGTGTAAACAAACTCAAGCAATCTTCCAGAACCCCCCAGTAAAACACTTGCAGTGTTTTCAGGTGCTTAGGGTGCTGAATAAGTATGAAATTCACCTAAAACCCCCCAAGCCAGTCACTAAATGTGGAAATCTTTCTGTTTCACAGGGACAACTTTCCAGCCCAACAGCAACTCCTCTGTCAATCCAGATCATCTGAACTACTTCCGCTTCGCAGGCCAGATCCTGGGGCTGGCTCTGAATCACAGGCAGCTGGTCAACATCTACTTCACAAGATCATTCTACAAACACATTCTTGGTATGGCTTTATTGAAATCCTCTTTATTAGCCATAACAGTTAAACCTTTAAACACATCAAACCTTTTCTTTTTGTCCTGGAAATGAGTGTCTCGTGTATCAGTCTCAAGATAATGTGGCAGTAATTGCTGCTCCAGCCTGAGCCCCTCTTAGGAACTGTTACAGTCTCAAAATGCAGAAATACATTAGGAAAGTTATGTGAGAATTTGATAGAGTTAGCAACTTCTAATCACATAGTTAATCTCTCCATTTGAATATGAATCTTAAATGAAAAGCAAGGCAGGCATCATTAATCTGTCTAAAGCATAATGATATAATTTAGCTGTCTTGAATGCTGCTGCCTAGGAATGCCTGAAAGGCAGAGCAGTGCAGCCAGTTGCTGTTGTGGTCTGTGCACTCCTTTGCATCGTGGCTGTGAAACTCCTCTGTCCTGCTGTGTAATGTCATTCTGCAAAGATTCCTTCCCCGCTTCACTCAGGGCCTGCGTACAAAGCTGATGATGTTTATGATCTCTGGCCAGAATCTAACCAGGCAAGTCACTGTGCCTGCAGTTCTTGGTGGCATGTCCTAACAGGGTGAGTCCCTGTGCTGTGGACTTCCCTGTCTGCCCACTCCAACAAATACTTACTTCCTGCAGTAGTCTTTCAGAACTAATGCAAGTCCGTGCTGCCTCCTTCCAAAGCAGAGTTAATCCACATGCATTCAAGAGGGTTGATCAGAAGGCTTTATAAAATGCATAAGGACCACTGTTAGCTGGTGCTGTCTGTGACCTAGAGCTCTTCTCAGAGAAGCTTTGTGATTGTAGAACATGATGGCTCTGTTCTGCATTGCCATGAGAAACCTTTCCTCTTCCATCAAGATATAATAAAGGGTAAATTCCCTTTATTACTCCTCTTAATCATAGTATCATAGAANCCACACTGCTCTTGCTGCAGCCCAGCACACAGATGCTGTCTGGGCTGATTAATTGGGAAATTATCTTTCTATTATCTCTTCAAGTGGGGTGTTGTTTGATCTGATTAGAAAAGCAATGCCTTGCAGCTTGTGCACACAGCATTTCAGCACTCTTGGCTCTTTCAGGGAAGTGCTGTAGCAGTTTTGGCACTGACTGCTAACCTTTGCATTTTGTGTTACTCTCTGGGGTACTGCTTCTGCACTCAGAATACTGCTAATGGGCACCTTGTGGCACTTTGCAGTGCACAGAAGATGGTGAAGCAAAGAGAGCACTTCCTGATAACTCACTTTTGACTAAACCTACTGCCACCCTCACCCCCTTCCTCAGGTTTTTGTGTCTTGGTAGAGCTAAAATATCTGTCAGAAGAGAATTAAAATAATTGGGATTTGCCTTCTTGTGTGGAAGGGAGGGTAGGTCTCAGGGTCACCCTGTTCTGGGCATTTTGGTCAAATCTGAATGCCCTGTCTATGAAGGGGCTATAAATAGGCAGTGTCTAGCAAGTCTACTCTTAATGCTTCTAAATCATAGAATGGTAAGGTTGGAAGGGACCTCAAGGATCATCCAGTTCCAACCCCCTGCCATAGCCAGGGACACCTCCCACTAGCACAGGTCACTGAAGGCCTCGTCCAACTTGGCCTTGAACACCTCCAGGGAGGGAGCAGCCACAACCTCCCTGGGCAACCTGTGCCAGTGTCTCACCACCCTCACTGCAAACAACTTCCTCCTAACATCCACTTTCAATCTCCCCTCTGCCAGTTCAAACCCATTGCTCCTAGTCCTGTCATTACAAGACCTTGTCAATAGTCCCTCCCCAGCCTTCCTACAGGCCCCCTTCAGATACTGGAGAAATGGAAATGGACTCTGGAGTTCAGTTTGAAAATGTAGAATTCCTATCTTTTTTTTTTAATGAACTGTGTAGTAAGTCTGGTAGCAACAAGTCTGGTAGCAAACATGATTAAAAAGAAGAAAACTGAAGGCTGAGGGAATTTTCTAAGTACAGAAAGGTTGTCTTTTTCTTCTCTCCCTTCCCTCCACTACATTAATTTTCTAGGGGAGAAGCTTAGTCTGTAGAGCAGTGGATTATTTGGGTTTCTGAAAGTGCTGTGGAAAACTTGTGAGGTTTTTGTAAGGAAATGATTGCACCTGATGTCTGCTGTACAATTAGATGCTTTTACTGCAATCCATTAACGAGCTGAAATTGTGTAGACTGTTGCTCAAATGCTATGCTGTTTGCTTCCTTGGGAGGAAGAATGTGCAGAGAAAACTTCTTTAATCCTTTTAGGCCGTGGTTAAGTGTAGCTGTGCTGCAGTGAATCCTTTCTCCTCTTTCCTTCAGTGTTCTGCTGGTTTCTCTCTAGAGGGCAACCTTCTACCGGCGAAAGTCAGAGCCCTTTCTTTTGCTTTGCCCTGTTTACCGAAGGGCTTTTGTCTCTTTTCCTAGGTATACCTGTAAATTATCAGGATGTAGCATCTATTGATCCAGAGTATGCCAAGAATTTGCAGTGGATTTTAGATAATGACATCAGTGACCTGGGTTTGGAGCTGACCTTCTCCGTTGAGACTGATGTGTTTGGAGCGATGGAGGAGGTGCCGCTGAAGCCGGGGGGCGCAGGCATACTTGTCACCCAGGAGAACAAGGTGAGTGCTGCACCCTTGTGCTCTCCATCCTCTTTTCCATCAAGGCAGAGGGTCATTCCAGGAGCAGGAATACACGTTGTTAGCCTGATCCTGCACTGCTTCCTGTAATGTAGTCAGGTACAGGTTTAGTTCAAGGTGATGGATTAGGCTGACCTTGTGAACAACTGCAAACAAAGGTTCACAGAACCACAAAGGTTGGAGAAACCTTTAAGATCAAGTTCAACTCTCTACTGAGTGTAGCAGTGACTCTGGTGGAGTTAGATGATGGCTGGACTTGATGACCATAGAATTGTTGCAGCTGGCAATGACCTCTAAGATCATCAAGTCCAACCACTCAACCAACACCACCATGGCTGTTAAACCAATTCCCCCAAGTGCCATGTTCACAGGTTTCTTGAACACCTCTAGGGATGGTGACTCCACCACCTCCCTGGGCAGCCTGTGCCAATCCCTGACCACTCTTGCAGTCAAGAATTTTTTCCTAGTATCAGACTTAAACCTCCCTGTCACAATTTCAGGCTGTTTCCTCTTGTTCTATCACCTGATAGCAGGGAGAACTGTCCCCAGCCTTACTCTAACCTTCACTCAGGGAGCTGTAGAGAGTGATGAGGTCTTCCCTCAGCCTCCTTTTCTCTAGGCTAACTGACTTCTGCTCCCTCAGTGGTTCCTCATCAGCCCTTTTCTCCAGACCATTCAACAGCTTTGTTGCCCTTCTCTGGACATTCTTCAGCCCCTCAGTGTTGTTCTTTGAGCCCAAAACTGAACTCAGTATTTGAGGTGTGGCCTCACCAAAGCCAAGTACAGAGGCACCATCCCTTCCTTACTCCTGCTGCTCACGCTCTTGCTGATCATGGGCAGAGCTGCAGTGTTTTTGTCATTGACTCTTCTGGGCCTTCTGTCTGGTTTGTGTTCTGTTTCTCAGGTGTGTTCAGCAAACCTCACTGGCCCAGCACGCAGACAGCTGCTGTGTTGGAAATGCCCACTTGGTGTCAGCATCTGTTCTGACAACCTCCTAGCTGGTGCTGCAGCAACTGGCACTGGACGTGTGTGTGGTTAATCCTCATTTCCATGAAGGCAGAGTGGCATTCCAGGAACAGGAATACACTGATCCTGCACTGTTTCTTGCCATGTAGTCAGTCTTGAAGGAATACAGATGCTAAAACAACACTAATTGTGAAGGATGATTAATTTCTTTATTGCCTACCAGAGAAAACAAGGGGTTTGATTTTTTTTTTTTTTTTTTTCTGGGCAGTTTTATCTTCTCAATATATAAAACAGTTGACAAGCTGTGATTTCCTAGCCACTATTAAAAAACTCTTATCTCAGTTAGCATGAAATTAAAAGCTCACCAGCTCCAGGATACCCTCAGTCATTAGCAGGAATGCCTCCCACTACAGCAGGTTGCTCCAGGCCTCATCCAGCTTGGCTTTGAAGGCTTCCAGGGAGATGTGTGATGTACTGAGGGCTGTGTGTGTGTGAGTTCACATCAGCACTGTGTACCTTGGCTGTTAGAGATCTTAACCTTGTTCTTTGCATTGCAGGCTGAGTATGTGCAGCTTGTGACAGAGCTTCGAATGACCAGAGCCATTCAGCCTCAGATCAATGCCTTCTTACAGGGCTTCCACATGTTCATTCCACCATCTCTGATCCAGCTCTTTGATGAGTATGAGCTGGTAAGCAGAAGGCCTATACTGGTTGAAAATGCTTTTGTTCAGCTTATTTATCAGTAGTGATGTAGATGTGAAGCTCAGTACCCAAAAAATAAACTTTTTTTGTATCTGTCACTTGGATTTTGCTTCTTGAAATCTAGCAGTGAGGATCTGAGTATGTCTGTTCCTGCTTGTCCTGGTGAATTAGAGTCCCCATCATCCTGGAGTGTGCTAACTTCACCTGTCAGTGACAGATGCTTTAAACTGTCATTTCACAATGCAACCAGGATGCTGTGGCCTCGAAGCCTTTTACTGTTTTCTTTTAGGGGGAAAGATGTCCTGTGAAAGTAAGAAGGTGCTGTCTATTGTCTTTGCTTTTCCTGAGTCTCAAAACCAAATGCCAATAGGTTTTTTTGTGGTGGTTTGGTCTTCTGTAACCAACACATCTCAAGTTCTGTCTCAAGTCATGCCAAAACACAAAACTGCTTTTATTTAGTTCAGATTCTTTGGCAGTAATTTCTCTCTCTGTGTACTTAAATGAAACAGATCATGGGAAATGATCTGAATTCAAGTATAAAAATGTATAAAATGTTGTATTAAAATGTAATTGCAGCTTCCTAAGGTTGTAACTAAAGAGAGAAAGCCCTGTGTTTTTTGTGCTTCTTAATGCATTACCTCTGAAACCAGCCTAAGCCTTTGAAATGGTTAGTCTGGAGGGCTGCTCACAATCTCTCTGCTTCCTCTGCAGGAGCTGCTGTTGTCTGGGATGCCAGAAATTGATGTGAATGACTGGTTAAAAAACACAGAATACACCAGTGGCTATGAGAGAGGAGATCAAGTAATTCAGGTAAAAGTTTTGTGGTGCTGGTTGGTCGTTACAGGCTCTTGCACTGTAATCAGGCAGAGAAGAGATGCTGCTGCTGCTGTTGTCATTTTCTGTCTTATTTATGGAAGCTTTATTTTGGCAGAAATCTGTGAAAGCTTTTTTAATCCTGTGTTGATACATTCAGTGCCTTAATTGTGTGTGA
The DNA here is from genome assembly GCA_013399055.1 of Ramphastos sulfuratus. NCBI lineage: Eukaryota > Metazoa > Chordata > Aves > Piciformes > Ramphastidae > Ramphastos > Ramphastos sulfuratus. The sequence goes on along the minus strand of WBNM01016395.1, from coordinate 8,118 downwards.
ATTTGATATGGAAACTTCCATCATTCAAGTGACAAACACATGAGTGCTCCATTTGTGGCTTTACTGTTGTCAAGTCCAAGCATTTAATGGAAAATACAACCTAACTTCTTTTTCATTTAGTGGTTCTGGGACGTGGTGGAAGAGCTAACTCAGGAAGAGAGAGTTTTACTGTTGCAGTTTGTTACTGGCAGGTGAGAAACTCTTCTGTAACAAGGAATTGTCTGGGTACTCTGAAATAAATCAGGAGACCTCATATTCATATACTCATAGAATGGGTTGGGATGGAAGGCATTTAAGAGATCATCCAGTCCCAACCCTCTGCCATGGGCAGGGACACTTTACACTAGCACAGGTTGCTCAAGGCCTCATCCAGCCTGGCCTTGAACGCCTCCAGGGAGGGAGCATCTACAACCTCCCCGGGCTAAATATTACCATTGAAGATGACCTAACTAGAAACCTTTTTTGCATGCTTTGATCAATTCAGTTTGTTGATCAAAGTAGACAAAGTGTCTGTTAATACTTTTGCTGCCTGTGCTGCCAGCAGGGTGATTGATCACCTGCTTATTGTAGTTGACTACTTTGCAAGTGGCCTCTCTTGCTGTGCCAGGCAATTTTTAACAAGGCAGGAGTGAATTGAACTGCATTTTATATTCTTCTTCCTGTTGCATATTTATGTGCTCTTGGCTTCTTCAGTAATCAATATAGGCTTTAATATATGAGATAAGTGGGGATCACCTCAGCCAGTGTACACACAACTGCCCCCTCCTGAAGCTGAGTAGAATTCCACATCAGTGCAGCTTGTCAAGATCAAGTGAAGCTGTAACCTTTATAGAATCATAGAATGGTAATGTTGGAAGGGACCTCAAAGCTCATCTAGTTCCAACCCCCTGCCATAGGCAGGGACACCTCCCACTAGTACAGGTCACTCAAGGCCTCCTCCAACCTGGCCTTGAACACCTCCAGGGAGGGAGCAGCCACAACCTCCCTGGGCAACCTGTGCCAGTGTCTCACCACCCTCACTNCCTGTGCAGGTCCCTCTGGATGGATCCCTGCCCTCTAGCAAGTGACTGTGCCACACAGCTTGGTGCCATCTGCACACTTGCTGAGGCTGCACTGATTCCTCTGTCCATGGCACTGACAAAGATGTCAAACAGCACTGGTGCCAGCACTGACCCCTGAGGGACACCACTTGGCACTGGGCTGCAGGTGGACATTGTGCATTGATCACCACTCTCTGTGTGCCACCATCCAGTCAATTCCTTACCCAGCAGTGCTCCACACATCCAGTCCATGTTTATGTTAAGTCTGTCTTATGCAAGATTGTTTGCTTTATATAGCATTTCTGTCTGAAATTCTACCACTGCTTCAGAGGAACTTTTATTTCCTTTGTGGTTTGGGGCCAGTGGGGGAAGGCTTTGTGCAGCAAATACTCCTTTGAGCTGGGTGAGTTGCTGAGCCAGTTGCTGGGTGTGTGGATCCAGCATTGTGGATCCATGGACTCAAGTGTGGCATCTGAGCTGTGTCACCCAAGTCTTTTTTTGCCTTGTGGTAGGTAGAGGTGGCAGCAGCATCTTAATTTGATGTTGCCTTCATATTCTAGGCTTTATAGAGGAGCTGACTTTGTGTTTGTAAGTTTTGTGGTTAAGCACTGGTAAAATACAAATCAAGGTCATCAACCCTCATCTTTTATTCAAAGGAATTTCACAGTCATGGGTGTATCAAGTGGCACAGCCTTTAATTTCTATTAGTTTCACTTGATTTACTCTGAATTTCAGTCTTTAGCTAGTTCTGTGTACACTGAGCTCTCTGCAGAAATGAGTCCTGCAGTCTTAGCTGCACATCTGTTGCATGTCAGCTGCCTGCCTTTTATTTTAAGTGGGCTACTTTATTTCTAAATTTAGACTTCAAATAAGGATCTTTTAAGATGTAAGGTCCTGTTTCAAATGCCTCTTAAAACATTCCAAATGATGCTGGAGTGGCATTTGGGATAATCTACTGATAGATAAAAATGCTTTAAAAAGTGAAAACAGAAGGGAACTGTTCTTGAGTGTCTCTTCTGCACTGTTTTCAATGAAATTTCTGCTAAATGAGTGGGATAATAGAGAAGTTAGGATTCACATATTGCATCAGGTTGGAAGGGACCCTCAAAGTTCATCTTTCCAGATGTAAACTCCATCAGTTTGGTAGTGTTGAAGTTGCCAAAGTGGCTTGAGTTGTCATATTGCTCTTGCTGAGGGCTGTTTGTACATGCAGTAGAAGAAGTCAGACCTTGTAAGAGGTAAGATTTCCTCTGTGCATGCTTGGAAGGCTTTCTTGTCTATATTGGCAAGAAAACTCATTCTTGGAGACATAGGTTGGCAGCCATATATTGCTTTTAAATGTTCAGAGCCCTGATTCTGACCTGTTGCAGGAAAAACCTAATAAGTTAGATTGTAAAACTTGTTAGGTACTGATGGGCTGAAGAGACCTTTTCAGCAGTTAGGGCTGTGTTTATTGCTGATTTGAATGTGGAATTCTCTTGGCTTGTTGCTAGAGTTAGAGAATGCTTGGACTTGATGATCTTAAAGGTGGAACAAGTCATGGATGCCCCCTCCTTGGAGTTGTTTCAAGGCCAAGTTGGATGAGGTCTTGAGCAACTTGGTCTAGTGGAAGGTGTCCCTGCAGGGGATTTGGAACTAGGTGATCTTAAAGGTCCCTTCCAACCCAAACCATTTTATGGATAAGAAAGGGAGACTCTTGATATGAAAGTATTAATAATTGATCAGCAGTAAGAGATATTTACAGTACAGTGAAAATGATCTTTTTTTTTTTGCTTATAATGTTCTTGCAGTAGTCTAATTCTGTGAATGTTCTCAGTTCCAGGGTGCCTCATGGTGGCTTTGCCCATATCATGGGTGGCAGTGGATTGCAAAACTTTACAATTGCTGCTGTGCCATATACTGCAAACCTTTTACCAACATCCAGCACATGGTATGTCCACTGGTATCACTGAGGGGTCTTCAGGCCAAGGCTTTTTCATGTCAGTCACAATCAAAAGCATGTTCATTTTGAGTAGTTTCACAAAAAGGCCAACAAATAAATTAGAGAGTTTGTAGAGCATTCAGCATCCAACATCAAAGGAATGGATTTTAACCCAGATGTTGTTACACTGTGTTTGCTCATTGTTTATTGTGCTCAGCTAAAGGCAGTGGGATCAATAAGACAATGCTCAAGTTCAATTATTGTGTTGGAGTTTCCTGAAGTGAAAAAAATCTTTCATTTCCTGCAATATGTTAGACTGCTGAGTGGTGCTGGAATGCAGCACAGCTTTCTCTTCTTCCCTAAATGTCATGCCTTGGGGTTTTTCGTTCAGAAAGCTTCCCTGGTGAGTACTGACCTGTGGTGTGGCTTTGTTCTGTTCTCTGCAGCATCAACATGCTCAAGTTACCTGAATACCCCAGTAAGGAAATCCTGAAGGACAGGCTTCTGGTGGCTTTGCACTGTGGGAGCTATGGTTACACCATGGCGTAATGAAGTCCTTAAAGCTCACCTGACCACTCATGTGCAATTCTAAGTGGCAGAAGCAATTTGGGAAGCTGTCAATAGGAAAGCAGCTGAGATGCTGTGGCCCATTGGCAGGGCTGGGCTTCAGAATTCCTACAGGATCATCAACTTCTCCTCCATTATAGGTTGTCAAAGTGGCTTTGACACCATCCCGAGAAACGCCTCAGCGGGCTGCCCTTCCAGGTTTGAAGATGACAGCTCTGCCTGGAAATCACTTCCCATGCTTTTGGTTCTTCCTTCAGCCTAAATTGGGAAGTTGGGAACCTCTTCCCAAGGCTTACCTTTGGATTTCTCTTCCATCTGTGTGGTTGAATGACACCTGCCTTTTTAGTTCACTTTGCAAACTGCTGAGGGGCAGCCTTGGACTTGGCCTCGTGGCAGGGGAAAGTGCCATTTATTTTTGCAGAGAACACTACAGGAAGTTCAGTTTGGATATACTGTACAGGAAGACAGAGCTAATGTATTTTCCATTCCTTTGCATAGCAACAAATATAAAGTTTTCTAACTTTTTAGCATTTTGCTGTATATAGGATGTAAAGGTGAGACTGTTAACCAGCAGGAGAAACAACAGAGGGAGTTGAGATCTAATTTATATTAGAATTTACACTATATTCTACTAAATATTCCAAGCATTTGTGACTTTATAGGCAACTTGCAGCTTAGAATTTGTAAATATTATTTAAGATCTCTAGCCATTTGTTTTGAATGCCTTTATTCTTTCCTTGACATAATTGTATGTTCAGAGGGTATTATTAAATTTTAATATTTTTTACCAGAATCTGACAGGTCTCTGCATCTTTGTTGGTGGTTTTGTGGTGGTCTCTTTTTTTTTTTTTTTTTTCCTTTCCACTCCAGGATTTTATTCATCTTAATGTAATTGAAATTGTCAAGGAGCAGCTTTGGAGAAGGCTCTTTCCAAGTGTAGGGATGAACATTAGCCATGGATGCACACAAGGAACTTGAGCTTGCTGAGTTGGACTGGCAAGAGCAGTAATAATTAAAATCTCATGTCAAAATGTGTATAAAATTACAATCTGTTACTTAAATAATATGTAAAGATACAGAGTGGTGGCTCATCAGCATGTGGTGTTGATAAGCAGCTGATTCATTCCCTCACAGAATGGCTTGGGTTGGAAGGGATCATCCAGTTGCCATGGGCAAGGATATCACCTTCTAGCCCAGGTGGCTCAAGGCCTCATCCAGCCTGGCCTTGCACACCTCCAGGGAGAGGCCATCCACAACCTCCCTGGGCAACCTGTGCCAGTGTCTCCCTGCCCCCACTGTAAAGAATTTCTTCCTGCTATCTGCCACAGGTTGTGGCAGATGATGCATTTGGAAACTGTTTTTTAGAGCCCCTAGGGTAGGCTTAGGGACTGCAGAGCTTGAATCTTCTCACCAGTTCCTTACTGAGAGCTCTCCCTGCCTCACAGGTGGTTCAGAAGCAGATCACTCCTTCCTCTCCCCCACTGCTGTCAGTCATGGAATGATAGAGTTGTTTGGGGTAAGATGGAGCCCAACCATCAGCCCAACACCACCTTTAAGCCACATCCCCAGAGTGCCTTTTTCCACACGTTTTTAGAACACCTCCAGGCATGGTGACTGCACCACCTCCCTGGACAACCTGTTCCAACACCTGACCAAGTGCCCTGTCCCACACAAAATACCTTATAGTACTGTCATAGTTGTACCAAGCACCACTCCTGGAGAGGTCCCAAAGGGTCCCAAACCACTTTCCTGTAGTAAGGCATGATGAAAATAGGTAGAAAATGGGAACAGAGTCCTTGGTGCAGGACTCTTGGTAGAGCAGCAGCCTCATTATTGCTTGTTTGGAACAGGTTGGTTTTGTCCTGCTGAAGCTCTAACCAGTCCTGTCTGCTGCAGTTGGCCACATGAAGTGAGCAGGGTTTAATTCTTGCAATGAAAGACTCTTTTTAGGACACCTGTGCCCTGCTAGGACTGGGATATGAAAGACCTGTAGAGAAACTGTGACTTAATATAGCTTATAGTTTATGGTGATTAATTAGTTGATATTTGTTCTCTCCCACTGTGCCAGAACAAGGCAGGGTGAGTGTTTTATCTGGGCAAGAGCAGAGCAGATGCCTTGTCAGATCATAGATCATGAGTGCTCATTAACTTTTATTATCTTTATGAAATGTTAGATGGCAGAGCCTAGGTTTTGATGCTTGGAAATGTGGCAAGCATCTAATGTTGCAAACCCATTAAAGCCATCGAGTGTGAAATGCAGTTTAATGACTCCTACTGTATGTTCCACAGTCAATAGGGTTGAAAATGGAATTGGAGGGTAAAGATGGTTGGCCTGAATCTTCCAGGCAGTTGGAGACTTCCACATGGACAACAGAAGGAAGATATTAGGACCNGTGGGCTCTTTATTTAGAAATATGAACTCAAAATTGTGGGTTTAGTTTCTTTGGGCTGTTCTTGGAGTCTGATGAGCTGAGCCAGCTCTGCAAGTGCAGTGCAAGAGTGCTGAGAAAAGCCTTGCTCTTCCCCTTCCAGGGCTGGCTCAGAGTGGAGGCTGTCTTCATGCCATCCAGCCTGGGTGTGTGGTGCATAGAGCAAGGAAGAGCAAAGAGCATTGCTCAGATGGCACTTCTGAAGCTGTGGTATAATTAACTAACTCCCTTGTTTGTCCCTCATGGTGTGCAGGCAGACAGCCCTCTGTAGCTGTGCCTCCAAGGGTGAATTTTCCAGCAGTGCTTCTGTGGTGTTGCTCAGGACTTGGGTGTAGAAGTGGAACCAAGCCACTGCCATCCCTTCCTGACACGCGGGGGTTTGGTTTCCCTCTTAAGGAATGCAGCCTTTGCAGTTCTGCTCCCTGCTCACAAGAGGTCCTGTGATGTTCAGGCACTGGAAGATTTTTGCCTGCCTTCATCCCTTCCAATAGTCTCTGCTAGCCAGGTCTCTGTGGCTGAAAAACAGAATCCAGAGCTCCCTCAGTCATCAACACCTAATTTATTATCGTCATTATTATTATTATCACCATCATTATCATCATCAGTATTAGCATCATTACAATTGTCATTATTATCATCATTATCATCATCATCAGTATTAGCATCATTACAATTGTCATTATTATCATCATCATTATCATTGTTATCATTGAATCTAAAAGAATAAATCAGAAAAAGGTTGTGGAATCTGTGCCTCAGGACACATTCCAAGCCCACCTGGATGAGTTCTTCTGATTCCTGTTGCCTCAAAGCCAGTCCTACAAAAGTATATTTAAGTGTGACTGCCTTCAGAGAGTGAAAAACCTGTTGGATTGATGAGTGTGTCTCTAAAGCATAGATCCCAGCCTCCAGTCCATCAGCTCTATGATTATCTATAGTAATTTGGGGTGTAAACAGATGTTCTTCCCTGAAAAGCACTTACCTTTACAGCTCCACAATCCCTGAGGAGGTTTAATCTACTTGATTTAAAGCTTTGATTCTTAGCATCAGTTTAGGAGTTGGCCAGTTGAACTTCTAGACTGGAGAAATGCTCTTCTGTGGACGTTGTTGGTAACTCCAGCTGTACATAGGAAGAGCAGCTGTGTACTGCTTCTTTGTCTCTAATTCCAACAGCTCAGTGGAAAGCCCACCCACTATGACACAGTGAAGGTAAGGGACACACAGATGTGCATGCAGAATCCCCAGCTACTAGGCTGAGAAGTGGAATCTTGCTTTATTTCATCTGTACAGAAGTCACTCAGTGGCACTAACAGAGGACCCTGAATGAAACACTCTGGTAGGTAGCATTTTACTGTAGTAGTATTAATAATGATGTGTTTTGTGTGTGTGTGCATAGATAAATGTAGACTTACAGGATTGTTTTGGTTGGAAAAGCCCTCTAAGGTCATAGAGCTCAGTAGACTCAGAGCTGTTTCAGTGGGAAAAGACCTTCAGTATCATTGAGTCCAGCCCTCAACCCAGCACCACCATGCCCACTAAACCATGTGCTCCACTGCCCTGTCCACACATTGCTTGGAACACCTTCAGGCATGGTGACTCTGCCACCTCCTTGGGCAGCCTGTTCCAATCCCTCAGCACTCTAGTAGGAAAGAAATTCTTCCTAGTACCCAACCTAACCCTCCCCTGGCAGAATTTCAGGCTGCTTCCTCTCCTATCACTTGATACTAGGAGGAAGAAACCAACTCACTTCGTTCCAACCTCCTTTCAGGGAGCTGTGGAGAGCAGTGAGGTCTCCCCTCAGCCTCCTTTCTCTAATATATAATTAAAATGTTTGGGGTTATGAAATGTTTGTATCTTTTATATAAATGTTGGTGTTTTATGCTTCCATAAATATTTGTTATATATAATATACATATATATATAGAGAGAGAGAGAGAGAGAAAGAAATCATCTTTCAAAGGCTGTCTTAGGAAAACTCCTTTTTCCCCACTCTTCAACATCTGCATCACATTCTGTAAGCTTGTGGTAGGGATAAAAGATGCTAAACACAGATCCCTGTGCCTGCCTGCTAGGAATGGAACAGGATCATCTCTTACTCCAGTTCACATTTCTCCATCTCTTACTGGATCAGCTGGGTTTTCCATAGAATCACAGAATGTCA